>VFSX01000157.1:191511-301511 GCA_016618255.1 Chlamydomonas sp. UWO 241
CGCATCTGGAGCTTGCTGGACCCCCATGCCGCTAATTCCCTTGAACAAATTGCCCGCCACCCTTGCTGCTTACCCCCCCAAGACACACCACCTCACTCAAAACCAATGACCCGCGGGACGCCCCCTAAACAGGCGCCCAGCGCGTGCGATATGTCGCATCTAGAGCTGCTGGACCCCAGCCGTGCACCCGCCGCTGCAGCAGCAGCAGCAGCGGGAGGCGGGAGCGACGGAGAGGACGAGGGAGAGGATGCGCCCGACTCGATGGAGGCTTACGAGCGGTTCATCACGGCGAGGGTGGGTGGGGGGGGGGCAGTGGGTGTGGGTGTGGGTGTGACCCGATGGCCTCTCATGGCGACCTGCAGACACACAAACACACAAGCTCACACACACACACATACACACACACACACGCACTCACACACACACACACACACACACATACACACATGCACGCACTCACACACAGAGAGAGATATCGTTACAGAGAACTCTGCACGGCAGACCTAGATAGGCTGTTTCTAGTCATCAATTGAGGAGATTCCGTTTGAAGGCGGGAGACCAACCGTGCGCCAGCAAGGGTGAACAACCTCATTCGTAAAGCAGTGGGGGAAAGGGGCAGTGGCGGGTCATTGACGGCTGTGTTCGTCAATCCGCCTCGACTGAGTTTAAACTAGGTGTCGGTAGAAGGACTTCCACAGTTGTGGAAATCATGCTAAGATGATCCACTCGGTGGTGACTCGCTCGGCGAACTCGGGGCGCTCGGGGATGTCGCGTGTGAAGTTGAAGAGATGGATGTTTGCGGAGGGCGTAGAACGTGACGGAGTGGGCGCAAAAGTCACCGGCGTGAGCCGGAAGAAGGTGATGGCGCCGCCGGCATAGAGCGAAGTCGTGTCCGAACAGCGGTAGTCGTGCAAGTGGGAGGCAGTGGGAGGGAGGCAGCGGGAGGGTAGTCGGAGGGAGAGGGTGAGGGCGGGGGAGGGTTAGGAGGGGCGGGGGGCACAGGATGGGGTGGGGTGCAGTGGGGATGGAGGGGTGGAAGACAGGAGAAGGGAGGGAGGAGAGGGGAGAGAGGAGGGAGCCACACTGTGGCCCGGCCACATGACGCATACATAGGCGCTGGTAGCATGGGGGGGGGTGCATGGGGTGCATGTGCGCGCATGGGGCGCATGGGGAGGGGCAACTCCATGTGACGAGCATGTGGGTGTATGGAGGTCGACGGGGCGGCAGTGGGATAAGCGGTGAGTCTCTTGAGTTGGGGCGTGGGGTCGAGTGAACGACTGGGCGGTGGGCGGTGGGCGGGACGGTGGCGGCTGGAGGAACTCGGTAGCTCGAGTTGAGCGCTGGCTCGGGCCGCATGGCGGTCGAAGTGATGGCACTGAGAAACCTGGGCTCCGTTGTCTGAAGCTGCAGAGCTACGGGGGGGGGGGAATCTATGCGGTAGGGCGTCACGTGTTTTTTGCCATGTGGAGGGCGTGCGAGAGAGTGCGGATGGACTGAGTTCCTGGATGCATGCGTCGACTGGCTGCTGAATTGGCAGCCCGACGATAGGGGGCGTACGGAGGAGGAGAGGCGGCGAGAATCGGCGGCGGCATGGGTAAAGGGGGTCGACGTAGGCGGCTGCGATGACTGCGCGGGCGCGGCGCCAGCCCGGCCCACAGAGTGGGCGCACACGCCCACAGAGTGGGCTCACACACACACACGCACACACACACACACACACACACACGCGCGCCTGGCAGGGAGAGCTTGACGTCATCATCGATCTGATCCGAAACCTAGAGGATGCGAAGTACCTGGACTTCAGGATCCTGTCGAGCAAGCCGCGCGCAGCAAACGCACTGACGGTGCGTTCAGGAGGGGGGGGTGTCTGCGTGAATTCAAGGTTCCAGTAACACCAAGAGGAGGCTCTCAGCTTTCCAACGCCCCACGCCAGAAACGGATCAGCACAGCTCTCATGGCACGCGGAATTTGGGTACTTTTTTTTAAATATGTACCCGGTACTTTTAAGCACCCGGTACTTTTAAGTACCGGGTGCAATTGAATGAACACTGTGCGTGGGCGTGAGTGTGCGGGGGGGCGTGTGTGGGCTTGGAAGGCTCCGCGGCCCCGGCGTCTCTGCGGCAAAACGCTCTCTCGGCTTTTTTTTTTCCGTCTGGGTGCAGGTGATCCAAGGCCCCACCTAAGCAAACGCATTCACGGTGCGTTTGGGGGGTGTTGTTTACTGTGGGGGGTTTGTCTATGCGTGGGTTTGGGTGTGAGGGAGGGGGTACCTCGGGATGTGCGTAGGTGGGTGGTGGTGGGGTGGGGGGTGGGGTGGGGTCGTCTGGGCTTGGGAAGGCTCCGCGGACCCGGCATCCCTGCGGCAAAACGCTATTTTTTTTCTTGCTGCGGGGATTCCAAGACCCCACCTTAGCATGCGTGGACTGTGTCGAGCAACAGCTGCGCGCAGCAAACGCACGCACGGTGCGTTTTGGGGGTGTGGTGTGTGGGGGCGTTGTCTTTGCGTGGGTGTGAGGGGGGGTGTCTGGGGATGTTGTTCGGCTGTGGGTGTGTCTGGGGTAGGTGCCTGGGCGTGGAAGGCTCCGCAACCCCTGGCGTCTCTGCGGCACGCTCTCTCGTTTTTTTTTCCTTCTGGGTGCGGGGATTTAGAGGCCCCGTCTAAGCCGCGCGCAGCATACGCACTGACGGTGGGTCATGGGGGTGGCTCGCTCGGTTCTCGGGCGCCATCAGGGCGTAAGCCTGGTTGGCAGTTGGGCCGCCAACCAGGCCCTGATGGCAGTTTCCCAGCCACAAACTCTCACACGTTGGGTCGTCGGTTTTCGATCCTGGTTTTCGAGTCCTCGGTCCTCGGCTGAGGGGATTTCAAGGCCCCACCAAAGCACGTTTGGACCGTGTCAAGCAACAGCCGCGCGCAGCAAACACACTCATGGTGCGTTCAGGAGGGGGGGGCGGGAGGGTCTATGCGTGGGCGTGGGTGTGAGGGGGGGCGTCTGGGGGTGGCGCTCGTCTGTGTGTGTGTCGGGGGGGTGTCTGGGCTTGGAAGGCTCCGTGACCCCGGCATCTCTGCGGCAAAACGCTCTCTCGGTTGTGTTTTTTTTCCTTCTAGGAGCGAGGAGTTGGAAGGTCTTCAGGCAGCCTCCATGACAACTCTGTCGTCCATGCACCCCTGGAGGGTGGGACCTGGCCATGCATGAGGCATGGGGCGCCGGCTGAGCCCCATGCAAACGAGAGCTGGACAGCCATGCACTGCCAGGCGGGGACCGTTCCAGTCAGCGCCAGTCGGCTCTGCCGGCTTGACTGGCCACAAGGCCACTACTGTGACCCTGAGGAAGGTCCTCTCCTATATGCTCCTTGCCAGACATGTCTCTCAGCGACCGCTGTTTGGGGTAGTCTAGCCGGCGGGAGCGGTAGTCTATCGGCCGGGAGCGGGCGGTACTCTAGTACTGAAGTGTGCTGGAGTATCGGCGGGTGTCTCTAGTAGAAGAGTAGCCTGCTTAGCTGGAAACCCCGTGTTACTGTTACTGTAGGAGCGAGGATTCCAAGGCCCCACCTAAGCACGTGCGGACCGTGTCGATCAACAGCCGCGTGCTGCAACTCGCGGTGCTTAGCGTGCGTTTCGTACGGCACGTTTCGCTGTTTGGGTGTGAGTGGGTCTGAGGGTCTTTGAAAGCCTCTCTCTCACTATCACTCACTCCCTTTGAAAAGCACAGGAGCTCGCCACCCAGAATCTGATAGTCGCGACTGGGGCGCCGCCTCACTGTGCTGTGCGACGCTCCCCCGCTGTTTTTTATCACTCTCTCTCGCACTGTCTCTTTATCTCTCTCGCTTCTCTCTGATTTCTCTCATTCTCACTGTTTCACTCTAATGCTCAGGAGCTTGCCACCCAGAGCCTAGCGCGACTGCACCACCGACGCACCGTGCTGCGCAACTGTTTGAAACTACCCACTCTCTGACTCTCACTCTCATTCTCACTCTCTCACTCTCATTCTCACTCTCTCGCTCTGATGCTCAGGAGCTCGCCACCCAGAGCCTAGCGCGATTGGGTAACCGCCGCGCCGTGCTGCGCGACGCGGCGCAGCGCATGCGCGAGGGCGCGAAAGCGCTGCGTGCGTCTGCTGCGCGCGACAACGCATACTACTCACAAGCGGCGCGGCTGCAGGTAATTGTGGGGCGGAAGTAGGGGAGGTTGTGGGTGGGGTTGGGTGGTGGCAGCCTATCGGAGCTGTGGAGATGTGTCCGGGGTGGATGGGTGGGCGAGGGAGGGAGGGCGTGGGCTGCGCGCGGAAACGCGTACCACTCTCAAGCAGCGCGGCTGCAGGAAATAGGGACAGCCGTAGAAGGGGGTGGGGGGATAGCAGCCCAGCGGGGCTGTGGAGAGGTGTTCTGGGTGGGTGGGTGGGCGAGGGAGGGAGGGCGCCGGCTGCACGCGACGACGCGTACAACTCTCAAGCGGCGCGGCTGCAGGTAATTGTGGGGCGGAGGCAGGGGAGGTGGCGCGTGGGGGTGGGGCGTAGCAGCCTGAAGGGGCTGTGCGTCAACTTGGGTGAGGGAGGAAGGGCTGCGTGTGCCCGCCATGCAATGCATGCTTTGTGCTAGCAAGTCATAGCAAGTCATGGTTTGGGTGGGTGAGGGAGCGAGGGAGGGAGAGAGGGAGGGAGGGGAGGGAGGGAGGGAGGGAGGGAGGGAGGGAGGGAGGAAGGGAGGGACCAGGTTGTGCGCGCATGTGAGGGGTCTACCCTCACCCCTACCAGCCAGACAATTTCAGCCTGAAACTGAGTGAAAAGGTGTCGGACGCTAGCGCCGATGCAGGTCTCATGCGTCGTCACTGGTGCCACACAGGCTGTAATATGCATCACCAAACCCCCAAACCCCACAGGCCTTCTGACGCAGGTCTCATACAGCATAACTGCCGTCACCCAGACTAAAATGTCCATCACCAAACCCTGCACTCACAGGCCATCTGGAAGCTGCTGAGCCGCAAGTCTAGACCCTAAACCTAAACTCTTACGCCTTACCCCAAAGTATCCAACCCTACACCTAAACCGCAACGTCCAACCCCAAACCCCACAGGCCTTCTGGAAGCTGCGCGTCAACATGGCGTCTGCTGCGACTGCAGGTGCGTGTGCAGCCTCAGTAACAGTAACAGTAACACGGGGTTTCCAGCTAAGCAGGCTACTCTTCTACTACAGACACCCGCCGATACTCCTGCACACTTAAGTACTAGAGTACAGCCGGCTCCCGGCCGATAGACTACCGCTCCCGCCGGCTAGACTACCCAAACAGCGGTCTCTGAGAGACATGTCTGGCAAGGAGCATATAGGAGAGGACCTTCCTCAGGGTCACAGTAGTGGCCTTGTGGCCAGTCAAGCCGGCAGAGCCGACTGGCGCTGACTGGAACGGTCCCCGCCTGGCAGTGCATGGCTGTCCAGCTCTCGTTTGCATGGGGCTCAGCCGGCGCCCCATGCCTCATGCATGGCCAGGTCCCACCCTCCAGGGGTGCATGGACGACAGTTATCATGGAGGCTGCCTGAAGACCTTCCAACGCCAGTCACCGGCAGACGAGCGCCCCCGAGGATGAGCGCGGTGACGAACGCTGCGATTGGTGAAGCGGATTTATTCTGTGTTGCCTCGGCGGTCGCCACCGCTGAAGCCGTGATGGTAGCCCGCCTCAACGGGCAGCCATCTTGACCTGCAGCCTCACTGGTCTTTATGTGTACTCCTTATAAGGACGTATAAGTCAGCTCAAGGAGCCCTGAATGAGGAATCCTTATTTGGACTCATGAGGACATAAAGGAGTCCTAAGTCTCCTTTGTATGTTACAGAAGCCCTTGTCTCCACATACGCAAGCTTGTATAGGACTCCTTGGGGCAACGTGGCGTCTGCCACGACCGCAGGTGTGTGCAGCCTCGCAGGCCTTATAAATAAACAATGATTTATAAGGACGTGTGGAGAGTCTGTGAAAGGAGCCCTTATCTCTAGGTACGCAAGGTCGTGTAGGTACAACTCCTAAAGACAGCGTTAGCTGCGACTGCAGGCGTGTCGTGTGCAGCCTCGCATGCCTTAGTGAGGACTCATTCTAAGAACTTTTACGGACTCTTTATGCACTAATAAGCGCGGGCGTAAAGGATTCCTGTGTGCGCTTATTACGTGCAGTAGATGCGCGCTTAACGTGCGATCCTGCTGCCTGCCTCAACCGCAAACGCGCCCGTCTGTCGACACGAGCCTTGCCATACAGACCCCTTGCGCCTGAATAAGTACTGCCGTACAGGTTCCCTGCACCACCTAAACGTGCTCACATCGAATTCCTAACGTGTAGCCCCTCTGCAGATGCGCCCCTGTCTGTCAACACCAGCCTTGGCCATACAGACCCCTCGCGTCAGCCCCTCCCGCCCCCTCACCCCCCCATGAGTAAAAAACAAAATGCACGCATAGGTTCCTTGCACTACCTAAACATGCTCACATTGAATTCCTAACGTGCGGCCCCTCTGCCTGCCTCATCCACAGGCGCGCCCCTGTTTGTCGACATCAGCCTTGCCATACTGACCCCTTGCGCCCTCCCCTCCCCCCCTTTATCCCCCCACCCCCCCTCCAACCCCCCTTCACCCCCCCCCCCCCACCCCCCACCCCACCCCACCCCACCCCAACCACCCCTGAGTAAAAGACAAAGCACACGTTTAGGTTCCCTGAACCACTCAAGGTGCTCACATCGAATTCCTGCGACCCCTCTGCCTACCGCAGATGCGCCCCTGTCTGTCGACATCAGCCTTACCGAGGGTGCGGCGTCAAGGTATGTGGGTGGGTGGGTGGTATGGCTCGGCAGCAAGGCCGGCCTCCAGCCTCCTCCCGACACTATTTTCTTAAGCTACTGATTCAGCAGCTAGGCGAAACTAGTGGCACTCGTTCTGATTGGAAGACTTTTTCGGACACGGCGTTTGAGCGTGCTCAGGATAGGGTCGGGTGGAGAGCCGTGGTGTACGGTCCGGCTGCCCCTCAGGCGCCGGCCCCTCCACCACGGCGGTCAAGTAGATTGGCAAGCGCCACTTGACCCCCTATCCCCTAGAAGCAGTTAGGACCTATTTTGGAGGCGTCGCACAATAGCTCTCCTTTTTGCTCTGGGACTACACGTTGGCAGGCAGCCGGCTGGTGGCTACCGCCCCTCACAAGTAATTGTTAGGGCCAGAACTGGACTTGGGTCTAGGCGGTGGTACTAGGACTAGAGGTAGTCTTTGCTGGAAAGCCGATGTAACTGTAACTGTAACTGGGTGGTATGGGGGGGGAGGGAGGGGCACAGATATACGGTGCGCAGTACCGTCCATTTTGCTTGCCTTTTCGGGGGAGGTTGAGACGACAGTTTGTTCGTGCGATTGCGGGGGTCATTTTCAGAGCCAGTCCAGAGTTGGTCCAGGTGGTCCAGACCTGAGGGTGCAGCGTCGAGGTAAGTGTGTGGGGAAGGGGGGCCCCCTCGTGGTGTGTGTGTGGGGGGGGGGGGGCAGGTGCACACATGTACGGTGCGCAGTATGTGACAAACTGACCAACTATACGGGCACACATGCACGCACAAGCCCGGGTGCGGCATCGAGGTGGGTTGTGGGGTGGGGGGGAGGAGGTGGGGGAACAGGGGCACACACTCCGGGCACAGCCCTTGGCCCAGAGCTGGTCCAGAGCCAGTCCAGCGCCGGTCCAGGAGATCCTGGTCCAGACCTGGTCCAGAGCTGGCCCATATAAGTAACCGACTAGGACCCGGTCCAGACACATGCGTACGGCGTGCGTGTATGCCGGTGGGCTGGCACTGGCCCTAGGTAGGAGTGTCTGAATCCTCGCCTGACTGGGCGCGTATGGAGGCAGTGTGTGTGTGTGGCAAATGATATGCATGTGCACGCGTGCACGCACAACCCCACCATAACGCGCATCGGCCTTGGGGTCTCCCCGCTCAACCCACCCACCCCCCCCGGGTCAAGGACCCAACGTCACACTCTTTCTCACTCGCTCTTACTCTCACTCTCACTCTCTCTCACTCTCTCTCTCTCACTCTCTCACTATCTCACTCTCTCACCCTCCCTGTTGCTCTCTCACTTGCACACTCACTCTCTCTCACTCTCTCCCCCCTCTCCCACTCTCTCACTCCCAGTCGCTGTTTCACTCAATCTCTCTCACTCACTCCCTCTCTTGCTCTCCCCCTCTCCTGTTCCCTCTCCTCTCCCATTCACGCTCTCACTCACTCACTCACTCACTCACTCTCTTGCTCTCTCACTCTCACTCACTCTCACTCTCACTCTCACTCTCACTCTCACTCTCACTCCACACAGCGGCCTCGGCATCTCCCTGCCCATCCCCTTGTTCAAGGACACAACGTCACTCTCTCTCACTCCCTCCCACTCTCTCAGTCACTCTCTCACTCTCTCAGTCACTCTCTCACTCTCTCCCCGCAGCGGCCTCGGCATCTCCCCGCCAATCCCCTTGGTCAAGGACCTCACTGGCAGCGTGTGCATGCGCGTGCCGGCGTCCGGGTTTCGAGAGGGAGGGCCCGGGGCTGCAGCCGACACTGTGGGCAGGCCAGGTGGGTGCTTGGGTGGTGAAGGACGCACAGATGGTGTTGACTCTTCGCAGACCCTGTCTCTGTCTCTTTCTGTCTCTCGCTCTCGCTCTCGCTCTCGCTCTCGCTCTCGCTCTGTTGCTGTCGCTCTGTCGCTCTGTTGCTCTCGCTCTGTCGCTCTGTTGCCCTCGCTCTGTCGCTCTCGCTCTGTCGCTCTGTTGCTCTCGCTCTGTCGCTCTGTTGCTCTCGCTCTCGCTCTGTCGCTCTCGCTCTGTCGCTCTGCCGCTCTGTCGCTATGTTGCTCTCTCTCCGTCTCTCGCTCTGTCGCTCTGTTGCTCTCGCTCTGTCGCTCTGTTGCTCTCGCTCTGTCGCTCTCGCTCTGTCGCTCTGTTGCTCTCGCTCTGTCGCTCTGCCGCTCTGTCGCTCTGTTGCTCTCTCTCCGTCTCTCGCTCTGTCGCTCTGTTGCTCTCTCTCCGTCTTTCGCTCTGTCGCTCTCGCTCTGTCTCTCGCTCTCGCTCTGTCTCTCGCTCTCGGTGTTGCTCTCGCTCTTGCTCTCGACACATGCACACACACACGCACGCTCACAAACACACGCACACACACACACACGCACACACACACATACACACACACACACACACACACCTCGCAGCCACGGGGAAGCTTGCCGTCGGTACAGCCGCTGTCCACCGTTGGCTGCTGTCGCAGCAGTCTGCTCTGATGTGGCGCTGCGTGGCGCGGGTACTTGACGATGAGGCAGTTGGGGGCCAGCTGATGGGCGGGGGCGCTCCGAAGTAAGTGTGGAGTGTGACAGAGCACACGCACGGATGGACATGGCCACGCACGTGCACGCACTCACTGACACGCACAGACAGACACGCACACACGTGCTGCTGTACAAACCCATGCTCCCACGCAGCCGTTCACTCGCACCCGCACACACCCTCACACACCCTCAAGCTCACACGCACACTCGCTCACACGTGCGCACACACACACGCAGCTTCTCCGGTGCTCTGTCTTCCGCCCTCCTCTCGTGCATGGGCCGCTCCTCGCCCGGCCCGTTTGTTCGCTCGCTCCGGCCGCTGGCGCTAGAGCACGTGTCGACGTGCAGGCTCCCCAGCCAGACCATCACCGAGCCCCCCCGCCCCGGCGTGCCCGCCCCCTCGAGCCTGCCCCTGCTCCCAGAGCTCAGTGCGATTGTGGGGCACGCGTACTTCAGGGCAAAGCTGGGCGCTGCACTAGACGAGCAGGTGGGGTGGGTGGGCGGGGTGGGGGGGGGGGTGAGGGGGAAGGGGGGCCTTGCGGGCCGAGCTGGTTGGTCCCTCCGCTGTGCGGCGGCGCGCTGCTGTGCATATCGTACCGTCACTGACCCAATCAACACATCCACATCCATCTGATGGTTGGATGCCTGCAGGCGGCCGCGCCCTCCGCGCGCTGCGTGCGACTGGAGTGGCTGCCCACCACGCGCGCGTGCACGTCTGCAATAGCGGCGCACTTGGGCAGCAACCACACGCTGGTGCTGCTGGTGCAGGTGCGAGTGTGGGGGCGCATGTGCATCATGGAGGATTTGCGTTGGGCGCATGTGCAACAGAGTGTGCGTTTGTGTCTGAGGGAGCGGAGTGGCAGCTGCTGCAGAGGGCGCGTGGCACACCTGTTGGCGTGTGTTTAGCGGCACCCACATCCGAAATGCGCCAACGCTCAAACTGCTGCTGCAGAGGGCCATGCCTGCCAACTTGAGCTTGGGCGTAGGAGCCGTGCTGATCCTGACTGTCACATACTGTTCCCACACAGTTCATACCAATAGTGTGTAGTCCAAACCAGAGAGAGGTACGCCTACGGCGTAACAAGTCAGCCGCCACTACGTGGTTGGCGCTACCGTGGGCTACTTTTGTAGCTTGGCCTTTTTGGTGGGCCTTGTGCCTGCTCTCTTAAGTCCCGCCGGAGCTTTGGAACCGAACGTGTGACCGCCGGCAGTGGATTGTAAAACTCTCATCATCAAAAAGTCAGTCTATCAGACTGCAACCTGTAACCTGTGACCTGTAACCTGTAACCTGTGACCCAGAGTGCTACACTGACGCATGACATGGCCTGGCGCCCAACCAGCTCAATCACCCTCCTGGTCCGCCCCCCCGCCTCCCGTTCCCCTCTCCAGGACTCTGCGGTCGAGGTGTGCGGCATCGCAGCGCCCGGCGGCACGACTTCCGGGTGGGCGAGGGAGGGCGTCGCGAGCGTGACCAAGACCGAGATGCCGGGCCTGCTGGCGTCTCTGCTGCAGCAGGCGGGTGGGGGTGCGGGCTGCTGCCGCTAGACGTAGCAGGCTATCGTCCGGCCGCCCATGCCCAGTTGTCTGAAGTGGCGCTGTCGTGCAGATGCTGTAACTGCGCCGCTCCCCGCGCCTGCCTGCCTGCCTGCCTGCCCCGTACTGGAAGAGGGAGGGCAACAGCGAGCGTGGCCAATACTGAGATGCCCGGCTGCTGGCCTTTCTGCTGCAGCACGCGGGCGGGGGCGGGGGCGCAAGCTGCTGCCGCTAGTGCCATCCATCAATAGTATAAGCGGCAGAAGCGTCTGCTGCTGACATGCAGACTCTGTAACTGCGCCACTCCCCGCCAGCCAGCAGTGTCAGCTGACATAAGACACTGCTGACAACGGCACGTGCACCGAATAGTGATCACCAGTGGTATCCTTAGGGAAACCGAGAATGTACTGATTGCCAACATTGGAGGAAAGTGTGAACGACTTTCACACTTTCAGGAGCGAACTTTTCGTTTCGCCCCCCAATTTCCCGGTTTGCCTTCGCAACGGAGACTGCAGGGGCTGCGGGGGCTGCGGGGGCTGCGGCAGCACGACTGTGGAGAGCGTCTCTTGTCCCAGCAAGCAGGGGCGAGCGAGCTGCTGCGATGGTGTGCGCTGGCGTCAGCGGCACGGATGCTATAAAGCGACCACTGCCTGAATTGCATTGGATTGGCGAGGGCGTGAAGGGTGGAGTGAGGGAGTGCGGGGTGGAGGGGGGGGGAGTGATCGTGAACCCTAAACCCTAAATTTTCTGCACAGCGGCGGGCTGCTGTGCATGAGCACTACTCCCACCAGCACTGCGTGTGCATTACGTAGTGATAAGCACAACACCTGCATAGCCCCTGCATTGCGCAAGCACAACACCCTCGGAACCTGGTTCGATGAGGGGGGGGGAGGGAGGGGAGGCGTGACAGCAGGCACCGCTACCTGAAGGCAGCACAAGGGGGTGGGGTGGGACCAGGGGCATAAACACACTGGGGGCCCCTTCCCACCCAGCCGAAATCGGCAGTTTTCGACTGTTTCGGCAGTTTTTGCGTTCCCACCCAGCCGAAAATCGGCTGTTTGTGGCGGAAGGAATCAGCCGAATATCGGCTGAGGACTGCCGAACTGCCGAGTGGTAAAATCGGTGTCGGCAGTTTGGCTGTTTGCACCCCACCTCTCCGACGTGTCCCGCGCGGCACTCCCCGTCCTCCCCTGTTGCCAGGAGCCTTGCCATGCCCAGACGCTGCCCAGGCCCAGCACGCAGCATGCAGCAGGGCATGTAGCAACAGCCCATGGGCATGCAGCAGCGCATGGCCATGTAGCAGCAGCAGCCCATGGGCTGCAGTAGCAGCCCATGGGCATGCAGCAGACCACGGGCATGCAGCAGTCCATGGGCATGCAGCCTGGAGCCCTGGCCCTGGCCATTTTATGAATCTGCCAATCCATGCCCGTGGGAACACAGGTTTGGCAGTTTGGCTGTCCCAAACTGCCGAGCCTTCCAGACCCAAACTGCCGACTTGGCTGGGTGGGAAGGGGCCCTGGGGGTGGCAAATGCGACTGAGCAGAGGGAGAGCCAGGGCTGATCTGTTCCTCACTGTCCTCCTGCAGGGGTGCACAATTCAGGGCGTGGGGTGGGATCCAGGGCAGAGACACATGGGTTGGCAACGGCGAGTGAGCAGAGGGAGAGGCAGGGCGCCCCTCCTGCTGGCTGGGCGGGAAGGGGGGCACTCACTGGAGATTGCCGCTTATCCCTGTTGTGGCGGGGCTGTCCAGCCCAAGCAAGTGGTAGCCACGCGCACGCTCAATGGGATCATGGCACTGATCACAGGACTCCCCAGCTGGACCAGTCTGGACCAGCTCTGGACCTCAGACCAGTAACTTCAAGACCAGCTTTGGACCAGATCTGGACCCATGGAATCCAGGACCAGCTCTGGACCGGCTCTGGACCAGCTCTGGACCAGGGGTCGTGCCACGCACACGCACACACGCACGCTGACGAGCTGGAAGTCGAAACCTCTCACGACGATGCTGCGACACCAGGCACCAGGTGCGCCAATTGACTGTTGCCCCCAGCCATCCCTCCTGTAGAGATGCTCCCTGTACGTGTCTAGCAACTGTGAGATCCTGTGTGGATGAGGCCTCATCCTAGGGGGTGCTCACGGTCGCCCATGCGCCCTCCCTGCCTCCTCCCTGCCCCCTCCCCCAGCCCCCCCCCCCGCACGTCACGGCCCTTCTAACACTACATGCATCATATTTCTGTTTATATGCGATTAGGAGGAGCAAGCGAGCAGGGTGTGTCACTGGGGTTTCGTTTTTCATGTCGCGACGCGGCAGACCGGGAGCGCTGCGCCATCCCGTTGGTATGGGGTATGCATGCACACGGTGGTGCAGTAGTTTCAGTTGCTGTTTGTTATGGGGAAACAGAAATGTGGGCGCAACGTCTCGCCTCTCCATTCTTCCCAGCATGCGGTGCATGGTCGCATGTGGTGCAGCGGATTGAGTTGCACCGCCAGACATGGAGGAGTCGAACGCAGACAGCGAGCGAGGAGAGCATTCCAGTGACACGCAGCAGGCCACTCTGCAACCCCAGTACCCAGAGGAATCGTCCCCGCAGCCCCAGCAGCATCCCCAGGGGGGCATAACAAAGGTCTTCGTAGGCGGCCTGAGCTGGGAGACGACTGGCGAACGACTGAGGTCCTACTTTGAGAACTTTGGCGTGGTTAGGGAGGCCTTCGTGAGCTACAACAGGACGAATGGGCGACCTCGTGGCTTTGGCTTCGTGGTGTTTGAGAGCCCAGAGGTGGCAGACAAGGTGGTAGCGGCGAGGCACACCATCGACAGGAGAGAGGTGAGAAGGGGACCAAGGTTAGGGTGCATGCATGCATGCTAGGCCCCCATGCCTCTCGCGCATGCCACCCGCGAGCGCACCAAGCAAAAACCGATATAGCAGCGCAGTGAATGGGAGTGGGGGCGGGGCAGGGGGAGCATGCATGCAGGCAGGCAGAACCGTGCCCCTCGCAACCGCGGTCAATGTTGACCGACTCAATTGGGCGCCCCCGCCCCCCCAGCGCCCCCACGCCACCAAGCGCGCTGCTGTGTTATTTTTTGCGGGTTAGTGGGGCGAGGGGGGGAGGGGCGTGCCTAGGAGGGGGCGAGGCTCTTGGCCTCCTCACCAGATAGGGCAGCCCGTCCCATGCGCCCACCCCCTCTGCACCCAGCATGCTGCCCTGGTGGGACTGCCATCGCCACGCCACTCATCAGGGCGCTGGCTGGGGGGAACATGCATGGCAAGACGCGCCGGACCGGACGCCATGCAACCACCCTCATCGTCACCGCTGGCCCCAACCGCCCCTGCAAGCCACACACCCCTACCTCTCTTCTTACCTCACCCCACCACAACCCAGGTGGAGGCCAAGAAGGCAGTACCCAAGGAAGAGGGCGCTGGCGATGCTGGCGTGGCTGGTGGCGGCGCAGGCGGCGGGCTGGGCGCAGGCGCAGGCGGCGGGGGTGCAACTGCAGGCGCGCACGCGAGTGGGTGGGGTGGGTGGGTTGCATGCTGCATTGCGGGAACACAGCTGTGCAGGCATGCACGTGTGTGTGTGTGTGTGGCGTGGGGGTCCGATGTGGGGGGTGCAGAGCGACTCTGGCGTGGCTGGCGGGCTAGTCTAGGCGCCCCAGCTGCATGCGCGCTTGCGGGTTCGGCGGGTTGGTGAGGTGCATGCTGCATGGCGGATGGGTGAGGTGCAAGCTGCATTGCGCAGGCGCAGGCACAGGCAGCGGTGATGCAGTTGCAGGCGCGCATGCAGGTGGGAGGGGCGGGGATGGCGGCCGACTCTGGTCTGCCTGGCGGGCCAGAAGAGGCGACTCCAGGGGGCGCGCACGCGGGGTAAGCGAGTGAGTGGGTGGGGTGCAAGCTGCATGGCGGCACAGGCGGTGATGCACCTGCAGGGGCGCACGCGGGTGGGTGGGTGCGGGGATGTCGGGCAGCTCTGGTCTACCTGGCGGGCCAGAAGAGGCGACTCCAGGGGGCGCGCATGCGGGGCGGCTGGGTGGGTGGGGTGTAAGCTGCATGGCGGCACATGCGGTGATGCAGCTGCAGGCGCGCATGGACGTGGTTGGGAGGAGGGGGCGTGGATGGGGGGCGGCTTTGGTCTGCTTGGCGGGCCAGAAGAGGCGACTCCAGGGGGCGAGCACACAGGCGGGTGGGCTAATTGAAGGGTGCAGGCGGCGCAGCTCTGCACGCACGCGGGTGAATGCGTGTTTGCCCACGCCTGCCTGCCAAACACACGCACCCACACGCGCACTTGCCTGCTGCGGGTGTGCAGCAGGCGTGGCAGACGCCCCAGCCAGCCTCTCGATGCCCGACACACACACACACACACCTGCTGTGTGTGTGCAGCAGGCGTGGCAGATGCCCCAGCCAGCCTCTCGATGCCCGACACACACACACACACACTCACACACACTCACACACACACCTGCTGTGTGTGTGCAGCAGGCGTGGCAGGCGCCCCAGCCAGCCTCTCGATGCCTGACACACACACACACACACACACACACACACAGCAAGCCTGGCCGGCGCCCCAGCTGGCTCTTCCATGCCCGCCACACACACACAAACACACACACACACGCGCACAAACACACACACGCACACATACAGCAGGCCTGGCAGGCACCCCAGCTGGCTCTTCCATGCCCGCCACACACACACACACACACACACAGCAGGCCTGGCAGGCACCCCAGCTGGCTCTTCCATGCCCGCCACACACACACACACACACAGCAGGCCTGGCAGGCGCCCCCGCTGGCTCCTCCATGCCCGCCACACGCACGCACACACACACACACGCACACACACAGCAGGCCTGGCCGGCGCCCCAGCTGGCTCCTCCATGCCCGCCACACACACACGCACAAAACACACACACACACACGCACAAACACACATACACGCACACATACAGCAGGCCTGGCAGGCGCCCCAGCTCGCTCCTCCATGCCCGCCACACAGCCAGCTGGTCGAAAGGTCTGTCGGAGGGCTGACACTCACACACACACACGCACACACACACAAACCCAGCAGGCCTGGCAGGCGCCCCAGCTGGCTCCATGCCCGCCACACAGCCAGCTGGCCGGAAGGTGTTTATCGGAGGGCTCGCCCCTGCGGTCGATGATGCTATGATGCGCGAGTACTTTGAGCGCTACGGCGAGGTGCGGGTTGGCCGGTGGCCGCTACAACTTATGCCCCTCCTGAGAGTGTGTGTCTGTGAGTGCGTGTGTTTGTGCGTATGTGTGTGAATGTGTGTTTGTGTGTGTGATGTTTGTGTGTGCGTGCGTGCGTGCGTGTGTGTGTTTGTGTGTGTTTGTGTGTGTGTGTGTGTGGGGGGGGGGGGTCGATGACGCCATGATGCGCGAGTACTTTGAGCGCTTCAGAGAGGTGTGTGTTGTGCGTGTGTGTGTGTGTGCATGTGTGTGTGTGTGTGTGTTTGTGTGTGTGTGTGCCCCGGCGGTCGATGACGCTATGATGCGCGAGTACTTTGAGCGCTACGGAGGTGTGTGTGTGTGTAGGGTGTGTGTGTCTGTGTATGCGTGTGTGTGTGGGGCGGGGTCGATGACGCTATGATGCGCGAGTACTTTGAGCGCTTCAGAGAGGTGTGTGTCGTGTGTGTGTGTGTGTGTGTTTGTGTGTGTGTGTGTGTGTGTGCGTGCATGTCAGAGGGCTCGCCCCGGCGGTCGATGATGCTATGATGCGCGAGAACTTTGAGCGCTACGGCGAGGTGTGTTCGTGTGTGTGTGTGTGGCACTATGGCTAGGTGTGTGCATGTGTGTGTGTGTCACACACACTGTGTGTGTGTGTGTGAGAGAGTGTGTGTGTGTCGGAAGGCTTGCCCCTGCGGTTGATGATGCGATGATGCGAGAGTACTTTGAGCGCTGCGGCGAAGTGCGGGTTGGCCGGTGGCCGCTACAACTTATGTCTCTCCTGTGAGTGTGTGTGTGTGTGTGTGTTTGCGTGCGTGTGTGTGTGTGTGTGTGTGGTGGGTGTGTGTGGGTGTGTGGGTCGATGATGCCATGATGCGCGAGTACTTTGAGCGCTATGGCGAGGTGTGTGTAGTGCGTGTGTGAGTGTGTGCGTGTGTTTCTTTGTGTGTCTGTGTGTGTGGTGTGTGTGTGTGTGCAAGTTCTTTAGCGTGGAGAAATGCACGCACCGTCCCTGCAACAGGGCCGCAGGTCCATGTCGTATACACACTCGTTTGCGCGCGCACACACAGCGCACACCCACCCACCCACACACCCACACACACGCGCGCGCCCGCGCACAGACACACACACATGCACACACACGCACACACACACACACGTCCCCCCCACACCACACCTCCAAAAAGGTCGTCGACGCCGTCGTCATGTACGACCATGACAACAAGCGCCCGCGCGGATTTGGTTTCGTCACCTACGCGACAGAGGAGTCGGTCGAGGCGCTGTTCGCCGCTGGTGCGATGCAGAGCATTGCGGGCAAGCAGGTGTGTGTGTGTGTGTGTGTGTGTAAGCGCACCTACCTGGCCGCTTGCTGCTGTACTGTTTTGCATGGGGTGTTTTGGACCATGATGAGCTGACCTAGTGGGAGTCGGTTGATGCGCTGTTCGCTGCTAGTGCGATGCAGAGCATTGTGGGCAAGCAGGTGTGTGTGTGTGTGTGTGTGCGTGTGCGTGTGCTTGTAGGTGTGCGTGTGCGTGTGTGTGTGTGTGTGTTTGCACCAGGCTGCTTGTGCGATGTAGAGCATTGTGGGCAAGCAGCTGTGTCCCTCTGTCTGCAACTCTCTTCTCTTTCCGTCACTCTTTCTCTCTCACTCTTTCTCTCATCCTCTCAATCTTCATCTCTGCCTCAGATTCAGAGATCAAGTTTGCAGTGCCGTGCGACCAGATGCCGGCTGGCCCCCCCGCCCCACAACTTCGCACCTGTCCACTATTTTTCTTTTCTCTTCTCCTCTTCACTCTGTCTTTCTCTCTCTCTCTCTCTCTCTCTCTCTCTCTCTCTCTCTCTCTGTCTGTCTCTCTCACTTTCTTCTTCTCTCTTTCTCTCCCTCTTTCTCTCCCTCTCACTCTTCAGATAAAGATTAAGTGTGCGGTGCCGTGCGACCAGATGCCGGCCCCCCACTCCCCCACTGACCCTCTACCAAGTGTCAGTTCTCACTCTTCTCTTCCTCTCATTCTCTCTCTTCCTCTCTCCCCCTCTCTCTCATTCCCACTCCCACTCCTACTCCCAACCCCAACCCCACTCTTCAGATCGAGATCAAGTGTGCGGTGCCGCGCGACCAGACGATTAGGCCCCCCCCCCTCTCCACAGCTTAACTCCTGTCCACTCTCTTTCTCTATTCTTCTCCTCCTCTCTCTGTCTCTCTCTCTCCCTCTGTCTCACTCTATCTCTCTCACTCTTTCTCTTTCCCCTCACTTTTCAGATCGAGATCAAGTGCGCAGTCCCGCGAGACCAGATGCCGGCCGGCCCCCCGCTACACCACCGAGGCAACTTCATAGACCCACGCTTTGGCGGCGGCGGCCGTGGTGGCGGCGTTATGGGTGGCGGCTACGGAGGCGGTAAGTGGCCTCAACCCTCAACCATACCAGCGCCCAAAAGTAGCCCGAAACCTAGCCTTGGGGGCTGTAGTAGCTCTCCTCCTCCACCACCAAGGCAACTTCATTGACCCTCGCTTTGGTGGCGGCGGCGCGGTGGCGGCGTTATGGGTGGCGGCTACGGAGGCGGTAAGTGGCCTCGATTCCTGACCTGCCCCTACACCTTGAAACCCAAATGAACTCCGGGGGTCTAGCAGGCTGCGCAGCAACTCCATTGCCACACGCGTTGGCGGCGGCGCTGGTGGCAGGCGGAGTAAGTGTCATGCATGGCTTGGGCGGCTACAGGGGCGGTAGGTGGCATCGACCTGCCCCTACTTCTTAAAAAAAACAAGAACTTCGGGGCTCTAGCAGGCACCGCGACAGCTCCATTGACCCACACTTTGGCGGCGGCGCCGGTGGACATTACCCAGCGTATTTTTGACTAGAATGTGAGAGGGTTCCCTGATGGTTCCCAGGGCAGGCATCAACCCTACAAGGCAAGGTCCTGTAGCTCCTCTCCTCCTCCTAGGTCTCACCTCATCGCATCCTAGTCCCTTCTTTGCTTTGGTGAGTGGGCTTCCCCCTTCACCTTGACAGGCAGTTACATGGCATTCCAGCTAGGACAACAAGTCCTAGTGCCACCGCCCCTTCACCTTGACCCTTTACCCTAAACCCGTATCCTATGTCTCTCCTAGGTCTCTAGATGAGATGGGATATCCTCCCATCTCATCCTAGTCCCTTAGCTGTGACGAGTGGGCTGTGTAGCCACTAGACCCACGGTTTGGACCCTAGCTGCTGCTGCTGCTGCTGCTGTTGCGGCCCGATTGGCAAAGGCGCTGCCCCAGCACCTCACACAGTTACAGTTACAGTTACATCGGCTTTGCAGCAAAGACTACCTCTAGTCCTAGTACCACCGCCTAGACCCAAGTCCAGTTCTGGCCCTAACAATTACTTGTGAGGGGCGGTAGCCACCAGCCGGCTGCCTGCCAACGTGTAGTCCCAGAGCAAAAAGGAGAGCTATTGTGCGACGCCTCCAAAATAGGTCCTAACTGCTTCTAGGGGATAGGGGGTCAAGTGGCGCTTGCCAAACTTCTTGACCGCCGTGGTGGAGGGGCCGGCGCCTGAGGGGCAGCCGGACCGTACACCACGGCTCTCCACCCGACCCTATCCTGAGCACGCTCAAACGCCGTGTCCGAAAAAGTCTTCCAATCAGTAATCTGTGCCGGTCGACCAGGCGCACGCCCAGAATGCGACGAAGGCAGTTAGAGTGGGCAACCTCCAATGGAGTCAGTTGTGTTTTAGTAGGGGCCCATGTTTCGCAGCCGTACAGAAAGTGGGGCAGCACGAAAGTGTTGTAAAACCGCATCTTAGACTGCGCTTGCATCTTCTTGCTGGCCCAAATCTAATCAAAAGACGCAAACACGCCCAGCGCGCGACCGACACGCACACCGATCTCCTTTTCCACACCACCACTCAGATCCGCATAAAAACTGCTGGCAAAAGCATCACTTCCGTCTTGGCTGCGTTGATTTGCATGCCAAAGCTAGAGGACACTTTGTCAAGGATTTTCAGCATAAGCGCCAACTGAGCTGGGTCATGCGAGAACAAACATAAATCGTCGGCATACATCAGCATTACTATGCGCTCAACCGACGACGACAACACAGAGCCGCCGGCTCGGGTCACGACTGACACGCCAGCCCCCTCTGGCATCATGTCTAGCGCCTTTTTCACTATGTGGTCAATAAAAACATTGAACAACACAGGAGCAATGACGCACCCCTGTCGCACACCAGACGACACGGGGAATTCGTGCCCGATTTTCCCAGCCAGCCGCACGGCAGCTGCTGTGTTGGTGTGAAGATCCTCCAACAGATCAATAATGTGCTGATGAACACTATATAATCTAAGGACTCTCCACAGTGCCGCACGGTTTATGCAATCGTTACAGTAACAGTAACATGGGGTTTCCAGCTAAGCAGGCTACTCTTCTACTAGAGACACCCGCCGATACTCCAGCACACTTAAGTACTATAGTACCGCCGGCTCCCGGCCGATAGACCACCGCTCCCGCCGGCTAGACTACCCCAAACAGCGGTCTCTGAGAGACATGTCTGGCAAGGAGCATATAGGAGAGGACCTTCCTCAAGGTCACAGTAGTGGCCTTGTGGCCAGTCAAGCCGGCAGAGCCGACTGGCGCTGACTGGAACGGATCCCGCCTGGCAGTGCTTGGCTGTCCAGCTCTCGTTTGCATGGGGCTCAGCCGGCGCCCCATGCCTCATGCATGGCCAGGTCCCACCCTCCAGGGGTGCATGGACGACAGAGTTGTCATGGAGGCTGCCTGAAGACCTTCCAACGCCAGTCACCGGCAGACGAGCGACCCCGAGGATGAGCGCGGTGACGAACGCTGCGATTGGTGAAGCGGATTTACTCTGTGTTGCCTCGGCGGTCGCCACCGCTGAAGCCGTGATGGTAGCCCGCCTCCACGGGCAGCCATCTTGACCAATGTCCAGCATGCATTGACGGGCGCCAGCTCCTCCGCTCGTCGATCAACTCGTCGAGATCGGTGCCGCATGGCGTCCTGCATGGGGGGAGGATAAGGGCCGTCTCCCAGCACGGGCCGCGGCAGCGCCGCGGCTACTCGCCAAGCCATGGCAGCGCCAGGCAAGCCGCTCCTGAAGTGTTTAACCGAGGGGCAGTCTAGCAGGAGCCGGGCCAGTCGTATTTTACCCCGCTCGTCAGCGGCACGGAGATCCTCGTCACCAGCAGCGCCGCATTGCTGTGTCCAGGGCTCGGCGACGAGAACGCGCCTCCGTTATTCGAGCCCCTAATTGTTAGCTTTAGAATAGTCGACAAATGCCACAGCCATGCATTGTTTGCACTAGGCATGTGCACCTCACACACACACATGTATACACACACACACGCATATACACACACAGGTGGCTACGGCATGGGCCCTGGCGGCGGCATGGGCATGGGCGCCGCCCCCATGAACCAGCGAGGCATGTACGCAGCGCTTGGGCAGCACCCCATGGGGGCGTCCGGCATGGCGGGCCACTACGGGGGCGGCATGGGAGGGGTTGGAGGCATGGGCATGCACGTCGTGCCAACGGCCGCGATGCGCGCGGCGGCGTACGGCGGCGGCGGCGCGCGCGGTGGCGGCGGCGCGCCACGCGGTGGCGGTGAGTCTTTGCCGAGGCCTGGACCCTGAACCCTATTCTCAAGAAGACCTATAAATGACAAGAGGGCTGAAGCATGGGAGGTGGAGGCATGGGCATGCGCGCTGTGCCAACCGCCGCGATGCGCTCGGCCACTCACGGTGGTGGCGCGCGCAGCGGCGCGCGCGCACGCGCGCGCATCAGCGCTCAGATACAAACGGAAGGGGGGACTGCTTGGATGAGTTGGCTTGTCTTTACCCTACTTGGGAAGAAGTGCGCCAGGAATCACCTCGAAATCAACCCTGATGTCAACATGCAATTTCCGAAACTCTCACTCCCTAAACCCTACAACCCTTGACTCTTAAACCCTAAACTCCACACCCTAATCGCCACAACGTTTTTCTTTGTTGCAGGCGGTGGCTACGGTAACACGCCGATGATGGCGCCTTCCGGAGGGTACGGTGGTGGCGGCGGTGAGTGGTCTTGACACGCATGCACACACACGCGCACGCGCACATGCACACACACACTCACACACACGGTGGTGGCGGCGGTGAGGGTCTTGACACGCATGTGCACACGCATGTGCACACACACACACATGCACATGCACACACATGCATGCACACATGCACACACTCGCACGCACATGTGTGATCACAAACACACACCTGCACACACACACACATGATGGCGCCCTCCGGAGGGTATGGTGGTGGCGGCGGTAAGTGGTCTTGACACGCATGTGCACACGCATGCACACACACACACACGCACACACACATGCACATGCATACACATGCATGCACACATGCACACACTCGCACGCACATGTGTGATCACAAACACACACCTGCACACACACACACATGATGGCACCCTCCGGAGGGTACGGTGGTGGCGGCGGTGAGTTGTGGTCTGACATGCATGCACACACGCACGTGCGCGCGCACACACACACACACATGCATGGACACATACACACATGCATACACACACACACACACAAACAAACACACATGCACACACATACACACACACGTGCGTGCACACACACACACACACACATATGCACCCATACACACACTCAACACACACACACACACAGGCAGCGGAAGCTACGGTGGAGGCAGTCGGGGCGGTGGCGGAGGGCCGGTGGAGGGTGGGTGGTGTGGCGCGTACACACATACACGCATACATGCGTGTATGCGAGCTTGCACACACACAACGCACACACACACACACATTCCCTGACACATTCGGTGGAGGAGGGCCGAGGGAGGGTGGGTGGTGTGGCACTTACACACACGCATGCATGTATGCATGTGTGCTTGTACGCGAGCTTGCATAAACACACATCCAAGTTTTCCTTAATTATGTGGATACACACACGATGGAGGGCGGCAGACAATGGAGGATGCTTGGACAGGTGGCACGCACACACACACACACACACACACATGTGCACGTAGAAACGCAACACACGCACACACACGCACACACACACGCACACACGCACGCACGCACCCCCACACACACACAGCTGACGTCGGCACCGGCGTCGGCGGCTACAGCGCAGCTACCGGCAGCTTTGGGGCAGCCCCCGGCGGGCCATCTGTTGGAGCTGGAGCAGTGGGAGGAGCCGGCGGGGGGCTTGGAGGTTACGGCAGTGGAGGTTTCGGCGGTGGTGGCGGCGGGTATGACAGTGCTGCACTTGCTGGGGCATACGAGACGCTTGCAAGCCTGCAGGTGTGTGCTTTGTGTGTTTGCGTGTGTTTGCGCGTGTGTGCGTTTGTGCGTGCATGTGTGTGTGTGTGCGTTTTTGTGTGGGGGGATGCCTATACGCTTATAGCGGTGGGATCTGAATCGATTATTCTATATTCTCTCTCTCTCTTTCTCCATCTCTCCATCTCTTCATCTCTCTCCATCTTTCTGTGTGTGTGTGTGTGTGTGTGTGCACATGTGTGTGTTGGTGAGTTTGTGACAGTGCTGCACTTGCTGGCGTACGAGGCACACACACACACACACATACATACAAGCAAACAGGCGCCAACAACAACAGAAATACGGCACACACACACACACACACAATGTGTCCCCCCGCAGGCACACGCACATGCTCAGCTGACCGGCCGGTGGATCTGGCGCACACACACACGCTCCTATGAACACAAGCAACCGACAACAACAACAACAATAACAACAACAACAAATGCCATCAACAACGTCAACAAAACAATCAACATGCAGGCGCACGCACACGCTCAGCTGACCGGCCGTGGCGGCTCTGGAGGCCTCGATTCAGGCAGCTTTGGAGTGCGAGGGCTCAGCGCTGGGACAGAGCTGGAGGGGTCGAGCCTGCAGGTGTGTGTGTGTGTGTGTGTGTGTGCTCGGTGCTGGAACAGAGCTGGAGGGCTCCAGCCTGCAGGTGTGTGTGTGTGTGCGTATGGTGATCAGACAGAGTTGGAGGGCTCGAGCCTGCGTGTGTGTGTGTGTGTGTGTGTGTGTGTGTGTGTGTGTGTTATGGTGCTGGGACAGAGCTGGCAGGAAAGAGCCTGCGGGCCAGATTTGGCCAATCCTCTCTCTCTTTCTCTTTCCGTCTTTCACTCCCTCTGTCTCTCCCCTCTCTCTCTTTCTCTCTCCCTCCTCCCTCTTTCTTTGTTGCCCTGGCACTCTCCTTCTCTGTCTGTCACCCCACCCCCCTATGTTTGCGTGGAACCCTCTCTCTCTCTCTCTTTCTCTCCCTCTCTTTTCTCTCTCTTCCTCTCTTTTCTCTCTCTCTTCTCTTTCTCTCTCTCGCTCTCTCTTCTCTCTCTTCTCTCCTCTCTCTTGTCTCTCTCTCATCCCCCATCTCATTCCTCCCTCTCTCATCACTCTCTCTCATCTCTCATCTCATCTCTCTCTCTTATCCTCTCTTCCTTTCTGCTTGACCCTGACACGCATTTCTCCCTCTCTCTCTCCGCAGGCTGCGCTCGCGCTTGCAGGCGGCTTCCACCCAGGTTCCGGCAGATTCCTGGACACATCACCCCCACGTATCCGCCCTCTCAAAGACAGAGTCTCTCTCTCTCCCTCCCTCCCTCCCTCTCCGTGGGGCCCTCAACTTTCCTGTGCGTCACCTGACACCCTTCGTTTTCTCCCCGTGCATCTCTCTCACTCGCTCCCTCTCTCTCGCTCCCTCTCTCTCTCTCTCTCTCTCTCTCTCGTATGTCTCATCTGTCTCCCTTCTCTCTCCCTTGTCTCTCTCTCATCTAATCTCCATCTCTCTCTCATCTCTCTTTCTATTTGAAACCCCCCGCTTTCTCTCCGCAGGCTGCCCTCGCGCTCGCAGGCGGCTTCCACTCAGGTTCTGGCAGCTTCCGCGCAGCCCCTGGCTCAGGCAGCGAGGGGTTGCAGTCTGACTCAAGCGCGGCTCAGGCGTTTACATCATCTGGCTCGGGCGAATACGGTACGCCTAGCCTTGGAACTTGTCTTGGTGTTGTGCCTAGCTTTTTACGCCTAGCTTCTTTTGCCTTCACTAGCTTTGGTGTTGTCTTTAGAGTGTGGGGCCTCGGGTGCTTGGGACGTGCTTCGCCAGCGGCGCAGGTGTATACATCATCTGGGTCAGGCAAATATGGTACGCCTAGCCTTGGAACCTGTCTTGGTGTTGTGCCTAGCCTTCACTAGCTTTGGTGTTGTTTTTAGAGTGTGGGGCCTTGGGTGCTTGAGACGTGCTTCGCGCGGCGGCGCAGGTGTATACATCATCAGGGTCAGGCGAATATGGTGAGTCTTGAAACCCCCTGAAACGTAGGCTATTTATGGCTTAGGGTTGAAGTTGAGGATTTCAAATTCCAGTTTCGGGTTTAATTTTGGTGATTTCTGTGTAGGATCGCCTTGAGTTTGGGGTGTTAGTCTCTGGGTTGTGACTGGGTTGGGCGAATACGGTGCGTCGTACAACCCGTAAAAGCGGGCTGATTATGGAACGGCCGGGGGTTGAAGTTGAGGATTCGAGATCATGATTGGAGGTAATGATTGGAGGTTCAGGGTTAAGGGTTGAAATTTGTGGTTTCTGTAGGGGCGCCTTAAGTCAGCCTTAAGTTGGGAGTGAAGGTCTCTGGGTTGTGTCTGGGTCGAATACGGTGCGCTCAGTGGTCCCTGAGAAGGATTTTAGTAATTAGTTTCTGCCGGCTTCAGCAACTTTGACCGCTGATACCAGGCACAATACACAGCGGGTATTCATGCAATGCATGCCGTTGTGCTACTATCGGCAGGAGCTTTCCAACGCATTGCTCCACGCCCTCACCCACTAAGTGTGGGGTGGTTTTCTGGGAAATGGGAAATCGGGCTCGGAGCGGTATACGGCTCGCAGGGGAATCGCTGGGTGCGCCTTGAAACCTCTGAAAGCAGGCTAATTCTGGCACGGCTGTAGGTTGAAGTGAATGACAGGTGTTTCAGCACGTGCACAGCACGCTTACTAACGCAACCACACACACACACAAAACACACACACACACACACACACACCCTGACACACGCGCGCACGCGTGCAACACACCAACACACACAACCACACACACACTGCAGGCACTTCAGGCACTGCCGCCCCCGGCCCGTCCCCCTTCACGCACGCGCGCACTCACACGCATGCACACCCTGACACAAACACACACATGCACAGCGCGCTTACCATCGCAACCACACACACACACACACACACACGCACTGCAGGCGCCGCTGCCCCCAAGCACGCACACACACACACACACAAACGCACGCATACTCCACCACACACACACTACCACAGGCGCCACCACCCCCAAGCTCGCCCCCGGCCCGTCCCGCTTCACGCACGCGCGCACTCACACGCATGCACTCACCCTGACACACACACGCATAACACACACGTGCATGCATGCATGCATGCATGCGTACGTGCACAGCGCGCTAAGTAACGCAACCACACACACACACACACACTGCAGGCACTGTCGCCCCTCAGCTCACCCCTGGCATGTCCCGCTTAACGCATGCAAACACTCAACACACATGCACTCACCCTGACAACACACGCACGCTCACGTGCATACGCACAGCACACGCTAACTAACGCAACCACACACACTACCACAGACGCCACCGCCCCCAAGCTCGCACCCTTGTCCCGCTTCACGCACGCGCGCACACACACACATGCACTCACCTTGACACACACACACACACACACACACACACATGCATGCATGCATGCATGCATGAATGTGCACGTGCGCAGCGCGCTGACTAACGCAACCACACACACACACACACTGCAGGCACGGCCCCCAAGCTTGCATCCGGCCCATCCTACACACACACACGCGCACACACACACACACACACACAGACACACACACACACACACACTACCACAGGCGCCACCGCCCCCTAGCCCGCACCCGGCCCGTCCCGCTTCACGCACGCACACACACGCATGCACCCACCCTGACACACACACACGCACACGTGCGCAACATACCCACGCACGCACACACACATACACTCAACCGCATGCTCACACACTGCAGGCACGGCCCCCAAGCTTGCATCTGGCCCGTCCTACACACACACACACACACACACCCTGACACACACACGCACAGACACGCACACACACACACACACACACACACTTCCACAGGCGCCACCGCCCCCAAGCTCGCACCCGGCCCGTCCCGCTTCACGCACGCGCGCACACACACGCATGCACCCACCCTGACACACACACACGCACACGCGCGCAACATACCCACGTGCACACACACACACACACACTAAACCGCATGCTCACATACTGCAGGCACGGCCCCAAGCTTGCATCTGGCCCGTCCTACACACACACACACTCACTCTGACACACGCACACACACACACACGTACAGACACACACACACACACACACACACTACCACAGGCGCCACCGCCCCCAAGCTCGCACCCGGACCGTCCCGCTTCACGCACGCGCGCGCACACACACGCATGCACTCACACTGACACACGCACACACACACACACACGCGCACACACAAACACACACGCACACACACACACTACCACAGGCGTCACCGCCCCCAAGCTCGCACCCGGCCCGTCCCGCTTCACGCACGCGCACTCACATGGGCACAGCGGAAGCGGCAGCGGCGGCGCGGACGCATTTGGCGGTGTCCCTGCTCCTGGCTGGTCCACTGACCTGTGAGGTCACACCTGAAGCATGTGGCGTCGCCCACATGTCACACCCAGACCTGTGAAGTGTCATGGCAGTTGTGTGACGGCGGCGCGCGCTCGCTCGGGCGCGGCAGCGGTGGCGCGGACGCATTTGGCGGTGTCCCTGCTTCAGGCTGGTCCACTGACCTGTGAGGTCACACTCCACACCTACAACGTGTGCCGTCACGCACACGGCGCACTCAGACCTGTGACGTGTGGTGCCAGTTGAGTGTCAACAAGGCGTGTGGCAGTGCTTCCCTACCGCAGCAGCAGCGGGCAGCGCGCGCGCGCCAACGCTCGACGCCGCACGCTGCACCTACAACATGTGACGTCACGCACACGCCACACAGAGACCTGCAACGTGTGGTGCCAATCAAGTGACGACAAAACGTGTACAGCAGCGCTTCCCACCGCAGTAGCGGCAGCAGCAGCAGCAGCGCGGGGGCGCCAGCGTCCGACGCCGCACGTCGCACCTACTCCATGTGACGTCACACATACGCCACACAGAGACCTGTGACGTGTGGTGCCAGTCCAGTGTCGGCAACGTGGCATGTGGCAGCGCGATTGCCCCACCGCACGCGGGGCGGGGTGGGGCGGGGCGGCCATTGAGAGGTTTGCGCGCCGTTGAGAGGCTTGCGGCGGCGGCCATTGGGAGGTTTGCGGCGGCAGCCATCGAGAGGTTTGCGGCGCCGTTGGGAGGTTTGCCGCCCCAACCTGGCGTCGCGCGTCACACCTACGACATGCCTCACTCCTGTGACGGCAGTTGAGTGACGACCAGCCGTGTGGCAGCACAGCAACGGGCGGGCGCATTTGGCAGGATTCTTCCGCTACGCTTGGCGAATTGGACACGAGCATATACAGGCGATGACACAACTGACTTGGCACACGACTCTACGCCGCACGTGGCGCTTCCTCTTCCCACGGCACAACAACAATAAGTGTGGCCTCGCTCTTGAGGCCACCAACACCTGCGCTCATGTGCTGACAACAACAACAACAACAACAACCAGAGCTGGCAACAACCACCAACAGCTTGCTGACTCAGCCTGTTGTCACAACAGACCTGGCTGACTAAGCGCTGACACGGCAGGGCTGAGTCAGTGCTGACTCAGCATACTGAACTGACGCAGCTGACAACAGGGCGTGCTGACACAACAGAGCTGAGTCAGAGCTGACTCAGCAGACCGACACAACAGACCTGGCTGACTCAGCGCTTCACAACAGAGCTGACTCAGACGACCGACACAACAGATCTGACCTGACACAGCAGATCCGACTTGACGCAGCAGACACAACAGATCTGGCACAACAGATCTGACATGACGCAGCAGACTGACACAGCAAACCCGACTGACACCTGACACTGGCACGCCGTAATCAGAGCAGATGACGACACACGACAAAGACAGGCCGGGCCGCCGCCGTGCACGCTGCGCGCCAGCTGCGCGCCAGCTCCGCGCCAGGCGTGCGCCTGCATGCCAACAGCTGCGCGGCGGCTGCGCGCCAGCTGCGCGACTGCTTGCGAGACGGCCCCCTTTGTACACATACATGCACACACACACACACACACACATCTTGACTGCGCAACCGCCGCGCCAACAAAAAGACGAAAAAAGCACGTGGCATCATCACGTGCTGCACACCTGGCCACGTTGCCGCCGCGTGTTGAACACGCGCGCACATCGCACCTTCTCCAGCTAACTGGGGGTACTCAGAATCAGAGGGCATTCCCCTCCCGCGCACACACGCGCACACGTTGATGACGGCATAGCACAGGATACACACACTTCGGACTCCCACACACACAGCATAGCACATTCCACACGCTTTGGACTCCCACACGCACACACGCATGGTTACAAGCACGTGCATGGCCGGCAGCTGGCTGCATTTCGCTGGCAGCTGACCGGCAGCTGGCCGGTAGCTGCCTGCCGTTGAACTGGCAGCTGACCGGTAGATGGTTGGTAGAAGCTGCCTTCATGTCGAGCTGGCACCCACTACCACAGTAGGAGCCCTACACATAGCTTACCCACCAGTGGTGAGGGCGCTGGTCAGGCACCAGAGAGAGCGAGGCACCAGGCCTCTCATGGGGGGCAAGGCGCATCGGGCAGACACACCCACGTTGGCTCAGGGGCTGTGGCCCTAGAGAGAGGGAGAGGCACCAGGCGCCTCGATGGGTTGAGGAGCGCACCGTGCACACACACACACACAGTGTGCATTGGCTCAGGCTGTCACACGATGTGTGAGCTGGCGCTTAGCACAGCTCTGTATCACAGGCTCTCAACTCGACTGCGGTAGGGAGCGACGAGGGTTACAGACAGGCCGTCGGCCCTGTGGCTGTTTTCACGGTAGTAGTCCAGCTTCTCACATGAGTCAGAGGCGTCACACTTTCGGCGCCCCCACACTCAAAACACGCACAACACAACTGCACACACTTGACGCACACTCACAGACTGGGGGACAGCGAGGGGAGGGAGGAACGGGGACACACACACTTACACAACCAATGACACAACCACGCACACACACCGCTCGCATACACACCCCTGCAAAATAAAAAGCGTTGCTTCCTCGGTAGACAGGCCATGACACCCGGCGGCATGTTGTGGTGCTTTCTCAGATGTAACGCGGTGTCCTTGCAGAACCTGCCCTGGCCAATTCCCGAGGAACGACGTGACTCGGGACTGTCTGCAGTGCAGCGGAATTCGGAGAGGCGTCTGCCATTCCGAGATCCGAGTAGCCTCGCCGCACCCGAGTCGGAAACAGGAATTGAGAGAATCAGCGAGGCCTAGCGTAGGTCATAGCGTCGGCGTTTTTTGGCAAAGCTTGTGCAACTCCGAGGCGGTCTTTTCGCCGGTATGGACGCGCCACGTCAGCCACGTCAGCAGCGTGCCGTCCTGATCCTTCGGCTTTCTCCACTGGGAGGCTAGCCTTCACGTCACTAGTGCGATGCGCGAGACGCCAGAAGCGGGGCGTGAGTCTGCAGGGCGCAAGCGCAACAGTCTCGGAGCGCAACAAGGATGCGTCGGCTAGCCATGCCGTGCTTCCCGTCACTTATCTCCTCTGCGTTGAGTTTGGCTTGCACGTAACTAGTGGAATGCGCATGTCGCTGGGGGGGCGCATGTCGCTGGGGGATGTCGCCTGTTTTTTTGTTAGAAGGTATGGACCGGTTCGGGCCCCCTGCTGCTACACGTCACTCCCTCTCTCTCCTCTCTCTCCCTCTGGGATCTCCCTCTCTCTCGCTCTGTTGAGTTGCGCTCAAGGCAGCAGCAACAGCAGCAGTTACACTGCGGCGCCGGGGGCCGGCTCCCTGGCCATCACATAGTTGGTTGTGGGCGCCGCTGCGATGGTGTAGTACGGCTGGGGCTCGCCGACGACCGCAAATCCAAGCCGGCTGTAGAAAGTGACGTTTCGCGCGTCCTGTGTGCGAGTGCATGGGCAGGTTGTGCAGGTTCGACACCTGCCGCAAATCCAACAGGTTAAGACATCTACCGCAAATCCAAGCCGGCTGCAGAAAGTGGCGTTTCGCGCGTCCTGTGGGTGCGTGCATGGGCAGGTTGTACAGGTTAGGCACCTACCTCCTCGGAGGAATGCGTTGCTGTCACTACCTGGGTGGTGTAGGGTGCATCTGGGGGCTTAGTGTCCTGGATAGGTCCAGGGCGTGCGCGCACGTGGGGGTTGACTGTCATCCCTACCAGGCAGCCAGCCAGTTTCAGCCTGGACCTGAGTCAAGGTGTCTGGCTCTGGCGCCGACACATGTCTCATACATCACTACTGGTGTCACACAGACTGAAAAATCCATCCTGATCACAGGCTGTGCTAGCTGGTACCACCAGGAGGATCTCTATGATGATGAGAGTTTTACAATCCACTTCTGGCGGTCACACGTACGGTTCCAAAGCTCCACTGGGACTTAGAGAAACAAGGCTCAAGGCCCACAAAAGGTCAAGCTACAAGTAGCCCACGGTAACGCCATCCACACTTGGTGGCGGGCGCCAAGCAAGCAGCACCACTGTGCAGGCTGCACACCCAGCCCCTCAAATGGCCAGAGGGCGGACCCAAGGTATAAAACCATGAAGGGACCAAAAAGCCCTCCCCCAGACCACCGGAAGCGGGGCTAGTAGCACACCCGCCGCAGCACTCTACTCAGCGACCACACCGCACCCGCCACCGCACGCGTGTGGCGCCACCTCCCCTTCAAAAACACCCCCAGAGGGAATGCCATCTAGCAAGCAGGTGCAGGCACCCGCTCGCCGCCAACGACGAGGCGCGCGCGGTGGAACTGCGCCCGCTTCCCCGCAACCTTGGCGGCGAGGAAAGCGGGCCACAGCGCCTGGTGCTGCGCCTCCTCGCGGTCACTGAGGACGTCGAAGACTGCAGTCGAGTCCACGCAGCGGCGCAGCTCGTGGCGCCAGCGCACGACAGTGTCGGCCACGGCGTCAGACGCCACGGTGAAGAGCACACGCAGCACACCGCCCCCGCGTGGCTCCACGCCGATGCCCCCGACGGCAGGCTTGGCGTTGAGGAGCGACGCGGACACGACGCCACCATCAGCCGGCTCCCGCCGGCCGGTGCCGCCGTAGAGGAAGCGCACGACATCCGTAGCCAGGCGGACGGGCAGGCTGGTGCCGTCCTCGGCAGCTGCAGCGATCCACTCCGCCGCCGCCGCCGTCGCCTCTTCTTCATCCATCCGCCTGCCACCGCCCGCGAGGAACCAGTTGGCACCGCGTGCCACCGGGATGGACAGCACGAAGCTGCGGCGCAGCGACGTGTCGCCCACACGCGCAGGCAGCCCCCCCCGGCGGGAGGGGCCGCGCGCAGATGCGGCACGCGTGGCGCCCGACGCAGGCCGCTCCGTCGCCGGCCCCCCCCCCGCCGACGCCACAGGGGCGGCAGCAGCAGCGGGCCGGGCAGGCTGAGCAGCCTCGGCAGCAGGCGCAGCGCGGGGCGCCGCACTGTGGGCCGCATGGCCGGCCCGCGCGCGGGCGGGCTCTGCATGCGGCATCTGCATGGGCGCCCCAGGGACGCGGCTCACCAGGAGGCTCACCACATCCACCAGGGACGCAATCTGTTGCGCCTGCGCCTGCACCACAGCGAGCACCCCCGCAAGGGCACCGCTGTGGCCGGCGTCGGCAACCTGTGGCGCGCCCACCTGCGTCGGCGCATTCTGTGGCTGGGCGCGCGCCCTCGCCTCCCTGTCCAGCAGCCCCCCTACCAGGCGTCTGATGTCTGCCTGCCCCGCGCTGAGGGCGCGGAGGGCGTCTGTGGTGTCGGCCGAGGCCGAGATGTGGTTGCTGGCGTCGCCATGCAGGTGTTGCGCAGCCTCCGCGGATGTGGCTGCCCCCCGCGCCCCGTGGAGCGCCGAAAGCTGTGTCTGTGTCGCATCCACGCACGCGCGGTGGCGTCTATGGATGGGGGATCTCCAAGATGGCTGCAGAGCGTGTGCGGCTGGTGCGCACATGATGGTTGTTGGTTGTTGGTTGTTGGCTGTTGATTTTATTGGTGATTGGTTGTTGGTTGCTGGTTGTTGGTTGTTGGTTGTTGGCTGTACGCACACATGCACGCACGCACGCACACGCCCCCCTCCCCACACGCAAACACACACACACACACACACACACCTGCGTTGTGGGCAGCACGCCTCGCCCCTGCGCTGCCGCCTCGTCAAGTGCAGCACCCAGACACACACTCACTCACTCACACACACAAACACACACACACACACAAACACACACACATACACACGCCCCCCATCACACACACCTGCGTTGTGAGCAGCACGACCCGCCCCTGCGCTGCCGCCTCTTTCACACACACACACTCACTCACTCACATACACACACACACACACACATGCACGCACACACACACACACACGCACCCACCCTCCCCCACACACACTTCCACACACACCAACACACACATCTGCGTTGTGAGCAGCATGCCTAGCCCCTGCGCTGCCGCCTTTTTTCACACACGCACAAACTCACACACACACACACACACACAATCCCCCCCCAACACCCACCCACCCACCTGCGTTGTGAGCAGCAAGCCTAGACCCTGCGCTGCCGTCTCTTTGAGTGCTGACCCCCCCCCCTCCACACACACACACGCACACACACACACACTTGCGTTGTGAGCAGCACGCCCAGTCCCTGCGCTGCCAGCTTCGTCGAGCGCAGCGCCGAGACCTCGGCTGCCTGCCCCCTTGCCCTTCCAGCTTGGCCGCACCACCTGGGGGTGGTTGTTGGTTGTTGGTTGTTGGTTGGTTGTGTCAAGGCGGCACCACCTGGCGGTGGTTGTTGGTGGTGGCTGGTGGTGGGTTGTTGTTGCCAGCTAAGCCTAGCACCTGGTGGCGGTTGTTGGTTGTTGGTTGTTGCTTGGTTGTTGGTTGTTGGTTGTCAGTTGTTAGTTGTTAGTTGTTGGTTGTTGGCTGTTGGTTGCTGGTTACTGCTGTTTGTTGTTTGTTGTTTGTTGTTGTGGTTGTTTCTGCCAGCTAGGCCGCACTACCTGGTGATTGTTGTTGTTGGTCGCTGGCGGGTGGCGGGTTGCGTGGTCGTCGGTTGATGGTTGCTTGCTGTTTCTGGTGGTTGCTGGTTGTTGCTGGTGGTTGCTGGTGGTTGCTGGTTGACCCTTTTGCTGGTGCATGGTTGGACACCCACCCTTGAGCAGACTCCCCTCGATTGATGACCAGAAGCAGCTTATAAATATAGGACTGCCGCTCAGAGTTCACTCTCTCACTCCCGCTCTCTCCCTCCTTCCTTCCCTCCCTCCCTCTCTCTCTCTCTCTCCCTCTCTCTCTCTCTCTGAGATTCCCCACCACGTGCTCCAGCATTCAGAATGGTGTCTGATGTGAGTGTGTGTGTGTGTGTGTGTGTGTGTGTGTGCACGTGTGTGTATGTGTGTGTGTTTGTCTATGCGCACGTGTGTGTGTGTGTGTGTGCGTGTGTGCGCGCGTGTGTGTGTGTGTGTGTGTGTGTGTGTTTAGGGTTACGGGCTTTGCGTTTAGGTGCGACACCCCACCATGCGCTCCAATACGCAAAATAGTGTGTCGTCGCCACCGGCCCGGCGCTTCGCCATGAATGAACGGTCGATGACTTCGTGGTGCGACTTAAGTTCAAGCAGGCGCCAGAAGGCCTGTGGGTGGAGCAGATTTTATGCAGACAGATGCACAGATTTGTGGCGGTGGTGGCAGTCGTGTATGTGTGCCAGGTGGTGGGTGCGTGCACGCTCACGGGGCAGGGCAGGTTGCATAGACAGGGCAGGCTGCATGCAGACAGACGTGCACATATGTGTGGCGTTGGTGGCGTAGGTGCCAGTGGTGAGTGCCTGCGAGGTGGTTGGTGCGTGCACGCTCATGGGGCGGGGCAGGTTGCATGGACTTGCTAACAAAAAACGGCCACGGCCATAACACCCGTGTTGCATCGATTTGAACGATTCGACATGAAGTGGAAAGCTGATGGCAAGGGCGTCCTACGGCACTGCTTGGACTCCAAATCCATTAAGAACCGATGGGGGTGTGTGCGATGGTGTGGGCACTGAGTTACTCGTGCCCCCTCCCCCCCCACGCGGCCATGCACTGCGTCCCGCAGTGTCGTCCTACGTACGCACAGTATGCCCCCCCACCCCAACCCTGGTTACTCTTACTTGTTACTTGTTACTTTTGTTACTCTTTGCTTGTAGCTTGTTACTTGTCACTTGTTTCTCTTACTCGTCGCTTGTCACTTGTTACTTGTTGCTTGCTGCTTGTTACTTGTCACTTGTTACTTCTTACTTGTCACTTGTCGCTTGTTACTTGTTACTTGTGCTTGTTACTTTTACCTGTTACTTGTTGCTTTTTGGTTGTTGCATGGTACTTTGAACTTGGAACGTGTTACTTGTCACCTATTTTTTACTTTTACTTGTCGCTTGTTACTTGTTACTAGTGCTCACCTGCAGTCCAAACCGGAACGGGAACAGCAGAATTCTGTTCAGCACCATGGTCCAAGTGCCGATCTCCTCAATGCCGGGGGGCTGAAGCATGAAGAAGACAACCTACACATGCATGATGATGATGGATATTACAGTCTGTGTGACACCAGTAATGATGTATAAGACCTGTGTCTGCTCTAGCTCACCTGAGCGGCTCTAGCCCAACACCTTAACCTCAGTTTCAGTGGTAAACTGAGTGGGCAGGGCGGGGAGGGGGGGGGGGATGTTGATTGGGGTCGCGTGTGTGCGCTGTGCGGCCCTTCCATCGCCCACGTGCCGATCTCCTCAATGCCGGGGGGCTGAAGCATGAAGAACACGACCTACATATGCATAGGCGGGCAAGGCGGGGAGCAGTGTTTTTGTTTTCAGTTTTTAAAGTTATTTTCTGGGAGTCGGCACGCCCATTGACCGCCTTGACCGCTGCCTAAGCGTTGACCGTTGACCATCAAGTATAGGTCATTTTCAAGCTCTTGACGAGCTCTATCTGATGGGATCGTCAGACCATCAAGCAACTTCGGTGGTTGAGCAACTTTGTTGGTTGAGACGAGCTCTATCTGATGGGATCGTCAGTGGCCAAATGGCTCCCAATGGCTCCCAGGAGCCTTAAACAAAATCACTGGCGGGGAGAGGGGGGGGAGGTTGATTGGGGTCAAGTGTATGCGCTGTGCGGCCCTTCCATCGCCCACGTGCCTATCCCCTGAGTGCCGGGGGGCTGAAGCATGAAGCAGACGACCTTCAGATTTATAGGCGGGCAGGACGGGGAGAGGGGGTGGTGGGGGGATGATTGGAGTCACGTGTGTGCGCTGCGCGGCCATTCCATCGCCCACGTGCCGACCTCCTCAATGCCGGGGGGCTGCAGCATGAAGAAGACGACCTACACATGCAAGGCAGTGTTTCCGTTAACGACCCCGCACCCCGAAAAAGTGCATTTGCGCGGATTTCGACCCGAACAGTGTGAAAATTGCCATATTCGCACTTGTTGCCATAAATCGCCTCCGGTGGGGTGAGATTGAGGGTATGAGTGTGAGGCCCAGGTGGAGCCGTCGCTTTCCCAAGATCCTTAGCGGGACCACTGATGCAAGGGTAGGGCGGCGGTAGAGTAATGACAGGGTTGCCAGGGTGAGGATTTCGGCGAGTGTGAGTTGGGCGACTGTCAGCAAAAGAGGTCCCAGAGAACGCACCATCTCGCCACGGCCGCCGCCCCCGTCTGCCGGCCGCGCGTACACGCAGCGCGGCGCGCCGTTGCCGATCCTCAGCCGAATATTGATCCCAAAAAGCCTGCGGAGCGATGTTTGGATGTGCGTCACTTCTGATGGCACTGGCGGCCAGCAGGCCTACCATAGTACCTCTTTGCCTTGCCGCCCCTTTTACAAAGGGGGTCATTGTTTCAGAATTTAGGTGCCTTCGGCACTGCGGGTCTGTTTTGTTTTCGTTTTCGTTTTGACGCCACATTTGGCGTTATTCTTTTTCTTTTTCGGCAATATTTTTAGAAATCGTTCGGCACATCCTCGGCAAGGCGAAAACGGTACTACGGTACTGGGCTAGGGCTGCGCATGCACACAGCGCTCTGCTGCCGATCCCCAGCCGAAGGTTGATCTCAGAGAGCCTGCGGCAATGGGACGATGCTTGGATGCGTCATACCAGCTCTGGGTACGAGTCATTCCAAATCTGGAGATGCGTCATTTCAGATCTGGAGATGAGTCATTCCAGATCTGGAGATGAGTCTTTCCAGATCTGGAGATGAGTCATTCCAGATCTGGAGATGAGTCATTCCAGATCTGGAGATGAGTCATTCCAGATCTGGAGATGAGTCATCTCAGATCATGTAGGTGGCGCGGGTGACTAGTTGGGCTGCGCTCAGCCGGATGTTGACCTAAAAGAGGCAGTATCATGAATTTGAGAGACCATGTGTTTGTTGAAAGGTGCCGATAAGCACGGCTGTGTGTTTACACACAGCGCGGCGCGCCGTCGCCGGTCCTCAGCCGAATGTTGACCTCACAGAGCCTGCGGAAGTGGGGGCGATGCTTGGGTGCGCCATTCCAGCTCTGGGTACGAGTCATTCCAGCTCTGGATATGAGTCATTTCAGATCATCTAGACGGCGCTGGTGACTGCCGTATTTTGACCTACAAGGGGCCGTGTCGTGTGAGAGACCCTGTGGTTGTTGAGAGGGTGCCGATGAGCATGGCTGTGTGTTTACACGCAGCGCGGCGCGCCGCTGCCGGTCCTCAGCCGAAGGTTGACCGCAAAGAGCCTGCGACAGTGGGACGATGCTGGGGTGCGCCATTCCAGCTCTGGATACGAGTCATTTCAGATCTGGATGTGAGCAATTTCAGATCACCTAGACGGCGCTGGCCATAACACAGCCCCACTGTCTGATCCGCGCAAGTGAATGCGGTCATAACGCCTGAGGCGTTCGGGGGTGCGCCTCAGGCGGTGGTGGACGCCTAATGTGGTAGGGCTGCAGAGCCACCACCGCAAGGTCGTCGGTGGAGGGCGCTGCCACCCAGCAGCGCCACCCCCGCCCTACCACAGTCCCAACGCCTGAGGCGGCGCCTCAGGCGGCGCATGTACTCCAAAGCTGACCGCTGACCGTGCCGGCCGCGCGGCGCTGGGGTGGCCCGGCTTTGGACGAGCCTCCCGGAGGTCCCGGCCCTCGAACAAGTCCCACCGGCGTGGGACCCTACCACATTCCCAACGCCTGAGGCGGCGCCTCGGGCGGCGCGTTTACTTGCGCGGATCAGGTGGCGCCTCAGACCCACCAATCGCCTGAGGCGTCGCCTGAGGCGCACCCCTGATCGCCTCGGGCGCGACCCCGACCGCATCAGGCGCCCACTACCGCCTGAGGCGCAACCTCGGCCGCCTCTGATGTTATGACCGCATTCACTTGCGCGGATCAGACGATGGGGCTGTGGTAGGGCTACTAGCTAGGGAGGTGAGCCAACCCAGTTGCGCTGGTTGCAATGGTGGGCCAGAGAGATGCGGGGTTGCACAGCCGTGGTGTCATAAGCGCCCACGTAAACCGATAATTTTGGGGGGGGGGGGATCTGCCAGGGCGAATCGCGGGAATTCCACTCCGAAAGTGTGAAAATCGACGATTTCCACACTGTCCCGCAAAGGAACGCCTCTTGCGGGGGCAACTTGGCATGGTTCCACCTACGTTGCGGGGGCAAACAGGACATTCATGGCTTCCTTAATGACACCACTGTTGCACAGCATGGAACACAGTAAAGAACACGGTAGATAACACGATATGGGAACACGGTAAACAATTAGGATGACACGGTGGAAAACGGTCAATGCTGCAGGGCGCTTTAATTTGACTGAATGTAGTGCCTACACGGTTCGGTCAAATAGAAGGCGAATAGTAGAAACACGTAGGACCTTCAGCACTCGATTCGGTGAAGGTTTTTACGTCGGCCACACTTCCACCGTTCACGCTTCCGCCGTTCTCCGTGTTCCGTGTTCCGCATGGTGTTTCCGCCGTTCTCCGTGTTCCGTGCTCTCAAGACGGAACACGGTTAAAATAAGCCAAAACACACACGCCGTGTTGTGCAACCCTGGAGAGGCCCGCTTTCGTCGCCGCCAAGGCTCCGGGCAAGCGGGCGCAGTTCCACCGCGCCTCGTGGTCGACGGCGAGCGGGTGGCTGCACCTGCTTGCTAGTTGCACCCCCTCTGTGTGTTCGAAGGGGAGGTGGCGCCACACGCGCGCGGTGGCGGGTGCAGTGTGGTCGCTGGGTAGAGCGCTGCGGCAAGTGTGCTACCAGCCCCGCTTCTGGTGGTTTGGGGGACGGCCTCTGGTCCCTTATGGTTTATACCTTGGGCTGCCCTCCAACCACCGGAGGGGCTTTGTTGAGGTGCCTGTGGCCTGTGCTGCTACTTGGCGCCCACCGCCTAGTGTGGGTGGCGCTACTGTGGGCTACTTTTGTAGCTTGACCTTTTGGTGGGCCTTGTGCCTGATAGTCCCGCTGGAACTTTGGAACTGATTGTGGCCGCCGGCAGTGGATGTGTAAAACTACTCTCTCTGGAGAGCCACAAGCACCCACACCTGCAGAAGCTCAACGTCGCCAAGGCTGTCGGTCGCGCAGGGTGCGCCCATTTGAGTCGAGGCCCCTGCACGCTGGCCTCTCTGCCCCCTTTGCTCTCTCTCAGCCCGCCTCTGGCTGTGTCGCTCTCGACAGACGCAGTGATCCAGATGAGATCCTGTAGGGGCGCATGCATGGAGGTAACGTGCTCGAGAGAGACGCAGTGCTCCAGCTGAGCTCGTGTGGGGACCTGTGGGTGCATGCATGGAGAGAGTGCATGCCATGCGCCCAGCGGCATGTCTGCCATCGCCTTCGACTCCCCCCCCTCCCCCCTCCCCCTTTGCATCTCCCACATCTTGCACGTGCATGCCCTAGTTCTGAAGTGCTTAGCACGAGCAGGATGGCACACCTGTTTGAAATTCGCAGGTGCAGTCTGGGGAGTTGCAAGGCGAGTGCTGCCTTAGTCGGTGCTAGGCGCAGTGGGGCACGGTGCACCGGGGTGGCTTGACGCACCGGGCCTCTTTCTGGCTCCTGGCAAAGTGTGAGCCAGAAAGAGTGACCTACAATGAACTCATTTATCCGCCCTGACTCGTTTGGCATGCAGAAGATCGAAAAGAACCGCAACTTTGAGGCCGTGGGGCGGGCGGGGGGACGCGTGCGCCCCCATGCGGCTGGTTTGGGCATGCGGAGCGGCGCGGCGCGAGGCGGACTGCCGCGTGCATGCCATGCACAAGACTTGGGTGGAGTTTTATGCAGTAGCTGGGGGGGGGTGGAGGGGGGGGGCATGCAGCGTGGCTAAAGCGTGGCGCTGGCTTCTCTTGGCTTCTCTCACCACGCTTCTCTTGGCTGACTCTTTGGCCAGTCATTGCTTACAATCCGCTCCATGGCCCTGATAAGAAGCGATTGTGAGTTGGTGGGAAGTGCAAAAGCACCGTGGCCTCCGCCGTCTGTGGCGCCACCCCTCCCTCTTCCATGGTTGACCAAACAGGAGCCGCTCTCGCTGTGGGCCCTCTCTCTGGAGTCCCCTTGCTCCCATGACTCATGACGCGCTCTAAGGCGCGCAAACACAGTGCGGCCGCCGGCGCGCTCATCGCCCGCGCGGCACCACAGAATCACCGGTGGGCAGCGGCTCCCCCGGCTCAGACTCCAGCCACGCCACCGCGCGTGCGTGGATGCGACACAGACACAGCTTTCGGCGCTCCACGGGGCGCGGGGGGCAGCCACATACGCGGAGGCTGCGCAACACCTGCATGGCGACGCCAGCAACCACATCTCGGCCTCGGCCGACACCACAGACGCCCTCCGCGCCCTCAGCGCGGGGCAGGCAGACATCAGACGCCTGGTAGGGGGGCTGCTGGACAGGGAGGCGAGGGCGCGCGCCCAGCCACAGAATGCGCCGACGCAGGTGGGCGCGCCACAGGTTGCCGACGCCGGCCACAGCGGTGCCCTTGCAGGGGTGCTCGCTGTGGTGCAGGCGCAGGCGCAACAGATTGCGTCCCTGGTGGATGTGGTGAGCCTCCTGGTGAGCCGCGTCCCTGGGGCGCCCATGCAGATGCCGCATGCAGAGCCCGCCCGCGCGCGGGCCGGCCATGCGGCCCACAGTGCGGCGCCCCGCGCTGCGCCTGCTGCCGAGGCTGCTCAGCCTGCCCGGCCCGCTGCTGCTGCCGCCCCTGTGGCGTCGGCGGGGGGGGGGCCGGCGACGGAGCGGCCTGCGTCGGGCGCCACGCGTGCCGCATCTGCGCGCGGCCCCTCCCGCCGGGGGGGGCTGCCTGCGCATGTGGGCGACATGTCGCTGCGCCGCAGCTTCGTGCTGTCCATCCCGGTGGCACGCGGCGCCAACTGGTTCCTCGCGGGCGGTGGCAGGCGGATGGATGAAGAGGAGGCGACGGCGGCGGCGGAGCGGATCGCTGCAGCTGCCGAGGACGGCACCAGCCTGCCCGTCCGCCTGGCTACGGATGTCGTGCGCTTCCTCTACGGCGGCACCGGCCGGCGGGAGCCGGCTGATGGTGGCGTCGTGTCCGCGTCGCTCCTCAACGCCAAGCCTGCCGTCGGGGGCATCGGCGTGGAGCCACGCGGGGGCGGTGTGCTGCGTGTGCTCTTCACCGTGGCGTCTGACGCCGTGGCCGACACTGTCGTGCGCTGGCGCCACGAGCTGCGCCGCTGCGTGGACTCGACTGCAGTCTTCGACGTCCTCAGTGACCGCGAGGAGGCGCAGCACCAGGCGCTGTGGCCCGCTTTCGTCGCCGCCAAGGTTGCGGGGAAGCGGGCGCAGTTCCACCGCGCGCGCCTCGTCGTTGACGGCGAGCGGGTGCCTGCACCTGCTTGCTAGATGGCATTCCCTCTGGGGGTGTTTTTGAAGGGGAGGTGGCGCCACACGCGTGCGGTGGCGGGTGCGGTGTGGTCGCTGAGTAGAGTGCTGCGGCGGGTGTGCTACTAGCCCCGCTTCCGGTGGTCTGGGGGAGGGCTTTTTGGTCCCTTCATGGTTTTATACCTTGGGTCCGCCCTCTGGCCATTTGAGGGGCTGGGTGTGCAGCCTGCACAGTGGTGCTGCTTGCTTGGCGCCCGCCACCAAGTGCGGATGGCGTTACCGTGGGCTACTTGTAGCTTGACCTTTTGTGGGCCTTGAGCCTTGTTTCTCTAAGTCCCAGTGGAGCTTTGGAACCGTACGTGTGACCGCCAGAAGTGGATTGTAAAACTCTCATCATCATCTCTCTCTCTGCAGTAGCTTGTGCTGCGCTCTCTCTCTCTCTCTCTCTCTCTCTCTCTCTCTCTCTCTTGCGCATTTCTCATGACAGCAGCAGCAGCAGCAGCAGCAGCAGCAGCAGCAGCCAGCTGCAGTTACACTGCGGCACCGGGTGACGGCTCCCTGGCCATCACATAGTTGGTCGTTGGCGCCCCTGCGACGGTGTAATACGGCTGGGGCTCCCCGACGACCGCAAACCCAAGCCGGCTGTAGAAAGTGACGTTTCGTGTTTCCTGCGGTGCGGCAGGTGTTGCTGGTGTTGCTGGTGTTGCTGGTGTTACTGGTTTTCTGATGTTGCTGGTGTTGCTGGTGTTGCAGGTGTCGCTGGTGTTGCTGGTGTTTGCTGGTGTTGCTGGTGTTGCTGGTGTTGCCGGTGTTGCTGGTGTTGCTGGTGTTGCTGGTGTTGCTGGTGTTGCTGGTGTTGCCGGTGCCACAGGTTTGTTTTTGGTTGGCTATCTCACCACATTCCCAACGCCTGAGGCGGCGCCTTCCTCCGCGCGGATCAGGCGCCGCCTCAGGCGTCACCCCCAGCCGCCTCAGGCGCTACTCCGACCGCCTCAGGCGCAACCCTGGCCGCCTCAGGCGTTGTGACCGCCATGACTTGCGTGTCTCAGATGTTGGGGCTGTAGAAGGGACTTGGATCGCCTAGTGGAGCACCTCCTAGCCCCGCATACGCACACACGCAGGCACGTACGCACGCACGCATGCACGCACGCACGCACGCACACTCGCACGCACACACGCACGCGCGCACGCACGCACGCGCGCACGCACGCACGCACGCACGCACGCACGCACGCACGCACGCACGCACGCACGCACGCACGCATGCACGCACGCACCTACGCACGCATGCATGCATGCACGTACGTACGCACGCACACACACACACACACACACACACACCCCCCCCCCCACACACACACACACCTGCGTTGACAGAAGCACGCCCTGCCCCTGCGCTGTGGTCTCGTACACACACACATGCAAACACACACACACACACACACATTCACACACACACACACACCACTCACCTGCGTTGACAGCAGCACGCCCTGACCCTGCGCTGTCGCCTTGTTCATTGCAGACCCCAGTGCTTGGCTGCCTGCCCCCTTGCCCTGCCAGCTAGGCTGCACCGCCTGTTTGTGGTTGGGTGGTGGTTGCTGGTTGTTGGTTATTGTTGTTGACTAGGCCTGGCGGTGGTTGGTGGTGGTTGCTTCTGGTGTGTGTCAGCGCGTGTATGCATGTGTATGTGTGTGCGTGGTGTGTGTGTGTCCCCGCCATTTGCTCCAGTGTGCCGAATGGCGTTTGTCGCCCGGATATGTGTGTGTGTGTGTGTGTGCGTGCGTGTGCGTGTGTGCGTGTGCGTGTGTTTGCAGTTCACAGTTTACAGTACGCATCCTCGGGGCGCGGGATTGAGGGAGCTGCCTAATGTGTGTGTGTGCGTGTGTGTGTGTGTGTGCGTGTGTGCCTCGGTGTGTTTTGATTTACGTTTTTTTCGTGTAGGTGCTACATCCCACCATTGCCTCCAGTATGCAGAACGGCGTGCTGTCGCCGTGTGTGTGTGTGTGTGTGTGTGTGTGTGGTGTGTGTGTGTGTGTGTGTGTGCGAGTGCATGTGTGTATGGGTATGTGTGTGTGTGTGTTAGGAGTTGCGGGCTTAGGGTTTATGGTTTAGGTGCAAAACCCCACCATTGCCTCCAGTATGCAGAACGGCGTTCCGTCGCCACGGGCGCGGCGCTCAGCCATGAATGCGCGGTCGATCGCATCGTGGCGCGCCTTTACTCGAAGCAGGCGCCAGAAGGCCTGTGGGCGAGGGAGGGTGGTGGTGGTAATGCAGACATATTTTTGGCGGTGGCGGCGGTGGTGGCAGTGATGGGTGTCGCACACTCAGCCATGACTGCTCGGTCGCTTGGGATTGGCATCGTGGCGCGACTTTACTTGAAGCGGGCACCAGAAGGCCTGGTGTTGGCGGGGGAGGAAGGGGGGGGGGTGTATGCATGAGTATGAGGAGATTTGGGAAGTGGTGGTAGGTGGCGGTTGGTGTTGCGCGATCAGTCATGACTGCTCGGTCGCTTGGGAATGGCATCGTGGCGCTACTCCACTTGGAGCAGGCGCAAGAAGGACTGGGGTTGGCAGATGTGGGTTGTGTGCATGAATAGGAGATGCATGCATGAGTATGTGGAGATTTAGGGCGGTGGTGGGTGGTGGGTGGTGGTGGGTGTTGCGCGCTCGGACATGAATGCTCGGTTGCTCGGGAATGGCATCGTGGCGCGACTTGACTCGCAGCAGGCGCCAGAAGGCCTGGGGTTGGTGCGGGTGGTTGCATGCATATGCATATGAGAAGATTGGAGGCGGTGGTGGTGGTGGGTGGTGTTGCTGTGTGCTCAGCCATGAATGCTCGGTCGATCGGAATGGCATCGATGGCGCGACTGCACTTGAAGCAGGCACCAAGCTGCCTGGAATTGGCGGGGGTGGTTGAATGCATGAATAGGAGAAGATTTGGGGCGTTGGTGGGCGGCGGTTGGTGGGTGGTGTTGCGCGCTCGGACATGAATGCTCGGTTGATGGCATCGATGGCGCGACTCCACTCGAAGCAGGCGCAAGAAGACCTGTGGTTGGCAGATGTGGGTTGTGTGCATGAGTTTGTGAAATTTGGGGCAGTGGTGTTGCGCGCTCAGCCATGAATGCTCGGTTACTCGGGAATGGCATCTTGGGGGGACGTCACTTGAAGCAGGCGCCAGAAGGCCTGGGGTTGACAGATGTGGGTTGTATGCATGAATGAGAGGAGATTGGAGGCGGTGGCGGTTGGTGGGTGGTGTTGTGTGCTCAGCCACGAATGCTCGGTCGCTTGGGAATGGCATCGTGGCGCGACTTCACTTGTAGCAGGTGCCAGAAGACATGTGGGTGGGGGAGGGGGGGGGGGGGGGTGAATGCAGACAGATAGACAGATAGACATGTGTTTGGCGGTTGCAGCGGTGGTGGCAGTGATGGGCGTCGCACGCTCAGCCGTGAATGAATGAAGGGTTAATGGCATCGATGGCACGACTTTACTTGGAGCAGGCGGCAGAAGGCCTGGGTTTGACAGGGTAGTGGTTGTATGCATGAATAGGAGTAGATTGGAGGCAGTGGTGGTGGTGGTGGTTGGTGTTGCGCGCTCGGCCATGAATGTTCGGTCGTTCGGGAATGGCATCGTTCACTTCAATTCACTTGAGGCAGGCGTCAGATGGCCTGTGGACTAGGCTGGACAGATATGAGGATTCCCTACCACATTCACAACGCCTGAGGCGGCGCCTCAGGCGTCGCATTTACTTGCGTGGACCAGACGACGCCTCAGGCGCTCCGACCACCTGAGGCGCCGCCCGAGGCGCACCTTCGATTGCCTCAGGCATCGCCTGAACTGGGCGTTATCACAACCGCCTCAGGTGCCACACCGACCGCCTCAGGCGCCCACCACTGCCTCAGGCGCACCCCGGACCGTCTCAAGACGCTCTCACTGCATTCACTGGCGCGGATCAGAATTGGGGATTTTGATAGGGCCGTTGAGTGCGGCAGCGACGTTGAGTGCGGCAGACTGAGGGGAGTGCTTGCTTGGCGCATGGTGCATGCGTGTGTGATCTCCATCCCACGCACGCACGCACGCACGCACATCGCCCCCAACACACTTACACACACACACACACACACACATATATAATATCACGCACACACATACAATATCACACACACGCACACACATGTGCACTTGTTATTATGCCTCGCTCAGGTGGAGAAGAAGAGGAGGGGAGGGGAGGGGAGGCACTTGGAAGGCCTGAAACCCTAGTTCTACACGTGGGTGAAAGCACCCACACCGCGTGCGCATCCTTTCAGCTCCACGTGCATCCACCATGCAGCCGCTCGGCCAGGCAGACGCAGCAGCCCAGCAGCCCCCGGAGGATGGGGCGGAACCCCACCTGGGCGCCGCCGTCCTCCTGAACGGCCTTATCTTCGCACATATCTGGGGGCACATGGATGCAGACGACAAGAGGCAGCTGCGGGCGGTGGGCCGTGGCGTGAGGGCGCTGGCTGATGCCATGGTCGTGGGACTGACGCACAAATCTGCTTACAGCGTGCACGACCTTGCCTCTGTGCTCGCACTGTGGCCAGCCTTGCAGACCCTGGGGGCAGACTGCGACGTGCGCAGTGCTGCCGTGATCAGCGCGGCGCCGCTGTCCAAGCTGAGGGCGCTGAGCCTGAACTATGCGGTGAGTCATGCGCATGGAGAGGGGTGCGCGCCATGCATGCAGCCTATGTCAACTGCTCCATGCAGCACGCGGTACGCACTGGGCTGGCGCACACCCCCGCCTGCCAAGCGCACCTAGTGCATTCACCTGACATTCCCACGTGCATGCCATACGTGCCATGTGACCAGGGTGGTGGTGAAGGAGGAGCGGTGGGGGAGGCGGCGGAAGAGTCGAGAGTGCCGGCGCTCACCCGCACAGCAGCAGCAGGACTACAGGAGCTGCACGTCTCCAGCAGCCTCCCCAACCTCAGCATCGAGGCTGTCTGGGGCTTCTCCCAGCTGCGCAAGCTTTCGCTCAATGCCTGCACCATCTCATGCCTAGACCCATTGACGGCCAGTGCCCACCTGGAAGAGTTGTCAACCAATTCAACTCATGGGAACAGCAACATCTCAGACCTTGCACCATTGGGTGGCTGTGTCAAACTGAAGAGGCTTTCAATTGGGCGTAGCCAGGTGTCCGATCTTGCACCGCTGCGGAACTGCGTCGAGCTCCAAGACCTCACCATCAGCGGGTGGACTCGCCTGGTGAGCTTGGAGGGACTCCAGGCCTTCAGCCAGCTAGAGCGCCTCGGCATGGCCTACCTGGATGTGAGCAGCCTTGAGCCACTGTCTGCATGTGGACAGCTCACAGACCTGAACATCAACCTGTGCAAATCGGTTAGCAGCCTTGGACCGCTATCTGCATGTTGTCAGCTCAAGACCCTCAACATGCACAGCTGCATCGCTCTGAGCAGCATTGCGCCGCTATCTGCATGTGTCCACCTCAATGTCCTCAACATGTACGGCTGTGAACGCGTTCAGAGCCTGGCGCCATTGCAAGCGTGCGAGAATCTGGAGCGCCTCGATATCTCTTTTGCGAGACGTGTGAGCAGCCTTGCTCCGCTGTCTGCGTGCAGTGCAGTCCTTAAGGAGCTCACCATCAGGGAATGCACCTCTCTCAGCAGCCTTGCATTGCCGTCAGAGTGCCTTGAGCTGAGGAGGCTCGGCATGAGCTACTGCGCATTTGCGAGCGTTTCGCCGCTCACGGCATGCGCGAAGCTGGAGGAGTGAACCATCGGGGTGGATGAGCGGCCGCCTAGGCTGGGGGCAGTGGCGGCTGCGCTGCCACAGCTGTGCGTAGTGCCTCTGTTTGTGGTACATGTGAGGGCGCGGTGTGAGGAGGTGGCGGCTCGCCACTAGTGCTGCGGTAACGATGTTGATGCCTGGTGTTGGCCCGCACTGGTGACGCCAACATTCAGACCAGTTGGGGCATTACTGTGGCCCCCGGTGTTGAGACCCAGACCCTAGCTGGGTTTGCTGTGTGGCATGCCAGACAGTGCTTCTTCGATTGGGCGGTTTACCGCCTACGGCGGTTTCTGGGTGGAAATGTTGAATTGATTCTTGAGGGTTTACCGCCCAATTAGGCCGATTTTGGTCGATTTTGCCCTTTTGTCGTTTTTGGCCGATTTGGGCCGATTTTAGTCCTGGCCGCCAGCGGCCGGGCTGCAAGAACTAATTAATTGAAATCAATTGAAGAAGCACTGATGCCAGACCCCACACGCCAGGGGGAGGGGGCTCAGAAGGGCCTGCGGCGCGTACAATGTCGTACTCGTTGCAATAAGAAGGGATTCGCTCATGCTCGGAGCTGGGTGAAGGGCCGAGGTCGAGAATCATGAACAAGCTGGTTGATGTCTAAGTTAGAACCCCCCCTTGGCACATTTAAGGTTGCAGCCGGCTTGTCTCGGCCACTCTCCCCATGGGGGGTATATTTCTTGGCAGTTGGCGATGCCTCACTTGCCTCTCGCTTACTTTTTGTATGACAACAAGCATTTGCTGCCGCTGAAAAGGGGACCTGGGGGTGCGTCCCCTGCCACCAGTTTTTTTTCATGTGCGTGCCCGGAGGACCCCGGGGCGTGAGTTAAGGCCTTGACTACACATCTAGGGGAGCTCTACTAGTAGAGCCTGCGAGACCACCCTGGGAGACCACCAGTAGCCAGCCATCTCAGTAAGGTGCTCGGGCTCTACGCGCCAAGCACGGTTGTAAACGCCTTAAAAGGTATCCCTGACTGTAATGCCCATCAGCAACAGTGACATTGCCTCCACCCTACCAAATCTCCAACGCCTCAGGCAGCACCTTCACTTGCGCGGATCAGGCGGCGCCTAAGGCGCTCCGACCGACAAAAGGCGACACCCGAGGCGCCGCCTTAGGCGTCACCCTGACCGCCTCAGGCGCCACCCCGACCGCCTTTGGTGCCCACCACCGCCTGGGGCGCACCCCGACCGCATCCGAACTTATGACCGCCTGTACTTGCTGATAAGAATCAGCGGACGCTGGGGGGAGGCAAGGGGGCAGCAGAGACACGGAGTGTTACAAAGGGTCGTGGTGCAATATCGTAGTGCTGCGGGTTCTCCAACCAACTAGGGCCATGCACGGCTGGTGTGCCGAATGACTCAGTGCCTGCAGCACTGAATCTGATCACTCGCGCGCCTCAGACGCTGGGATTTCGGCAGGGCGACTCGCCACCCCAACTCGTTAACACTCAACCGCGCGCGTGTCGTGTGTGCGGTGTGTCGCCCGTTCACCACTGCTTGGCATTCATGCACGCGTCCATTGCCTGTGGGAGAGCGCTCCTGGAGCCCACATCTAAACTGAGACGGCAGCATGTTGTTGGACACCGTCGATATGCCGCCGACGCCGCCATTTGGGGCTTGTTTCTCTAGATGCGTGCGTCACATGTGGACACACGACTGTAAAATCCATCATCAGATGGCATCCTCTAGAGGGCATCCTCTAGAGGGCATCCCCAAGGAGCCCACCTAGTATCGATTTATGCAACACGTCACGTGCACACGGTGTGCAAGCGCGCAAACTCAGCTACCCCACCCACCCACCCCCAACCCCCCTGTGCTGACCTCGAGCACAAACCTGAACAGGGGACAACGCCTAGCAGGGCGGTGGCAGGCGGATGGATGAAGAGGAGGCGACGGCGGCGGCGGCGGAGCGGATCGCTGCAGCTGCCGAGGACGGCACCAGCCTGCCCGTCCGCCTGGCTACGGATGTCGTGCGCTTCCTCTACGGCAGCACCGGCCGGCGGGAGCCGGCTGATGGTGGCGTCGTGTCCGCGTCGCTCCTCAACGCCAAGCCTGCCGTCGGGGGCATCGGCGTGGAGCCACGCGGGGGCGGTGTGCTGCGTGTGCTCTTCACCGTGGCGTCTGACGCCGTGGCCGACACTGTCGTGCGCTGGCGCCACGAGCTGCGCCGCTGCGTGGACTCGACTGCAGTCTTCGACGTCCTCAGTGACCGCGAGGAGGCGCAGCACCAGGCGCTGTGGCCCGCTTTCCTCGCCGCCAAGGTTGCGGGGAAGCGGGCGCAGTTCCACCGCGCGCGCCTCGTCGTTGACGGCGAGCGGGTGCCTGCACCTGCTTGCTAGATGGCATTCCCTCTGGGGGTGTTTTTGAAGGGGAGGTGGCGCCACACGCGTGCGGTGGCGGGTGCGGTGTGGTCGCTGAGTAGAGTGCTGCGGCGGGTGTGCTACTAGCCCCGCTTCCGGTGGTCTGGGGGAGGGCTTTTTGGTCCCTTCATGGTTTTATACCTTGGGTCCGCCCTCTGGCCATTTGAGGGGCTGGGTGTGCAGCCTGCACAGTGGTGCTGCTTGCTTGGCGCCCGCCACCAAGTGCGGATGGCGTTACCGTGGGCTACTTGTAGCTTGACCTTTTGTGGGCCTTGAGCCTTGTTTCTCTAAGTCCCAGTGGAGCTTTGGAACCGTACGTGTGACCGCCAGAAGTGGATTGTAAAACTCTCATCATCATAGCAGTGCTTCTTCAGAGGCCTCTGGTGCTTCTTCAATTGATTTCAAATAATTAATTCGCACAGCCAGCCGACGAAAATCGGCCCAAATCGGCCCAAATCGGCAAAATAAAACAAAAAAGGCAAAAATCGACGAAAGTCATTTAATTATTTCCGCCCAGAAACCGCCGTAGGCGGTAAGAGGCCGGTCACACTGGGGGTCCGTTACGGTGAGATTTGGCACCCACGTTAGGCTCCACGTTGGCTTCGGTCTAACGCGAAAACGACAGCCGGTCACACTTGGTTTACATTAGGGGCCAGTGTGGAAAACCGCCCGCACTGGATTCGCTCTCGCTGCCCTCCCCCTCCCCAGCAGAGGACCCCTCGTCGTCGAAAATGCCATCGCCGTGGGCGCAGGGGTTCGCGGTGGTCAACGGAGGTTGACGGCCCTGCGCCCCGCGCCCGGCGCCCTCGCGACGCGGACGCTTGTCTCTCCCCCTGTAACAGCTTGATGCGGGGTCCATGCGGCCGCCCAGGGGCGGGGGTGGGTGGGAGGCCTAACGACCAGTGTGACCGGCCCCACGTTTGCGAAAATCTAACTCTAAACGTAAACGGACGCCAGTGTGACCGGCCTCTAAACCGCCCAATTGAAGAAGCACTGACGCCTAGGCTGCCAAAAGGAGCGTCCTCCTAGGAGCTTTCTCCTGATGATATTTTTTACAGTCGCGTGTGACGCACCTACCGGCAGCGTATTCGACCTTGCTCGGCGTATAGCGCCCGAGCACTACAGACGGGTGGCTAGCTACTAGTGGTGGGGGGCTGATGGGTCGGTGCTGGACCTAGACAAGGCACCCGGCCCCCAGATCTGACTCCTCACCGTGGGGGCACGGCCGGGGTTCACAGGCTCGCGGCATCGCGCCCCCGAGACCTCCACCGTAGCGGCAGCAAACGTCAATCTCCTCCTCCATGCCCGCCAGCAATCTCCTCCTAGGAGCTTCCTTGGAGTTTCCTTGGAGCTTCCTCGAAGCCCACTAGTATCGAGTAGCTTTTTCTCAGAGCCGGGTTAAGGGTAACAGGTTGAGAATCCTGTTATGTGTATGCTGGTTGAAATCCCAGCTAGAAAACCTCCAACACGTTAGAGGTTGCGGCCCGGCTTGATATCCTTTTTGGCCACATCTTGGCCTTTCTCCCCACGGGGGGATGTCTCTTTTGGCGATTGGCGATGGACCTGCCTCGCGTTTCCGTTTCCCCACATGCGCTCACCTACTTCAACAAGCTTTTGCTGTCGCTGCAGTAGGGACCTAGGGGTGCGCCCACGCTCTTTACAGAGTTGGGGTTTCACGACCACAAACAGCCAGCCATATCAGTAAGGTGCTCGGGCCATACGCGCCGAGCATGGCCTTATACGCCTTTAGAGGTGTCCCTGACTGTAACATCCACCATCGAGTGTTATATCCACCAGCGTCCTGTTGCTCACCCGGGGCCCAAACCGGAAGGGGAACAGCCATCGCCTAGGCTGCCGTTTATGAGCTGCTCATTCAGGTCAATTAGTTAGAGATCACCTTAAATCGATTAAATGTGCCAAAATCAGCTGACCCCTAGCGACCATACGCTCACATGGAGCCCACCCCCACAAAGAGGGGACAGCGCCTGGGCTGCCTACAGGGGCGTCCTTCTGGGGGGCTGCCTACAGAGGCGTCCTCCGCGGCTGCCTACAGGGGCGTCCTTCTGGAGGGCTGCCTACAGAGGCGTCCTCCGGGGCTGCCTACAGGGGCGTCCTTCTGGGGGGCTGCCTACAGAGGCGCCCTCCTGGGCTGCCTACAGGGGCGTCCTCTTGAGGGGACAGCGCCTGGGCTGCCTACAGGGGCATCATAAGAAGGGGGCAGCGGCTAGGCTGCCTCGTCCGCCTAGGGGCGTCCTCCTATGAGCAGTGATTTTGGTTTCAGTTTTTTTGTTATTTTCTGGGAGCCGGCGCGCGGACCAGCGTCCCGTTGACCGTCTCGACTGCTGCCTTAGCGCTGACCATTGACCGTCACATATAGGTAATTTTAAAGCTCTTGACGAACTCTGATCTGATGGGATCGTCAGACCATCAAGCAACACGGTTGGTTGAGCTCTATCTGATGGGATCGTTAAAAGCCAAATGGCTCCCAATGCCTCCCAGAAGCTCAAAGCAAAATCACTGCCGAGGAGCTTCCTTGAAGCCCACCTAGTATCGACACAGGTCTAATAACCACACCACTGGTGTTGATATAAAAGAGACGGCAATGGTGCACAGTCCCCACGCCTCCACACAAAACGACCTTTCGGACGGACGATGTTAGCGCACGTAGTTATCCTTCCTCGACGACCCCCAAACTTTACAGTAACAGTTACAGTAACACGGGGTTTCCAGCTAAGCAGGCTACTCTTCTACTAGAGACACCCGCCGATACTCCAGCACATTTAAGTACTAGAGTACCGCCGGCTCCCGGCCGATAGACTACCGCTCCCGCCGGCTAGACTACCCCAAACAGCGGTCTCTGAGAGACATGTCTGGCGAGGAGCATATAGGAGAGGACCTTCCTCAGGGTCACAGTAGTGGCTCTGTGGCCAGTCAAGCCGGCAGACTGGCGCTGACTGGAACGGTCCCCGCCTGGCAGTGCATGGCTGTCCAGCTCTCGTTTGCATGGGGCTCAGCCGGCGCCCCATGCCTCATGCATGGCCAGGTCCCACCCTCCAGGGGGGCATGGACGACAGAGTTGTCATGGAGGCTGCCTGAAGACCTTCCAACGCCAGTCACCGGCAGACGAGCGCCCCGAGGATGAGCGCGGTGACGAACGCTGCGATTGGTGAAGCGGATTTACTCTGTGTTGCCTCGGCGGTCGCCACCACTGAAACCGTGATGGTAGCCCGCCTCCACGGGCAGCCATCTTGACCAATGTCCAGCATGCATTGACGGGCGCCAGCTTCTTCGCTCGTCGATCAACTCGTCGAGATCGGTGCCGCATGGCGTCCTGCAAACTTTACAGGCGTCATAATAATAATGTTCCAAAGCCATCTCCGCCCCTAACAAAATGGCCCCCCCCCCTGGAGCTGGGCGAGGCTGTGCAAAAAGGGGTGTCAAAACTCAAAGTCCCCCCTGGCGCCCCCCCCCCCCCCCAACTGAGACGCGCTGGGCGCGTCCCCCATGCATCCTCAATGATGCCCAGTCGGTCGGTTGAGGCCGCAGGGCACTTCGGCGCCGCTGCATGGGCGTGCCACCCCGATGCAGCCCAAACGCGGCGCCCCATACGGAGTCGTTCTCCGACGTAAAAAAATGGAATTGCGGCTCCCTGCCCCATTAAATGTACACAATCGATGCATGCAAAAACCAAAATGGCAATGGTGATGATGGTTTTTACAGTCGTGTGGTGTTGATATAAAAGGGACTGTGGCAGAGACTATTGGGCAGAGACTGTAACATATAACAGAGATTGTAATATCCATCGGCCCCCTGCTGCCCACCTGCAGCCCAAACCTGAAGGGGAACAGCAGAATGCCGTTCAGCACCATGGTCCAAGTGCCGATCTCCTCAACGCCGGGGGGCTGCAGCATGAAGCAGACGACCTTCGCATGATGGGCAGGGTGGGCGTAACAAGGTCGGCGTAATAAAGGGGTGCGGCGTTGTTGGTTTGAGGATCACGTGTTTGCGTTGGGCGACTGCTCCTTTGTCCGAGGTTCAATCTCCTTAGCGCCAGAGGGACCGGCGACGTCCTTCGCACGGGGTGGGTGGGGCGCGACTGCAATCAATTGATTGTGATCACGTGCACAACGTGTAAACTGTTAACTGCTAGCTGTTAACTAGTAACTGTTAAATGTTGGTTAAATGATAACTGGGCTACCATCACGGCTTCAGCGGTGGCGACCGCCGAGGCAACACAGAGTAAATCCGCTTCACCAATCGCAGCGTTCGTCACCACGCTCATCCTCGGGGGCGCTCGTCTGCCGGTGACTGGCGTTGGAAGGTCTTCAGGCAGCCTCCATGACAACTCTGTCGTCCATGCACCCCTGGAGGGTGGGACCTGGCCATGCATGAGGCATGGGGCGCCGGCTGAGCCCCATGCAAACGAGAGCTGGACAGCCATGCACTGCCAGGCGGGACCGTTCCAGTCAGCGCCAGTCGGCTCTGCCGGCTTGACTGGCCACAAGGCCACTACTGTGACCCTGAGGAAGGTCCTCTCCTATATGCTCCTTGCCAGACATGTCTCTCAGAGACCGCTGTTTGGGGTAGTCTAGCCGGCGGGAGCGGTAGTCTATCGGCCGGGAGCCGGCGGTACTCTAGCACTGAAGTGTGCTGGAGTATCGGCGGGTGTCTCTAGTAGAAGAGTAGCCTGCTTAGCTGGAAACCCCGTGTTACTGTTACTGTTAACTGTTAACTGTTAACTGTTCACAGTAAAATGTTTATGGTAACCGGTTACCTGTAACCTGTTATCTGTAAACTGCAAACTGATTGTGATCACGTGCGTGCGCTGAGCGACCGTTCCAACATCCAAGTGCTGATCTCATTAACGCCAGGAGGGCTGGAGCAGAAGGAAGAAGACCTAAGCTTAGTTCTTAGGGCGCCGTTCCAATCAATCGATTGGGATAACGTGTGTGACTTGACCATTCTACACCTACATTTCACGTCTAGGGTTTAGGGTTTGTGATTTAGGGTTTAGGGTTTAGGGACCTTCGCATGCCCGTCCGTCAGCCGCGCGTACACGCAGCGCGGCACGCAGCTCCCTACCCTCAGCGAGCAGGTATTTTTGCACATCAGGTTCACACATACGTTTACAGAGGGGGGGGTCCACTACCCAATGTGCATATAGAGCGCGCACCATCTCGCCGCGGCCGCCGCCGCTGCCCCCGTCTGTCGGCCATGCGTGCACGCATCGCAAACGCAGCGCGGTGCGCGGGTCCCTACCCTCAGTCATATGAAACGAGAGGGCTCGTTTTATTCAGGCTGATTTATGTTGCGAGGTTTGAACCGCAAATGTGCAAGAAGAGGGCACGCACCATTTCGCCGCCGTCCTTGTCTGCCGGCCGCGCGTACACGCAGTGTGGCGCACCAACACTGAGCCTCAGCCGAATGTTGGCTTCGAAGAGCCTGCGGCAGTGGAACGGATTTTTGATGTGCGTCATTTCATATGGCGCTCATGGCCAGTAGGGCAGGGCCGCGCATGCACACAGCGCTCCGTTGCCGATCCTCAGCCGAAGATTGACCTCGAAGAGCGTGCGGAACGATGTTTGGATGTGCGTCATTTCATATGGCACTGGTGGCCAGTAAGGCTGCGCATGCACACAGCGGCCCGCTGCCGATCCTGAGTCGAATGCTGGCTTCGAAGAGCCTGCGGCAGTTGAATGATATCGTTCCACTGCATCCAAACATCGATGTTTGGATGTGCGTCATTTCAGATGGCGCTGGTGGCCAGTTAGGCTGCGCATGCACACAGCGCTCTGCTGCCGAGCCTCAGCCGAATGTTGGCTTTGAAGAGCCTGCGGCAGTGGGACGGTGGTTGGATGCGCCATTCCAGCTCTGGATGTGAGTCATTGCAGATATGGCTAAGAGTCATTTCAGATAATCTAGATGGCGCGGGTGACTAGTTGGGCTGCGCGCTGCCATATGTTGGCCCATGGTGCAAACCCAGCATCACCACACACCCACCAGGCCATCGCCGCCAGTTTGCCGCCCTCATCCAGAGCCTAGACAGATGTAGGAATCGGAGGGGGCTCATCCCAAGGCAAGATAGATCCCACCGCCCCTCCCCTTCACACCCCACCGCACCCCCCCACAAACACAGACACCAACCACAGCTCACGAGGTCATAGCCGCCAATTGGCTCCCTCGTCCAGCGCCTTGAAGATGTAGGCACAAGGGAGGGCTGCGGAGGAAGCCCCCCATCCCCACCACTCACCCTAACGCCCCCCGCCCACCCCACCGCCTACCTCTACACACCCCACCGCCCCCCCTCTTGACGCCCCCGCCCCCCCCCCCACACACACACCAGGTCAGAGCCGCCAGTTTGACGCCCTCATCCAGCGCCTCAAAGATGTAAGCATACGGCCGCGGAGGGCTGCGGAGGAAGCCCCCCGACCCCCACCACCCAACCAAACACCACCCACCCACCCCACCGCCTGCCTCTACACACCCCACCGCCCCCCCTTCACCGCCCCCCCCCCCCCCCCCACACACACACGCACCAGGTCATAGCAGCCAGTTTGCCGCCCTCGTCCAGAGCCTAGACAGATGTAGGAATAGGAGGGGGCTCATCCCAAGGCAAGGCAGAACCCCCCCACCCCCCCACCCCCCCACACACACACCAGGTCATAGCCGCAAGTTTGCCGCGCTCGTTCAGAGCCTCAAATATTTAAGCATCGGGGGGCTGCAGAGGAAGCCCCCCGCACCGGCCCACCAACCGCCCAAACGCCACCCAGCCACACAACCGCCTACATCTTCACACCCCACCGCCCACCCCTTCACACACACACACACACACACATAGGGCGCGGCAGTATACCGTATACATGGGCCCCTATACCGTATAATACCGTATAATGTATACCGTATACAAGGGTACACGTGCATACCCTTGATTCCTTGATCCGATTGAGACGGGAACGGTGAATTTGGATGCCTTACATGATGGGCATCACAAATCCGGTCTATAAAAGCTGACTTGAAAAAAACTCGAGTGTCCACACGGAGGATGTGTGAATACGCAACGCACGCTCCTATTGCTGTTGGTGTTGTGCTGTGGGCTTAGTTGCTTTGCGTGAAGGCATCAAGGGCCATAGGGCAGCCACACGTAAGCTTGTGAGTAACCTATACATGAAGAATCTAGGGGGTTCACTTAGGGCCTCGAGTCGCCAATAGGGCTGCCGCTTCTAGGGGCACACGCTGAGGCGCCGCGCAAAAGCTAGCTCTTAGGGGGGACTGAGCGAAGAAGAAGTGGGCTGGCTGCAGGCAGGGGCGAGATAGAGGGCGAACTGTCGGGAGGCAAGGCAGGCCGGGGTAGACAAGAGGAGAGGTAGGTGGTCTGCTGTGAGGTCGGCTGGCTTGGCTTGGTGGGACGAGGGTGGACAGGGTTACAAGTACTCCACTTGCAGGGGGCAGGCTTAACGCATGCAGGGGGCAGGCTTATGTACAAAACGTGGGAGCAGCTTCTGCTCCGTGCTGACGGTGCGCTGACTGGAACAGCGTACAGTCCTAGTCAACAGCACGTCATGTCGTATTCTAGCGTGTCGTCCGACGTGTAGCCACGTCGGCCCAGTGGATTACTTTGGCGTACAGTGCGTATGCGAGGGCTCCTAGCGCTCAGTCTCGATCGCTATGTGCGTATGCTCGAGGGCTCCTAGCGCTCAGTCTCGATCGCTATGTGCGCATGCCCGAGGGCTCCTCGCGCTCAGTCTCGATCAATTTTGCTTAAACAGGATACGCCTCGTATCACTTGCAGACTAGTTATCCTCGTTCTCCTCAGCATCAGCGATGTAGTCGCTGTCCGAGTCACAGCCTTGGCCATGCAGTTCACAACAGTCGACCGGATCAGCGGCGACACCACCTTGAGGCCCGTCTTGAGCTGTGTCTCGGCGGCAGTGGGCGCGAGGCTGCTCGCGGGGAGCGGCTTGCCGCAATGGTGGCCCTGGCTCCCCGTGACCTTGCTCAGGTTGTTGGGGCTCAGCCCCTTGCCGCACCCCACCCCCTTGCAGTAGAGAAGGCAGCAGCCCACGCTGTCGCTGTTCGCGTCAGTGCGGATGCGTGGCTCGTAGCGCCTCTTCTGTTCGACGGTGAGAGTGTTCTCTAGCTTGGTCATCAACGCTGCAGGGTATAGACGCTGCGTGCCAGAGCGCCACGCCTGCTTGCCATCTAAGACATAGGTGTTCTTCGAAGCTGGCTCCATCGTGAATGATTGGGAGGAGCGCAGGGGAGCGTGCTTAAGGCGGCGCACACTTTTTCCGTTTTTTGGGATCGTATACGGTAGACACCCCGCCGTATACGGTATATGTTCCGTCACGGTACCTGTATACCTATACATACGGTATATACGGTATACGTATACCGTGCCGCGCCCTGCACACACACACGCACACACACACACACACAAACACACACACACAAACACACACCACACGCACACCCCAGGTCACCACAGCCAGTTTGGCTCCCTCGTCCAAAGCCTCAAAGATTCAAGCACAAGGGGGGCTTCGGAGAAAGCCCCCCGACCCCCACCACCCACCCAAACGCCACCCACCCACCCACCGCCCTCTACACCCCCCCCCCACCCACCAGGTCGTCAACGCCAGTTTGCCGCCCTCATCAAAAGCCTCGAAGATGTAGGAATAGGAGGGGGGTCATCCCAAGGCAGTTCAGATCCCACATCCACCCACCCCTACACACCCCACCGCCCACCCCCACACCCACCAGGTCATCGCCGCCAGTTTGGCTCCCTCGTCCAAAGCCTCGAAGATGTAGGCATAAGGGGGGCTGCGGAGGAAGGCGGCTGCCGATAGACGCGCCGCCTCTCCTACGGAGTCTGCCTGTGTAGTAGAAGGGTACAGACGAGGAGAGAGGTTGGGGCTTGGGAGACGGGAAGAGGGGTTACATGGGAGCTCTGGAAACAGACAAAGAGGGGCTTGGTGGTGGTTGGGCAGCTAGATGGGAGGGAGAGTGGAGGAACGGCGGCCGCAGCTAGTCGCTACGCAGTCTCCGCCTGTGTAGGAGGAGCGTACAGACAAAGAGAGAGGTTGGGGCTTGGGAGACGGGAGGAGGTATTACATGGGAGCTCTGGCAACCGACAGAGAGAGGGGGGTCGGTTGTTGCTAGGCATCACAGACGAAAGGAGGGAGTGGAGGAACGGCGGCCGCCGATAGACGCGCCGCCTCTGCCACGCAGTCTGCCTGTGTAGTAGGAGAGTACAGGCGAAGAGAGAGGTTGGGCGTATGAGACGGGAGGAGGTATTAGATGGGAGCTCTGGAAACAGACAGAGAGGGGCTTGGTTGTGGTTGGGCAGCTAGATGGGTGGGAGAGTGGAGGAACGGCGGCCGCAGCTAGTCGCTACGCAGTCTGCCTGTTTAGGAGAGTACAGACAAAGAGCGAGGTTGGGCTTGGGAGATGGGAGGAGAGCTTAGTTGGGCATTAGGAGTTGGGTGCTCTGAAAACAGACAAGAGTTTGGTTATGGTTGGGCAGCAAGACGAAAGGAAGGAGTGTAGGAAAGGCAGCCGCCGATAGGCGCGCCACTTCTCCCACCCTACCACATTCACAACGCCTGAGGCAGCGCCTCAGGCGTCCCATTCCATGGCACGGATCAGGCGGCACCTCAGGCGCTCCGACCGCCTGAGGCGCCGCCTGAGGCGTACCCCTGATCGCCTCAGGCGTCGCCTCAGGCGTTATCCAAACCGCCTCAGGTGCCACCCCGACCGCCTCAGGCGCCCACCACCGCCTTAGGCGCACCCCGGACCGTCTCAGGCGTTATGACCGCATTCCATGGCGCGGATCAGACGTTGGGATTTTGGTAGGGCCACGCAGTCTGTCTGTGTAGCACAGAGTGGATGGAAGCAGGTTGTAGAGGGTTAACACGTACGCGCTGGGAGGACCCCGACGCGTGAGTTGAGGCCTTGACTACACGTCTAGGGGGGCTCCACTAGGAGAGCCCGCAAGGCCACGCAGCCTGCCTGTGTAGGAGAGGACAGGAGAAGGTACATGATGGGCTTGAGAGATGGAAGGCGGGCTTGGATTGGAGCTGCTGTGCTTCTGGACACCGAGAGGGGGTGTTTGGCTGCTTGCGATTGGGCATAATAGATGGGAAGTGGAGTGGAGTTCAGGCGCACTGCACAATCTTCCACGCCGTCTGCCTGTGTAGTAAGAGGGTACAGACGAAGAGAGAGGTTGGGGCTTGGGAGACGGGATGAGGGATAAGATGGGAGGCGTGCCTTTTGCATCCGACAGAGAGGGGGGGGGGGGGGGCGGTTGTTGTTGGGCATCACAGATGAAAGGAGGGAGTGGAGGAACGGCGGCCGCCGATAGACGCGCCGCCTCTGCCGCGCAGTCTGCCTGTGTAGTAGGAGAGTACAGACGAAGGGAGAGGTTGGGGCTTGGGAGACGTGAGGAGGGATACGATAGGAGGCGTGCGCTTTTGACAGACAGAGAGTGGGGGCTCAGTTGGGCCTGCTAGATGGGAGGGGGGGTGGAGGGAAGGCGGCCGCAGCAAGCATCTTCAACGCAGTCTGCCTGAACAACATGGATGGAAGCAGGTTTTAGAGGTCTCACACGTACGCGCCGGAAGGGCCCCGGGGCTTGAGTTGAGGCCTTGACTACACGTCTATGGGGGTTGTACTACGAGAGCCCGCAAGGCCACGCAGTCTGCCTGCGTAGAAGAAGACAGGAGAAGAGCAAGGTTGGGCTTGGGAGATGGGAGGAGGGGTTAGATGGGTGCCCTGGAAACAGACAGATACGAGCGTCGCTGTGGTTGGGCATAGATGGGAGGGGGAGTGGAGGAACGGTGGCCGCAGCTAGTCGCTAAGCAGTCGGCCTGCGTAGTAGGAGAGTACAGACGAAGAGAGAGGTTGGGCTTAGGAGATGGGGGGAGGGATTGGATTGGAGCTGCTGTGCTTCCGGACACCGAGAGGGGGTTGGTTGTTTGCGATTGGGCATAACATATGGGAGGTGGAGTGGAGTTCAGGCGCGACGCAGCATCTGATGCGCCTTCCACCTGAACAGAGCGGATGGGAACAGAGAGAGGTTGAGCTTAGGAGAGTGGGAGGCATGCTCTGGGAACAGACAGAGAGAGGGGGGCCGGTTGTTTGCGGTTGGGCATCACAGACGAAAGGGGGGAGTGGAGGTAAGGCGGTCGCAGTATCTTCCACGCCATCCGCCTGAACAGAGCGGATGGGAGCAGATAGAGGTTGAGCTTAGATATGGGAGGAGTGCTCTGGCAACCGACAGGGGCTTTGTTGCGGTTGGGCATGCTAGATGGGAGGAGGGGTAGCGGGAATGCGGCCGCAGCTAGTGCTGCTCTGTCCGCCTGTGTGGGAGGGCACAGACGAAGAGAGAGGTTGAGCTTAGGAGAGTGGGAGGCGTGCTGTTGCGCCAGACAGAGAAATGGGGGCCGGTTGTTTGCGGTTGGGCATCACAGACGAAAGGGGGGGAATGGAGGAAAGGCGGTCGCAGTATCTTCCACGCCGTCCGCCTGTGTGGGGGAGGGAGGTAGAAGGCAGTGCTTCTTCGATTGGGCGGTTTACCGCCTAAGGCGGTTTTTGGGCGGTAATAATTAGTTTTTCGTAGGGTTTACCGCCCGATTTTGGTTGATTTTTGTCGATTTTTGCCGGGTTTTGTCGTTTTTGCCGTTTTTGGCCGATTTTGGTCCTGGCTGTAGACAGCCCTATGGCCGGGCTGTAAGAGTTAATTAATTGAAATCAATTGAAGAAGCACTGGTAGAAGATAGAGGTTGGGCTTGGGAGATGAGAGGTGTACTCTTGCAACCGACAGGTAGGAGTTTGGTTGCAATTGGAAATAAATGAGAGGGTGACTGGAGGGCAGGCAGCGGCACATGACAGGAGCTGTGAAGGGAAGCAGCGGCAAGGCAATGCCGCCTCCTGAACTCTGTCAGCCGAAAGTGCATGGTAGCTAGCCTCGTCAGGCAGCTCCCTCAATCCCACGCCCCGAGGGCGCGTACTGTAAACTGTGAACTGTTAACAGCCGAGAGGACAACAGATGCCATGAGAGCAGGGTTGTCTGGTACGCGCGTACTGGGGGTAGGGGGGGGGGGGGTCAGCGTACTAACCAGTACGTGGTAGAGTACCACGGTACGGTACCATGTGCCAGGCAGCCCTGCACAAGAGGGCTTGGGTGCACGCGACGCACGGTCCACTGCTCGCGGCAGGGCTGCACGCACGCAACAGGGTAGAGAACACGGTACAGAATATGATGCGGGTACGCGGAAACATTTTAGGAGAACACGGTGGGAAGTGGTCAAAGTTGCAGAGCGCTATAGTTTGACTGGCTGTTTTGCGATTTGGCTTAGTGAGGTGATTCCGATGAATACCTACGAAAAGCCCTTGTCGGTAGAATAGCGCAGGACCGTTCAGTGCTCCATTCGCTTTAGGTTTTACGGCTGCCAAACCTCCATCGTTCACACTTCCACCGTGTTTCCGTGTTGCGTGTTACGGCAGAAAAGCCAGCACACGCCGTGTTATGCAAACCTGGTTCGCGGCACGCGCGTGTGCTGTGCAGCCTGTCGATCGGCGCACGTGCCCTACCTTCTATGCATGCAGACATTTCAGAGCACTCCCTAAAGAGCTTCGAGCCACCACTGCCGAGGTCGTCGGTGGAGGGCGCCGCGCAGACAGATGGCGCCAGGTGAGGCTGCGCCAGGGAGCGTCATCCAGCACCGCAGTGCGAGCCACCCCCGCTGTTACTACTAGGGAGCGACTCCACCATGCTTCCCCTGTGTGTGATGGTGGCCTAGAGACACAAGCCACACCTGCAGGAGCTCAACGTCGCCGAGGCTGTCGGTCGGCGAGGGGGCGCCCTTTTGAGTCGAGGCCTCTCCATGTTCCCCCCCCTGGTTCTCTCCCTCGCTCTGCATGCCTCTGTCTCGGTCTCTCCGAGACACAGTGATCCAGATGAGCTCCTGTTGTGGGGCGTGCATGGAGGTACCGTGAGCATGCAGGCCATGCACTCGCCGCGCAGAAGCCCCAGCAGGGCAGCAAGGCATCGCCTGCAGCCCCCCCCCCCTATTTACATCCCCTCTTCTCTTGCACGTGCGTGTACTAGTTTTGAAGTGCTTGGCGCACCAAGATGGCTGGCGCACCGGCTTAAAAGGTCAGTCTGGGGAGTAGCAAGGCGCGCGATATCGCCAGCCGGTGCCAAGGCTTCGAGCACGGTTGGATGGCCTGTTAGTCACAGGCCTGACTGAGCATGTGCCCAATGTGTGTGAACGCAATTCCCACACTCGGCGCCAAGTCCGCTCGCCTAACCCTCTTCCGCCTCTCGGGCGTGTGTCAACATGCCGAAGATCGGACAGTACCGCAACTGTGAGGCCGTGGGGCGGGCAGGGGGACGCGTGCGCGCCCCCATGCGGTTGGTTTGGGCATGCACACGCGGCGGCGTGACGCGCCTGCCGCGTGCATGCCATGCACATGACCGGGGTGGTTGTTGGGGTGGTTGTGACGTAGATGGGGTGCGGCGGGGGCCATGCAGCGTGGTTGAAGGACACTGCCGCCACCTAGCATCGGTGTTGGCTTCTCTCACCACGCCACCCCTGCGCCCCGCTCTCTCACACAGACGGCAAAACTTTTAAGAAGCCGAGGCGTCCCTTCGAGAAGGAGCGCCTGGATGGCGAGCTGAAGGTTGTGGGCGAGTACGGCCTCCGCAACAAGCGCGAGCTCTGGCGCGTGCAGATGGTGCTTTCCAAGATCCGCAAGGCCGCGCGCACGCTGCTGACGCTGGATGACGACGATGCACAGCGCATCTTCGAGGGCCAGGCGCTCATGCGCCGCATGTACAAGTACGGCCTGCTGAACGAGACGCAGGACAAGCTCGATTACGTGCTCGCGCTGCAGCCCAACGACTTCCTGGAGCGCCGCCTGCAGACCGTGGTTTTCAAGCAGGGCCTCGCCAAGTCCATCCACCACGCGCGCGTGCTCATCAAGCAGAACCACATCCGGTGGGTTGCATGGCCGCCGAGGGTGGTGCAGCGCGGCTGAGGCGCGGCACGCCTCACACACCCGCGGGGTCGGCATGGCGCCTTTGACGGCATGCATTGCGATAAGGAGCTTCTCCAGGGGGTTGGGGCTGGGGGCTGCGGGCTGCGGGGGCAGTGCATGCGCCCCATGCGCCGCATGGGGGCGAGGAGGCAGCCGCGGAACAGAGCCCGTCTGATGCAAGTGGGAAGAGAGCAGCTGGCTGGTTGCATGCATGTGAGAGTACTTGGCGGGATGGCATGGCGTCGCATGGCATGGGGGGCGTGGCAACGCATGGGCGGCAATGGCGTGCATGGCACAGGGGGGCATGGTGGGGCGGGCGAGGTGGTGTGAGACTGGTGTTCTCGCTGCGCAGGGTCAGCAGCAAACAGGTTGTCAACACTGCGTCCTTCATGGCGCACACTCCGTACACACCCATCCACACCCATTCACACCCATGCACTGTCTGATCTTCCCCTCTTTGTTTTGCCCCCGCAGCGTCGGCAAGCAGGTCGTCAACATTGCGTCCTTCATGGTGCGCGTCGACAGCCAGAAGCACGTCGACTTCTCGCTCACGTCGCCATTCGGCGGCGGCCGCGCTGGGCGCTGCAAGAGGAAGAACGCGTGAGTAGCCTATGATACGACGCATGGGAATGCTCCTATCCCATGTATACAAAGCCTCGTGTGTATGTGCACCCCCTTGTGTGTGGGTGGTAGGCGGGGAGGGGTGACTTCTCGCTCACGCCGCCATTCGGCGGCGGCAAGAGGAAAATCGCGTGAGTAGCATGCCCCGTGAATCATGCATGCATCACACCCCTTGTACCTGCTAGGAGGGTTTGAACTCGCCCATTTCTGTGTTCGGGGACCTGGGGGGGTGCGGGAGGGGTGTTTGTGCGAGTTCCGGCACGATTGGCGGCCGCGCTGGACGCTGCAAGCAGAAGAAGCGTGAGTATCATGCCCCATGAATCATGCATCATACCCCATGTACCGTACTTTGTATGCACACCCTCGTTTGTGTGGGTGGGTGCCATCGTGTGGGTGGGTGCAACAGTGTCGGGAGAGGTGTTGGCTCCCCTGCAGCTCGAGCCCCTCTACTGATCTGCTGAGTGCTGGAGCAAGTGGCGGCCGCGCCGGACGCTGCAATACGAAGAACGTGTGAGTAGCACCCACAACTGGTACCCCATGTATACAAAACCTTGTGTGCGCCCCCCCCCCCCCCCCTTGTGTATGGGTTCCACCCTGTGGGAGGTGGGTGGGGAGGGGTGACTTCTCGCTCACGCCGCCATTCGACGGCGGCCGTGCTGGACGCTGCAAGAGGAAGAACGCGTGAGTAGCATGCCCCATGAATCATGCATCATACCCCATGTACCCACTTGGAGGGTTTGTACACACCCTGTTTTGTGTGCCATCGTGTGGGTGGGTGTGGGAGTGTCGGGAGGGGTGGCTGTGTGCGTGCCGGCGCGAGCGGCGGCCGCGCTGAACGCTGTAAGAGACGCTGTAAGAGGAAGAACGTGTGAGTAGCATACCCCATGAATCACACCCCATGTACCTACAAGGAGGATTTGCACAAACCCCATGTTGTGCGTGGGGAGGTGGGTGGGTGCGGGAGTGTCGGGAGGGGTGGCTGTGTGCGCGCTGGAGCAAGTGGCGGCCGCGCTGGACGCTGCAAGAGGAAGAATGTGTGTTTCATACCCCGTGTACATGCAAAAGCCAACCCTGGTGTGTGTTTCAGAAACCCTCGCGTGTGGGGAGGCAGGCGGGTGAGTGGGTTGGCTGTGTTCGTGTAGGAGAGTTGGTCGCGCCAGACGCTGCTAGAGGAGGAATGCCTGGAGTATCGCGCGTGCCCCCAAGCACACACGAGCACGACCGACCGTACACGAGCTAGCGCACACACACACGAGCGAGCGTGCACGCACACGCGAGCAAGCACACACGAGCACGCGCGTGCACACACGCATATGCACGAACGCACACACACGTGCACTTGCTGGTGGGCATGGCGCCCCCTCCCATCCCCCCCGCCAACGCACACGCACGCTGCCTCGGTCTTCGTCTCCGCCCCTCCACCCAGTGCCCATTATCATCACCGCCCCTCCCCCCCCCTCGCATCGCCCAGCGGCACCATGCCGCTTCTCCAGTGTGCTGTTGCCGACCACCCCCTCCCACCTTGCCCCCCCACCCCACCCTACCACATTCCCAACGCCTGAGGCGGCGCCTCAGGCGGCGCATTTCTTGCGCGGATCAGGCGGCGCCTCAGGCACTCCGACCGCCTGAGGCGCTGCCTGGGGCGCACCCGTGATCGCCTCAGGCGCCGCCTTCAGGGTCATCAAGCGCGCCTCAGGCGCCCACCACCGCCCGAGGCGCACCCCTGACCGCCTTACGCGGTATGACCGCATTCACTTGCGCGGATCAGACGATGGGGCTGTGGTAGGGCCACCCACCACCACCGCCACCACATCCCTCCCTCTTTTGCAGCACCCCCCCCTCAAATCACCCCCCTCAAATCCCCCACCCCCCTCCCCCACCACCCCCACCCCCCCCACACACACACCACCAAGCTGTTCCAAATTGCTGGCCCGCAATTTGCGCGTTCATTCCTCTTGCAGCAGTAAGAAGAAAGCGAAGGACGCCGCTGCTCACACTCCCCACTGTCACACACACGTGCGCAGCATACATTCCATTCCAGAGTATACACACACACACACACACATCCACACTCACACACTCCTGGCGCACACACACACATGCACACGCTCACACGCGCACACTCTTAAACACACACACACACTTGCTTCGCAGTGGCAAGAAGAACACGAAGGGCGGCGACGACGGCGACGACGAATAGGCAGCGCGCCAGTTCGCCACAGCCGTCTGTTGGTCTCCCCCGCTTCGCACTTGCGTAGTAGGCACACGCGCTGTAACGGCGCGCACACGCGTCACGCGGCAGCCCTCGGTCTGCGACAGCCAGCCATGCTTTTTGAACGGTTGGGCCCAAACCTCAAGTGTTGCGCGCGTCAGTCCTTTGTCTGTCCATGCTTTTTGAACGGTTGGTCAGTGTGTCTGAAGGTGAAAGGCCCAACTGCATGTCCTTGCCGAGTGCCCTCTCCTGATGGTCAGTGCAACAGCTCGCCACACGCGTCGGTTGCCCCCCCCCCCTTCGACTGCAATAGCAGGCAGACGTAGCGGTGGCACCATGCCTCGCACACTCGGCAAGCTCACACCCCCAAATGGTCCACCACGCGCCAACTGCACCGCTCATGCCTTGCCGGGTGCCTCGCTATGGGCCACTGTTGGATCACTAATATAACTTATGGGGGGGCCAACAGGAAAGCAAGTCCCCCCCATGCACGGTCATGAAACGCGACATCAAGGGGGTCGTGGGTGCCGTCGATTCTGCGCTGCTGTCTCCTCAGGACAACGCCGCGGGCGCACTCGGTGGTGTTCCAGGTTTTACAGGCTTTGCACGAAAGCGTGCGGTATGTTCTCGGGGCGTGTGAGTCAAGGCGTACACATTGAATCAAAAGTCCACGTCGCTTCTCGTCTAGGGATCTCTAGTGGATCTCTAGTCTAACCGGCGTGGTTACGCAGCGCCTCAGGCTGTCTAGGGCCTATACGTGTAGAATGGCAGTAATTGGCTCGACACGGGCCTGATACAAAGCTGCATTGCAGGTCATGCCTGCGTTTGTGTCTGCGTTCCTACAAGGGGGCAGTTGATTTAAAATAAAACAATTTTTATTTGTGTGAGCACTCCCCGCTGCTTCCCAAGGCACTCCCCTCCCCGCCTCTACAGCCGTCTTTACTGTGTTACTTTAATGTTCCAGTTTGCAGCCAGCTGGGAAAACACAGTATTGTTCATGTGAAGCATCGCGGGTCATGCCATGTCAGCTTCCCTCATGTGCGCATCGTGCATCGACCACCGAGACGTTGTGCGCTGGGGCGAGCTCCACGAGCCTGGCCTCGACCGTAAACTTGAAGTGCGCAAACTTTGGCAGCTGGACCGCGCGCCACATCAGGTCCACTCGGTTTGCCAGTGGGTCTGGGACGCGGCTGCGGCGCGCCCACCTCCTGCGGTCTTTCATGTGCCACTCGAAAGAGAGCGCTGTGTACTTGTCAAACTGGAGGCTGGACACGAGCAGCGCGATGCTCCATGCGCAGCCGTGCGTGCTCCGCGCGCCACCCGCGATCTCGCCGTTGTGCTGACGGAGGCGGCGGGCGGGGTCGGTCGTGTACCCAGCGTAGGTCTTGGTATGTGCGCTGTTTAAAAGGATATACACGTAGTGGCAGGGGGCGGCAGGCTCGGGGGTGGATACGCCAACAGCCCGCGTGAAGTCGATCGCAGCCAGACGGTGGCTGCAGCACTTCCAGCGCCCCCCCTCCTTGGCCACACCCAACAGGGCAGACAGCTCGTCCTCCTCGTCTGTCATTGCCTTCTGGATCGTTGCATCCGTGCGTGCATCGCGGGTGTGCTCCCGGAACTTCTGCACAGCCAGCTTGATGGGCACTCGGTCGCCGCCTGTGGGCAGCGCCGCGAGCTGCTGCTTGTGCGCCACGATGACCGCGTCCTGCCTCGCCACCTCGGCTCTCCTCTTCACTGCTGCCTCGTCTATCACAGCCTGCTGCCTCTTCCGCTCGGCTGCGCGCCTGTCCAATGCTGCTTGGCGCTCGGCTCTGCGCCTTGCAGTCTCCTGGGAGCGCCGTGCCTTCTCCTGGGAGCGTCCACGCCGCGCGGCCGACAGCTGCACCTGGCCAGAGGGCCTCGCCAGAGTAGACTTGGGCTGCACGTGTGGGCGTGCCTGGGGACGTGCACGGCACCATGCAGGCCAGGCCAGGGGGGCGGTGGCCACCGCGGTGGTGGGAGGGCATGGTGGGTGCATGCACTGGTGCATGGGCGGTGGGTGGACGTGTGCGTGCATGCCGCTGCACCGTCATCTCACCGCGCATGGCATGGGGAGCTGTGTGTGCCTCCATCCCGCAGCTTCAGACGCACGGGCGCAGCACGCGTGTGCACGCATGGCAGTGGCCAGGCCTCGCATGGCAGCCCCATGCAGGCAGGACATCATCACGGCATGAGGTTACCCCCCAAATCGGATGCAATTCCTATTAAAGATAATGCAGGCAAGACAAAGCAAGGCATACATGTGTGCATACAGGCGTCCTGCAGGTGTGAGGCCTCCACACCTGATCCGTACCTTCCTCAAAATCCGGCTCTTGCTGTACGCATCGCACCCAACGCGCACGCGGTCATGATACAAGGGGCAGACTCTCGCGTAGATGTTTGCTTTCGTTCTGGGCGACGCGGCCAGGCTGCCTGATTTCAGAAGTATAGGTTCGTGGGCTGCGATTGCCGGCTGCCTGGCGCGTGGTATGTCTAGGCCGCCTGCGATGGAGGGTGGGCCTGCAAAGGGGCGTACAATCGGCATGTCATGCATGCATGCTCGTTTGCCCTGGCAGCCCCTGCTTATGCCCATGCGCCCCTCCGCCCATCCCATGCGCTCGCAGGCCAGGCCGGGGCATCCGCCATGGGTCGTGGTTTTTAGCAGCTCGCTCTCTTGCTCTCTATATGACGCGATGTTGGAGCTGCGAGCTGAGATCGCTGAGCCTGCAGTGAGTGCAGCCGGTGCCGGGGAGCCACGACCACCGGCACCGCCAACGCCACTGTCACCACCCAAGCAGCCCAGGTTTGCTGACGCCACAGCAGACGCCGCGCAGCCTGCTTCGACTGCAGCCGGTGCCATCACCTGTGAAGCAGCGGCACAGCCAGCGCAGCAGCAGCAGCAGCAGCAGCAGATCGCGAAGTCGCTGCTCGCACGCAGGCAGCCAAACGACACGATGGAGAGTGTTTCTTCTGCGGGCGAGTCGGGCGGGCCGCACGGCAGCGAGGAGGACAGCCAGGCCAAGGTCGGCAAGAATAGGACCCACACCCGGGGGGGGGGGTCGCAGGGAGAAGAGGGAGAAGAGGTGGCGCGTGGCTGCGGCTGCGGCTACAGGCAACATGGCATCGGGCATTGGGGGGTGGAGCGAGGAGCCTGCTAAAGGCAAGCAACAGCAGCGGCAGCGGCAGCGGCAGCGGGAGCGGGAGCGGGAGCGGGAGCGGGAGCGGGAGCGGGAGCGGGAGCGGGAGCGGGAGCGGGAGCGGGAGCGGGAGCTGCGTGGCGCATCTCACAGCAGGCGCGTGGACGACTACAGCAGCCTGTCGCAGCCCCACGATCCGCTGCAGCACCTGCATATGCAGCCCCAGGGCTACGGGGGCTGGCAGGAGCAGCAGGCGTACGGACAGCAGCTGGATGACTTGCCTGTGTATATGCAGCCCCACAGCGGCTCTGACATCGGCCCGCCCCCACACAGGCTACGGCCTGGGACGTTTGCGATGCCGCCATGGGTGCAGCACATGCAGATGCAGCCTTTCATGAGTGGCACGTTTGGCGGCATGCCTATGGGGCCGCTCGGCACGCCCATGGCGCCGCTCGCCCACCCACCCGCCCACATGGGTGACATGCAGCAACAACAGCAGCAGCAGCAGCAGCAGCAGCAGGGTGCGTTGCAGGTTCAGATGCTGCAGCTCCAGGCACAGATGGCTGCGCTGCTTGCCTCGACGCAGCAGCAGGCAGCTTCCGCAGCAGGGGCGAGGGCAGAGCAACAGGCGCAGAGGGCAGATCAGCTGGCACAGGTGCTGGGGACGCAGGCACAGGTGGTCGAGCAGCAGGCCACGGCCCAGCGTCAGGCGGCCCCTGCAGCTGACGCAATGGCGGCGCTGTATGCGCAGATGGCAGAGGAGCAGGCGCAGGTGCTGGCGACGCAGGAGCAGATGGCAGCGCTGCATGCGCAGATGGCAGAGCAGCAGGGACGGGTGCTGGCGACTCAGGCGCAGGTGGTCGCACAGCAGGCCGTGGCCCAGCGGCAGGCGGCTTCTGCAGCTGATGCAATCACGGCGCTGCTGGCTCAGATGCACGCAGCGCTTTCGCAGTGGGCTGTGCCCGCACCAGGCGCCGCACCCCGGCCGGCGCACGGCGCCCCCACCGCGCTGCTGAGCCACCCGGTGCTGGGCGCTGCGCTGCGCTCCATGCGCATGGCAGCAGTGCTCAGCGGCGTTGCCCCAGCTCCTCTGGGGTGGCCTGCCCCTCTGATGCCAGGCCAAGCGCTGCCTCTTCGTCGCTGCCACTCCAGGGCAGGCTAGGGGAGCAGCGGCAGCCTAGGGGAGCAGCAGGCGCAGCAGGCGCAGCAGCAGCAGCAGCAGCAGCAGCAGCAGCAGCAGCAGCAGCAGCAGCAGCAGTTGGCTGCGGGCGCTCCCTCGGTTGCGGCGGCAGCGGCAGCCGTGGCGGTGCATCAGCAGCGGCGGGAGCGTGATGACGAGTTCCAGTGCGTGGTGTGCATGGACGCAGCACGCAACGTCACGCTGCTGCCATGCGCCCACCGCGTGCTGTGCGCAGGGAGCTGCGGTAGCGTGGGCGCGGCCAACAACGAGGTGCGTGAGAGCGGGCAGGCAATGCATTTGGGGCGCTTCAAACGCTTGTGTGCTCTGATGCTCCGGCTTTCTTCCCTCTGACCCTGCTGTCTACCTTGCGCCCCCCCCTTGCCCGCCCCTCGCAGAGCCCCATGTGCCGCGCGCCCATCCAGGGCGTGCGCGTGGAGTACTAGTTGAAGCAGCAGATCTGCGTCGGGGACTTCCCCTTCTCTCTTGGCGGGGGCGCGGATGTGTACATACATGTAGCCAGGGCCCTTGTAGTGTTGCTGTGATCTCAACTGTCATCACGTGGCACGTCATCACCACGCTGGCACAAATCGCGGCACTTCGCCCTGTTTGGAAGTTTGAGGGCTTTTGTCACGGCGTCGATCGGAGCCAATTTTGACAAGAAGAGAATTTTGAGTGCCGCGGAGTGTGCTGTATTTGGAAGGCCATGCCGTGAGTGAGAGCCGCATACAATCGCCGGACACTCGACTCCATCGCCAAGATGCGTGTTGCACACTCGCGCGCTCGGGTGCACGGTATCTCCAAGGGGACTGGTACCTTTGCAGCAGTGCCAGGTACTCATGGCTGCCAGCTATACAGTCATGCCACCATACGCAACTGATCAACAAGGGCCCCTCTGTCAGTGTGTGAACGCCTCTCCCACATTTTTCTCCCTTCCCTCCTTTCCACTCGCACACATCCATTCCACCACCCCACCGCGCAAGCTCCAATCACACCGCATCGTTGGCCAGTCGAGTCGAATCGAAATGTCGACCAGCGACGCAGCGTGCGACAGGCCTGACTCAAGCTCGGAGATCGCGAAGCAGGTGCGTGGGAGTGCGCCTGATGGCCGCTTTGTTCGCCTGCAGGCGAGGGGAGGCCGCGCGAGGTGCATAGAGAGGGCAAACACACCCACACAATGTGCGCAGCATGGCGTGCAGGGCACGCGCCTCTCATCAACAGCGTGCCAGCGTGCGCCTCCCCATGCCACACAGTGTGTGCGTGCAAACCCATGTGCGCATACAGGTCCAGGCAGTCTACTTGGCGCATGGCATGCACGATCTATCTATTGACGACCTGCAAGTATTCCCCATCCAGGACCTGCCGCCTGCGCTCAACCTCCGCCGATCTATCTTCCCACGCCCTGCAGGTATTCCCCATTCAGGACCTGCCGCCTGGGCTGCTGCTGGACGTACTTGTCCGTGCCGGCGCGTGGCCAGAGGAGGAGGGCCAGCCGCTGGGACAGTTTGTCAGGGAAAGGCCGCACAGGGACATGCCCGTCCACTCGGCACTTTCTGTGTGCCGGGAGTATCGTGAGATGCTGAGGGGCAGCCCGCCGCACATGGCGCTTCTCCTCGAGGGAGTGCATGGAGGCTGCAGGAAGACTGCTCTCGTGCGCGCATGCAAAATGGGGCATGAGGCAGCTGCACGCTACCTGCTGGAGCTGCCTGAGGACGCACCACACGCCGACTACGACGGCATCTTTCCCGGACAAGCACTGTGCGCCTGCTGCTGGAGTACCCGCTGCATGCGCCACACGCCAGCTGCTCCGGTGGGTGTCCGTTGAAGGGATTTCCACTTGTTGGTGCAGCCTCATTCGGCCGTGAATCCATCGTGCGCCTGCTCCTCGAGTTCCCTCACCATGCGCCCCGCGCTGACGTGCTCGATGGAGCGGCACTGAAAAAAGGCAGTCAAGAATGGCCACACTTCCACCGTTCGCCTGCTGCTCGAGTTCCCCCAGCATGCGCCGCGGGGCATCGCGTGCGTTGAGGAGGCGCGGCGGCTGACATTCCTGGAAGGCCACAAGTCCACTGTCCACCTGCTGCAGGAGACTCTTCTCCAGCTGGAGCTGCAGGAGGCTTTTCTCCTGGCGTGACGAGGGCCCTACCAAAATCCCAACGTCTGATCCGCGCAAGTGAATGCGGTCATACCGTCTGAGACGGTCCGGGCTGCGCCTTGGGCGGTGGTGGGCGCCTGGGGCGGTCGGGGTGACGCCCAAGGCGACGCCCGAGGCGATCAGGGGTGCGCGCCTGAAGTGCCGCTTGATTCGCGCCAGTAAATGCGCCGCCTTAGACACCGCCTCAGGCGTTGAGAATGTGGTGCCGCCATGGGCCGCCCCCATGGGCCGCCGCCATGGGCCATGTGCTGTGAGCCGCAAACCTACTGGAGCTGCCAGGGGACACGCCAAGCGCCGGCTGCCAGGCGTGCGGTCTTGAGTGATATTCCGCATCCTGCTTTGGTGGCCTGAGCTCCCGCGCTGACACAAGGAAGGGGCACATCACGAGGCTATCGTGTGCCTGCTGCTGACTGGGTTCCCCCAGCTGGGGGAATGCTGCAGCATGTGCCGCATTTGCGCCAGGACCATCGAGGCTGGCAGCGTCGAACGAGGCAGCACTTGCCCATCGTGCGCCAGCCACACACTGTGACGGGCGCCCAATGGTTTTTTTTCGCCATTTGGGGCCAGTTGGGGCCATTTGGCCCCCCAATAATTAAGTCGAGGGTCCACTTTGGCGGCCATGAAGCAGGGCCATTAATCAAGTGTGGGGCGCAGTGCGGGGCAGTGTGGGGCTTTGGAGGCACCTCCGCACTGGTCAACGCTAAGTCAGCGGTCAAGGCGGTCAGCGGTACGTTGGTCCGCGCGCCGGCTAGCCCCCGAAAAACAACTAAAAAAGCTGAAAACAAAAATCACTGCAGGCGCCAACAGTTTGCAAGATCATCACAAGCAAACAGTCTCTCCTGGACGAAAGTTAGCCTCGAGCGGAATCCAATATCAATTTTTCTTCGATCTACGATGAGCTTAAGACGTGGCTGCTTGGGAAAGTGAGGGGATTTAAGGGGTGCGAAACCAACCGGGCGCAGCTGGGCCTACTGCTGGCACTGCCGCTATCACCGTCGGTGTGGACTCTTTTGGCACCACTGCCACTGTTTGGCTGCTGGGGACTGCTCGGCGCGTTGGCGGGAGCTTCGAGCCGTTTGGAGTCCCTTTTCTCCCCCCCCTAGTTTGTCCCCTTCTCTGTCCGCCTCGGCCTGTGCTTAATCTGTCTCTCTGTCACTCTCTCATTCTGTCGGGTCAAGGTTTTGTGACTAACGTCCACGCCCCCTCCCCCCCTCCCCAAAATCTGTAGAAGATGGGGGGGGGGGGGCTGGGCATGACGTAACCACTGCAACTGCTGGAGCAACTGAGGGAGGTCCTGGGGCGACTGCTGCAGCCGCTGCAGGGGCACCTGGAGCTCCAGCTCGAGCCACTGCTGGGGTCATTACGTGTGGTGGTGGGGGTCACTACTGGGCATTGTATGACGACTGCAGATGTTACAACCACTGCTGGAGGTCCTTGGGTCCACTGAGTGAGGTGTAGCTGCAACTGCAACTGCCACTGCGAGGGGTGGAGGCCCTAAGGGGTCGCCACTCTGGTTCACACCATATAGCTGCTCCCTTGGGAATAGGAGCCAGACTGGCTGAGATGTAGATGAGCGTGTTATGACGTGCAATGTTTCAGTAGCTATCAGGCAAGCAGGCGCAGCGCACGGGGGCGATCACAGCGCCGTGAGAGAGAGGGCATCATCAGAGGGGAGAGGGTGGCGCATCACCAGAGTGCATCAGCAGAGAGGTTGACGCATCATCAGAGTACATCATCACAGTGCAGCATCAGAGTGCAGCATCAGAGGCTGACGCATCATCAGAAAGGGGGACCATCATCAGAGTGCATCATCAGAGCGGACAGCCGGGGGGGGGGGGGGGAAGAGGGGGGGGGGGGCATCACACCGCGTCATCAGAGCGGCGGGCGTCATCACAGCTGACGAACAAGACGGAGCGTCCGACGGAGCGTCCGACGGAGCGTCCGCCCCCCCCCCCGCAGCTGCGTGTGTGTGTGTGTGTGTGTGTGTGTGTGCGCGTGTGTATGTGTGTGTGTGGGTGTGTATGTATGTGTGTGTGTGTGTGTGTGTGTGTGGTGTGTGTGTGTGTGTGTGTGTTGTGTGTTGTGTGGTTGTGTGTTGTGTGTTGTGTGTTGTGTGTTGTGTCGTGTTGTTGTCGTTAAGGGGAAAATGGTAACTTCAAAGGCCAAGAAATGTGGAGGTTGCTAGCGCATAGGGGAACGCGCGCAGCGCGTTCCCCTTCGCTGGAGCTACTTAAGCGGGGTTCACACTTTCTGTGACAGCTGGGCCCTCAACGCTCCCACCCCCGATCGCCGGTCTGGCTATCTAGATCACCTTTGAGCTTTGTATCTCCGTCTGCATGGCCAACCCATCTCCTGCCTCGGGCTACGGCGGAGTTGACCTAAGTCAACCCGGAAAGGGACGGGCCGCGGCCATCAAAGCTGCAGCTGCGCAGCTGCAAGGCTACGGGAACAACGTCGGAGAGTCGCCTGTGTTCCTGCCGGTCCAGCTGGTGCGTGTGAGCCAGAGTGCCCATGTGCATGCAAAGCGTGTGCCGTACCACGCTGACAGCTCGTCCTCCATGCCTCCAGGTCGAGCCGTCCCCCACCACTGGCCTAGCGCACCCCACCGGCCTTCTGCCACCGCTCTTCCAGCACGGCCAGGCAGGGCACGGCCTGCACAGGGCCCCGCTCGGCCCCGACCTGCTCAACCAGCCTGCGCAGGGCATGACGCAGATCCACCCGTTCGTACAGAACACAAAGATGTCAGATCATTTCGGCGTGGGGGGGCTCGGCGCGCCCAAGCCAGCGGCGGTGCGTGCATGGGGATGCATGTCATGCAAGGGCATGCATGCAAGGGGACGCATGTCTGTTGCGTGGCTTCGATCGACCGCATCAAGTCGTCGTGCTGGCTGCGAAGGGCTCAGGGTTGCTGCGCGGGTAGAGGAGCAGGGACACAGACAGGCATCCACATTCGCCACAGTCCTTCAGAACAGTCCATCAGCTGATCCATCAATCCATCAATCCATCAGCGCCATCAGAGCACCCCATGGGAGCTCCATCAGAGCACCATCAGCACTGTGCTTGCATGCACATTTGCGCCATGCCGCGCACACATCACCACGCGCACACAGCACGCACGCACACACACGCACGCAACCACATAGCATGCACACATGCGCCATACCGTGAGCACAAACAGCATGCACGCACAGCCACGCATGGACAAGTAACAACAAGTAACAAGTAACAAGTAACACGGGGTTTCCAGCTAAGCAGGCTACTCTTCTACTAGAGACACCCGCCGATACTCCAGCACACTTAAGTACTAGAGTACCGCCGGCCCCGGCCGATAGACTACCGCTCCCGCCGGCTAGACTACCCCAAACAGCGGTCTCTGAGAGACATGTCTGGCAAGGAGCATATAGGAGAGGACCTTCCTCAGGGTCACAGTAGTGGCCTTGTGGCCAGTCAAGCCGGCAGAGCCGACTGGCGCTGACTGGAACGGTCCCCGCCTGGCAGTGCATGGCTGTCCAGCTCTCGTTTGCATGGGGCTCAGGCGGCGCCCCATGCCTCATGCATGGCCAGGTCCCACCCTCCAGGGGTGCATGGACGACAGAGTTGTCATGGAGGCTGCCTGAAGACCTTCCAACGCCAGTCACCGGCAGACGAGCGACCCCGAGGATGAGCGCGGTGACGAACGCTGCGATTGGTGAAGCGGATTTACTCTGTGTTGCCTCGGCGGTCGCCACCGCTGAAGCCGTGATGGTAGCCCGCCTCCACGGGCAGCCATCTTGACCAATGTCCAGCATGCATTGACGGGCGCCAGCTCCTCCGCTCGTCGATCAACTCGTCGAGATCGGTGCCGCATGGCGTCCTGCATGGGGGGAGGATAAGGGCCGTCTCCCAGCACGGGCCGCGGCATTGCCGCGGCTACTCGCCAAGCCATGGCAGCGCCGGGCAAGCCGCTCCTGAAGTGTTCCACCGAGGGGCAGTCTAGCAGGAGCCGGGCCAGTCGTATTTTACCCCGCTCGTCAGCGGCACGGAGATCCTCGTCACCAGCAGCGCCGCATTGCTGGGTCCAGGGCTCGGCGACGAGAACGCGCCTCCGTAAGCACACGTGTGTCCAACCAGCCCCGCTTGCTGTGTGTCACGCATGGACACACACACAAAAAAAAAAACTCACACACACACACACACACACACGCACACACACGTGCAGGTTCAGTTGGTCGTGCTGCCCCCCCCCCCCCCTCCGGCCTTCATCCAAATGCAGACTCCAGCCTCACTTCCACCGCCGACACACACACACACACACGCGCAGGTGCAGCTTGTCGTGCTGCCCCCACCGACGTACATCCACACACACACACACACAGACTCCCCCACACACATGCACACACACACACATGCACACACACACACATCCAAACACACACACACAGGTGCAGCTGTTTGTGCTGCCCCCACCAGTGTGCATCCAAACGCACACACACACACACCAACATGCACACACACACACGCATGCACACACACACACACACACAGACTCCCCCCCCCCCACACACACTAACACACGCACACACACACACACAGGTGCAGCTGGTCGTGCTGCCCCCTACGACATACATCCAAACACACACACACACTCTCACACACACACACTAACAGACACACACACATGCACACCCACCCACACACACGCAGGTGCAGCTGGTCGTGCTGCCCCCACCGACATACATCCAAACGCAGACGGCCTCTCTGCCGCCACCAGTGCCGCGGCAGTCAACCAACACACACATACACACACACACACACACACACACACACACAGGTGCAGCTGGTCGTGCTGCCCCCTCCAACCTACACCCAAACACAGACGGCCTCGCTGCCACCACCAGTGCTGCGGCAGTCAACCAACACACACACACACACACACACAGGTGCAGCTGGTCGTGCTGCTCCCTCCAACCTACATCCAAACACAGACGGCCTCGCTGCCACCACCAGTGCTGCAGCAGTCAACCAACACACACACACACACACACACACACACACACACAGGTGCACCTGGTCGTGCTGCCCCCTCCAACCTACATCCAAACACAGACAGCCTCGCTGCCACCACCGGCTCCGCGGCAGTCAGCCAACGCGTCGTCGCGAGTTGGCAAGCCGAGTGCTGCTAACACGGATGGGTACTGCTGGCGCAAGTGAGTGTGCGGGGAGGAAGACATGGGGAGGGCATGTGTGTGCGTGTGTGTGTGTGTGTGTGTGCATGTGTATGTGTGTGTGTGAAGGGGGTTATCCGAGCAGACGTGCGTGTGCATGCCTTGGTTGGCAGTGATGGAGAGGCCAACGCGTCGTCGAGGCTCAGCAAGCCAAGTGCAGCCAAAACAGAGGGATACTGCGGGTGCAAGTGGGTGGTCGGATTTACATCCTGCCGTCCGACAAAGGCGACCTGGATGTGCATGTCTCATGTGCATGTCTCAGTTGATATACAGAGAGATGCAGTCAGAGGGAGAGACCGGGAGAGAGAGAGAGAGGGGGATGGTGGTGGTGGAGGCCGATTGCTGCCAACACTGAGGGTTACTGCTGGCGCAAGTGAGTGTGGTTTCCCTGAGGAGAGGGGCAGTGTGTGCACAAATCGGAGCCAGGGGGGGTGAGGAAGTAGAACGAACCACAGAGAGTGAGACAGAGAGAGAGGGGGGGGGGGGGGGGGAGTGCAGAGAAAAATAGAGAGTTGGTCAGCGCGTCGCCACGAGTCGGAAAGCCGAGTGCTCCTAACACCGATGGATACTGCTGGCGCAAGTGAGTGGTCGGGTGTAAAGCCTGTCGGATGCCTATGTTAATGCTTATGTCGGCATACACGACCTGGAAGTGTATGTTTCAGTAGAGAGAGTCACAGAGAGAGGAGAGGGGGGGAGAGTGTGTGGGGGGGGGAGGGGGGGGGATTGGGGGAGAGAGACAGAGTGTGCGAGAGAGGCAGAGGCGGTGGAGGGCAAGCCGAGCGCAGCCAACACCGATGGATACTGCGTGAGTGAGTGTGCAGAGAGAGACGGGGGGTGGGGGTACAGAGAAAAAGAGAGAGACTGGGGAGAAAGAAGGGCGAGTTGGCAAGCCGAGTGAAGCCCACCCTGATGGGTTCTACTGGCGCAAGTGAGTGTGCAGAGTCAGCAGAGAGGGAGAGCAGAGGGGTGGGGGGCTGCACGCGGCGCGTGCGTGTGCATGCCTGAGGAGGCCGAGATGGAGAGGTGGAGTGGTTGGAGGGGTGGACAGCTGCAAGGGGCACGCGCGTGTGCATGCCTTAGTAGGCATAGTTGGAGAGGTAGAGGGGTTGGAGGGGTTGGAGGGGTGGAGGTCTGCAAGGGGCACGCGCGTGTGCATGCCTTGGAAGGCATAGTTGGAGAGGCAGAGGGCAGTCGGCAAACGTGTCGTCGCGGGTTGGGAATGCTGTTGCAAATGCATGGAGGGATGGTCGTGAAGGGCAGCCCCGACTTGCGATCCGACTACGAGTGCTGTGGTCCTACTGCAAGTGCCACACACACACACAAACACCACCCAACCACAACCACCCAACCACAAGAAGGTCCCAACCACATCTCAACCACCCCCAAACTTAGTTATGGAGAGAAGCAGTCCCGACCCGCGCTCGGATGCTCTGTGGACGGTCTGCCCCCCCCCCCTGACTCCTGTCCCCCCCTTGGCTGTTGCAAAGGTACGGAGAGAAGGTCGTGAAGGGCATTCCCCCAACCCTGACCACCCCCCACCCCAACCACACGTCCCAACCACATCGATGTGCACATCCCAACCACACGTGCCAACCACGTCTCAACCACGTCCCAACCACCCCACACACAGGTATGGAGAGGAGGTCGTCAAGGGCAGCCCCAACCCGCGGTCCTACTACAAGGGCAGCCATGCACCCTGCCCCCCTATACACACAACCACCCACCCCAACAAGGTCCAAACCACGTCCCAACCAGGTCCCAACCACCCACACACACAGTTATGGAGAGAAGGTCGTCAAGGGCAGCCCCAACCCGCGTTCCTACTGCAACGGCCCCCCCCCCCCACACACACACCACACACAAGTCCACAACCACGTCCCTACCACGTCCCAACCACACGTCCCAACCACGTCCCAACCACGTTCCATCCACCCCACACACAGGTATGGAGAGAAGGTCGTCAAGGGCAGCCCCAACCCGCGGTCCTACTGCAAGGGCACCACCCCCCACACACACACCACACAAAAGTCTACAACCACGTCCCAGCCACGTCCCAACCACGTCCCAACCACACCCAACCACGTCCCATCCACGTCCCAACCACGCCCCAACCACGTCCCAACCACGTCCCAACCACACATAGGTATGGAGAGAAGGTGGCGAAGGGCAGCCCCAACCCGCGGTCCTACTACAAGGGCAGCCCCCCCCACACACACCCCGCCCCCACACGTCCACAACCACACACCCCAACAACGTCTCAATCACGTCCCAACCTCTTACCCCCTGTGTGCCCCCCATAGGTATGGAGAGAAGGTCGTCAAGGGCAGCCCCAACCCGCGGTCTTACTACAAGTGCAGGTGAGGGGTTTTAGGGTATAGGAGTCTCCTTGCCCCAAACCTGTCTCTCTTGCCCTGTCGATCTCTCTCTCTCTCCTCTCTCTCTCCCCCCTCTCTCTCTCTCTGTCTTTCTCTCTCCCACACACACATCTCTCTCTCTCTCACACACACATCTTCTCTCTCCTCTCTGTCTCTCTTTCTGTCTCTGTCTCTCTGTCCCCTTCTCACACGCAGCCACGCAGGCCGCAGCGCCAACATGAAATACGATCGCGACAGGGCACTGTCCACACTTTCTCACACAACCACTTTGCAGCCACGCTGGATGCGACGCCGAGAGGATCGTCGTACGTGACTCCACACTTTCTCACACTTTCTCACACATTTGTGTGCTTCACACAACCACTTTGCAGCCACGCCGGATGTGGCGCCAAGAAGACTGTCGCGCGCGACTCCACAGGCTCCACACTTTATCACACTTTATCACACATGTTTGCTCTCACACTAGATCACACCACCACTTTGCAGCCACGCCGGATGCGTCACCGAGCAGATCGTCGAGGGTCCCTCCCCTCTCGCTCTGTCCTGCGCTCTCTTCCCTCTCGCTGTCTCTGTCACTTTGTCTCTGCTGCTTGACTCTGTCTGCTCTGTCTCTGTCTCTCTCTCTCTATCTGTCTGTCTCTCACACACACACACACACACACACACACACTCCTCCACTTTCGCACACGCAGCCACACCGGACGCGACACCAATAAGATCGTCAAGCGTGACTCCACAGGCTCCACACTTTCTCACACATTTTCGTTCTGCTTCATACAACCACTTTGCAGCCACGCCAGATGCCGTGCCAAGAAGATCGTCCAGCGCGACTCTACATGCTCCACACTTTTTCACACTAAATCACACACACTTTGCAGCCACGCCGGATGCGACGCCGAGAAGACCGCCGAGGCTCCCTCCCCTCTCGCTCTGTCTTACTCTCACTCGCGCTCTCGCTCTCTTGCTCTCGCTCTCTTGATCTCTCGCTCTCTCGATCTTACAATCTCGCACTCTCGCGCTCTCGTTTTCTTGCTCTCGCGTCTTCACTCGCCCACCCACACCCCAAAACCCAAAATGCACGCAGCCACGCTGAATGCGGTGTCGAGCTTGACTCCACACATTCTCACAATTGTCACACATTTGTTTTCTTCACACAACCACTTTGCAGCCACGCTGGATGCGGCGCTGAGGAGATCGTCGAGCCTCCCTCCCCGCTCGCTCTGTTCTTTGCTCTCTCCCCTCTCGCTGTCTGTCACTTTGTGTCTCTGCTGCTAGACTCTGTCTGCTCTGTCTGTCTGTCTCTCTCTCTCTCTCTGTCTCTCTGTCTCTCTCTCTCTCTGCTTGTCTGTCTCTCACGCGCACACACACACACACACACATGCACACACACACACACACATGCATACACAACCACTTTGCAGCCACGCCGGATGCGGCGCCAAGAAGCTCGTCGAGCGCGAATCCACAGGCTCGACACTTGATCACACTTTTTAACACCTTTTCACACAACCACTTTGCAGCCATGCTGGGGGCGGCGATACGAAGACCGTCAACCCTCTCCCCTCTCGCTATGTCTTACTCTCACTCGCTCTCTCGCTCTCGTGCTCTTTTGCTCTCTCGCTCTAGCTCTCGATCTCTCACTCTCTCGCTCTCGCTCTCTCGCTCTCGCACTCTCACTCGCCCACCCACACCCAAAACCCAAAATGCACGCAGCCACGCTGAATGCGGCGCCAAGAAGATTGTTGAGCGCGACTCCACAGGCTCCACACTTGATCACACTTGATCACACGTTTTTGTTCTTCACACAACCACTTTGCAGCCACGCCGGATGCAGCGCCAAGAAGATCGTTGAGCGCGACTCCAAAGGCTCCACACTTTCTCACACTTCATCACATATTTTATTTTTCTCCCCGAACCACTTTACATCCACGCCCGGTGCGGCGTGGCAAGATGATCGGCGAGCGCAACTCCACAGGCTCCACACTTTCTCACACTTATCACACATTTGTTTTCTTCACACAACCACTTTGCAGCCATACCGGATGCGGCGCCGAGAAGACCGTCGAGGCTCCCTCCCCTCTTGCGCTGTCCTTCGCTCTCTCCCCTCTCGCTGTCTCTGTCACTTTGTCTCTCTGCTGTTTGTCTCTCTCTCGCTTCTCTCTCTCTCTTTCTCTCTCCCTCTCTCTCTTTCTCTCTCTCTCTCTCTCTCTCTCTCTCTCTCTCTGTCCCTCTGTCTCTCTGTTTGTCTGTCTCTCATACACACACACGCACACTCCTCCACTTGCACACACACACACACACATTTTCAGCCACGCCGGATGCGGTGCGAAGAAGATTGTCGAACGCGACTCTAAGGGAGACACGCTCCTTGCAGAGACCAAGGTGTGTGTGTGCGTGTGTTTGTGTGTGCTCAAGATGTGGCTATATGATTTGTACATATGGATTGGGGTGCTTGCATGGACGGCAGCAGCGGCGGCACCACTCACACACATACACACACACACACACACAAACACACACATACACACATACACACACACACACAGGGAGAGCACAACCACGCGGCACCCCTCGGCGGCGGCGGCGCGCGCGGCGGCAGCGGTGGCGGTGCGGGAAGCCGCGCGAAGCGGGGCGGCGGCGCGGGCGCTGGCGGCATGGGGGGGGCGTCGCCTGAGCCAGCGTATGAGGGGGCTGGGCCATCGTTTGCTGCCGCTGCTTCTGCGTGGGCATACCCACAGGTTGGTTTCTTGACACGCACACGCACACACATACACACACACGGGAGGGGGGAGCCGGTGTATGAGGGCGCGGGGCCTTCGTTTGCCGCCGCTGCTGCTGCGTGGGCGTACCCACAGGTTGGTCACTCGTTTTTCGGTTTTGCCGTTACTTTCATTTTTTTCCTGTTGCTTCGGTTACTCTCCTGAGGCGCGGGCGCAGGCGGCATCAGGGGGGCGTCGCCTGAGCTGGCGTATTAGGGCACGGGGCCTTTGTTTGCTGCGGCTGCTGCTTGGGCGTACCCGCAGGTTGGTCACTCTTTTCGGTTTTTGCTGTTACTTTCGGTGATGCAATGATTTTCGTTTACTCCCCGGCACAGCACTATCCAGAGGCACTTAAACCTGGCAGTCGTTTGCAGCAACGGCTGCTGCGTGGACGTACCTGCAGGTTGGTCTCTCGTTTTCCGTTTTTTGCTGTTACTTTTAGTTTCCTCTGATGCTTCGGTTTCCTCTGTTACTCCCCGGCACAGCACTGTCCAGAGGCACTTGAAGCTTGCAGTCGCTTGCCGCAGCTGCTTCTGTATGGATGTAACCGCAGGTCGGTCTTTCATTTTTTCGGTTTTGCTGTTATTCTTGGTTACTTCTGTTGCTTCGGTTACTCCCCTGCGGCGCGGGTGGCACGGGGGGGGGGGGGGCTTTGTTTGCCGCAGCTGCTTCTGCGTGGGCGTTCCCGCAGGTCGGTATCTCGTTTTTCGTTCTTTGCTGTTCTTTCGGTTTCTTCTGTTGCTTCGGTTACTCCCCTGCGGCGCAGGCGCGGGAGGCACAGGGGGGGGGGGGGGGGCGCCTGAGCCGGCGTATGAGGGGACTGGGCCTTCGTTTGCCGCCGCTGCTTCTGCGTGGGCGTACCCGCAGGTTGGTCACTCTTTTTCGGTTTTGCTGTTTCTTTCGGTTTCTTCTGTTTCTTCGGTTACTCCCCTGCGGCGCGGGCGCGGGCGGCATGGGGGGGGCGTCGCCTGAGCCGGCGTATGAGGGGACAGGGCCTTCGTTTGCTGCCGCCGCCTCTGTGTGGGCATACCCATAGGTCGGTCACTCGTTATTTTTGGCTTTGCTGTTACTTTCGGTTTCCTCGGTTGCTTCGGTTACTCCCCGGCACAGCGCCATGCAGAGGCAACCAGGTGGGGCCTTTGGTTGCCGCTGCTGCTGCTGCGTGGACACACCCACAGGTTGGTTTCTTGACTCAGAAAGAGACATGTCGTTACAGAGAACTCTGAACGGCAGACTAAGATAGGCTATTTCTTGTCATCAATTGAGGGGATTCCGTTTGACGGAGGGAGACCAACAGGGCGAATAACCTCAACCTCAATAACCTTTCCTGAAACACACACACACATACATACACACACATGCACACACACACACGGGTCTAATAGAGTCCGTCTGCACCAGCAGATGCGTCCGACAGACTGTAAAATCGACCACGTGCACACACACGCACGCACACACACACGTGGACACACACGCACACACACACACACACATACAGGACCAAGCAGGCACCGGCGACGGAGGTGTGGGGCCTGGTGGTGTGGACACACACACACACACAAACACACACACACACAGGACCAAGCAGGCACTGGCGGCGGAAGTGTGGGGTCTGGTGGTGTGGACGCGTACGGTCAGCAGCTTTTGAGTGATGAGCTGGCACTGACACACGAGGTGTGTGTGCGTGTGTGTGGGGGGGGGGGGTCTCAGTGGGCGTCTGGGTGCCTGCATTTGTGCGTGGGGATTTGTGTATGGGCGTTTGCACATGTGTGTGTGTGTGTGCTTGCGTGTGTTGATGTGTGGGTGGGTGTGCATCTGTGTGTGTGCGTGTGCATGTGTGGGTGGGCGGGTCTGCAACACTGTGCAGATGCTGCTGGTGCCCATCCACACACACAGACACACACACACACTCTGCTGCTGCTGCCCATCCACACACACACACACTGTGCAGATGCTGCTGCTGCCCATCCACACACACACACACAGACACACACACTGCAGATGCTGCTGCTGCCCATCCACACACACACACTGTGCAGATTCTGCTGCTGCCCATCCACACACACACACACACCATGCAGATGCTGCTGCTGGCCATCCATATGCACACACACACACACACACCATGCAGATGCTGCTGTGCGGGCCATCGCGCCTCACAGTTCCCCTGCCGTCGCTGCTGTTGATCCACACAGACACACACACGCTCTCTCTCACACGCACCCCTGCTCCACACACACCTGCCCCCTCCCCATATTCCACACATATGCTGCTGCGCGGGTCGTCGCGTCTCACTGTTCCGCCGCAGTCACTGCTGCCGATCCGCACACACAAACACACACACACACACACGCGCACACACCACCCTTCCACCCGTATTTCACACAGATGCTGCTGCGCGGGTCGTCCCGCCTCACAGTTCCACCGCCATCACTGATGCCGATCCACACACACACACTCACACACTCTCTCACACCGTGCAGATGCTTCTGCCCATCTACACATGCATGCACACACACACACACACACATACAGATGCTGGTGCACGGGTCGTCGCGCCTCACAGTTCCGCCGCCATCACTGCTCCCGATCCACACACACACACATACGCACACACACACACACACACACACAAACACTGTGCAGATGCTGCTGCTGGCCTCACACATGCCCATCCACACACGCAGACACACACCATGCAGACGCTACTGCGCGCGTCGTCGCGCCTCAACGTCCCCCCCCCACGCACCCCTCCACCCACACCTGCCTCCTCCCCATGTTCCACACATATGCTGCTGCGCGGGTCGTCGCGCCTCACAGTTTCACCGCCATCACTGCTCCCGATCCACACACACCGTGCAGATGCTTCTGCCCATCTACACACACAAACACGCACACACACACACACACGTGTGCAGATGCTGCTGCGCGGGTCATCGCGCCTCACAGTTCCACCGCCATCACTGATGCCGATCCCAGCGGTGCTCAACGCGCAGGCGCTCGGTGGGTCTTTTGTTGGGGGAGAAGGGGGGGGGTATTTTTTTGTCTTGTGTGATTGGTCTTTTGTTGTTGGCGTCGAATCAATTGCGCCGCCATCACTGATGCCGATCCCAGCGGTGCTCAACGCGCAGGCGCTCGGTGGGTCTTTTGTTGGGGGAGAGGGGGGGGGGTATTTTTTTGTCTTGTGTGATTGGTCTTTTGTTGTTGGCGTCGAATCAATTGCGCCGCCATCACCGATGCCGATCCCAGCGGTGCTCAACGCGCAGGCGCTCGGTGGGTCTTTTGTTGGGGGAGAGGGGAGGGGGTATTTTTTGGTCTCGTGTGATTGGTCTCTTGCTGTTGGCGTCGAATCAATTGCGCCGCCGTTGCTGCTGCCCATCCCAGCAGTGCTCAAGGTGCAGGCGCTCGGTTGTTCTTTTTGGGGGGGGGGCGGTGGGGTGGAGGGTGGCTATTTTTTTTGTCTTGTGATTCGTCCTGTTGTTGGTGTCGAATCCATTGCGCTGCCGTCGCTGCTGCTGATCCCAGCGGTGCTCAATTCGCAGGCGCTCTTTTGGCGTGACGGTGGGGGGGAAGGTGGCTAGATTTTTGTTGTCTTTTGTGATTCGTCTTGTTGTTGGCGTCGAATGCATTGCGCCGCCGTCGCTGCTGCCGATCCCAGCGGTGCTCAAGGCGCAGGCGCTCGGTGGGTGCTCTCGCGGGGTACTTAGGCAGATACTTCCATTGCTGGGGCAGCTCAGGGCAAGCCCAGGGGGAGGGGCTAGGTTTATTCTTTTGTGATTCGTCTTGTTTTTGGGGTTCGAGCCAGCTGCTGGGTTACTCATTGCTGTCATGATTGAGGCGTGGCAGTGCCGCCATTGTCGCTACTGCCGATTCCAGCGGTGCTCAAGGCGCAGGCGCTCAGTGGGTCTTTTGCTGATGGTGGCTTCTAGTCAGCCCCTAGGGGGGTTCTAGCCAGCTGTCATTGCTGTCAGGTTTGCGGTGTGGAAGTGCCGCCGCTGTCACTGCTGTCCAGTGACCCCTGGGAACGATTTCAGGAAGTGTTTTTTGCCCGGCTCGAGCAACTTTGACCGCCCATACCAGGCACAACACATAGCGGGCATTCACACAACGCATGCCGTTGTACTGCTCTCGGCGAGAGCTTTCCAACGCACCCCTCAACTTCCTCTCCCGATTGTGGGATGTTCTTTTCTGGGAAATGGAAAATCCGGCCATCACTCTCTCTCCCCCTCTTCCCCGCTCTCTCCCCCTCTGTCCTTCAAACTCAAACTCACACACACACACGTGCAGACAACAACGACGATGACCCCTCCGAGGTTTGCCTCTCATCCATGGAACCGCCCCCGTCAGCTCTCTCTCTCTCTCTGTCTGTCTCGCTCATGCTATGTCCTTCAAACTCACACACATGCACGTGCAGACAACGACGATGACGCCTCCGAGGTTCGTCTCTCATCCATGGCGTGCCCTCTCTCTACCCTTCTCTTTCTCTCCTTTCTCTGTCCATCTGTCTCTCTCCCTCTACTCTCTCTCTGCCTCTCCCTCCAACTGCCCTTCTGCTTCTCCCTCCCTCTCCCTCGCTCCCTGTCTCAGCCTCTCGCCCTCACTCCCGGTCTCTCTGAATCTGAATCCACGCACGTGCACGCGCAGACAGACGACGACGACGCCGAGGTCCGCCTCTCATCCATGGCGCCGCGCCTGCCTTCTCTCTCCTCTCTCTCATTGTCTCTCTCTCCTCTCTCTCTCTCTCTCTCTCTCTCTCTCTCTCTCTCTCACAGACACACACACAAACACGAATACGAACACACACGCATGCACGCACGCACACGCCTCCAGGGTGAGCCTCTTATCCATGTCGTCGCCATCTCCCCACCCTTCCCTTTCTCTCCTTTCTCTGTCCCTCTCTCTCCCTCTCCTCTCTCTGTCTCTCTCCCTCCATCTCCCCTTCCGTTTCTCCCTCCCTCACTCTCTCACATACACACACACACACAGACAACGACGACGACGCCTCTGGGGTGAGCCTCTCATCCATGGCGCCGCCTCCGTCCGCTGCCGCGCCCTCTCTCCACCCTTCTCTTTCTCCCCTTTCTCTGTCCCTCTGTCCTTCGCCCTCTTCCTCTTTCTGCCTCTCTCCCTCCATTTCTCCTTTCGTTTCCCCCTCACTCACTCACTCACTCACTCACATGCACACACAAACACACACCGACGACGACGCCTCCGGGGTGAGCCTCTCATCCATGACGCCGCCTCCGTCTGCTGCCGCGCCCTCTCTCCACCCTTCTCTTTCTCTCCTTTCTCTGTCCCTCTGTCTCTCGCCCTCTCCCTCTCTCTGCCTCATGCTCTCCCTCCGTCTTACCTTATGTTTCTCCCTCACTCACTCTCACATGCACGCACGCACAGACAACGACGACGACACGCAGTGCGCCTTGCATCCATTTCGCCGCCCCTGCCCCCTCTCTCCTCTCTCTCTCTCTTCCTCTCTCTCTCTCACACACACACACACGCAAACACACACGCATGCACGCACGCACGCGCAGGCAACAGTCATGCCTCCGGGGAAGCGCCTCTCCTCCATGGCGCCGGCCCCATCCGCTACCGCACCCTCTCTCCACCCTTCTCTTTCTCTCCATTCTCTGTCCCTCTGTCTCTCGCCCTCTCCCTCTCTGTGACTCTTGCTCTCCCTCCGTCTTACCTTATGTTTCTCCCTCCTTCACTCTCACACACACACAAACACACGCATACACGCACGCGCAGACAATGATGACGACACCTCCAGGGTGCGCCCGCCCCCGCCCGCCGCCGCGCCTCTCTCTCTCTCCCTTCTCTGTCCCTCTCTTGCTTGCCCTCTCCCTCTCGGTCTCTCTCTGTATCTTTCCTTCTGTCCCCCCTCACTCACTCTCTCACACACACACACACACACACAGACAACGACGACGACGCCTCCGGGGTGAGCCTCTCATCCATGGCGCCGCCTCCGTCCGCCACCGCGCCCGCAAACGAGGCAGCAGCAGCGCTCATGGCAGCCGCATCTGTGCTGCTGAACGCGGGCGTGCAACAGCCGCGCAGCCGCGGGGGGCCAGCGAGCTGAGGGGTCCATTCGGTCATGCGCAGTGTCGCTGCTCGCTGCTGCTGTCGCTCTGCTGCTGCTCCTGTGCTGTAGCACGAGGGGGTGCCAGCGCCGCGCAGCTGCGGGGGCACAGCGAGCTGAGGGGGAGCACGGTGACCATGTGCCGTGTCGCTGCCTCGCTGCTGCTGTCGCTCTGCTTCGCCTGTGCTCTAGCATGCGGAGGTGCAACAGCTGCGCATCCGCGGGGGCGCAGCGAGCCGAGAGGGCGCACGGCGACCATGCGCAGTGCCGCTGCCTCGCTGCTGCTGTCGCTGCTTCACGCAGGGGTGCAATACGCCGCGCAGCCGCGGGGGCGCAGCAAGCTGAGGGGTTCACGCGGCCATGTGCAGTGCCGCTGCCTCGCTTCCTCGCTGCTGCTTGCGCTGCTGCACGCGGGAGTGCAACAGCTGCACAGCCGCAGGGGCGGAGCGAGATAAGGGTGCACCGCAACCATGCGCAGTGTTGCTCTTGCTGCTGCTGTCGCTCTGCAGCCGCGTCGGTGCTGCTGCACGCGGGCGTGCAACAGCAGCGCAGCCGCGGGGGCACAGCAAGCTGAGGGGGTGCACGCGGCCATGCGCAATGCCGTTGCCTCGCTGCTGCTGTCACTGCTGCATGCGGGGGCGCAACAGCCGCGCAGCCGCGGGGGCTTCGCGGGCTGCGAGGGGTGCACGGCGGCCATGTGCCGTGTCGCTGCCTCGCTGCTGCTGTCGCTGCTTCGTGCGTGGGCGCAACACGCCGCGCAGCCGCGGGGGCGCTGCTAGCTGAGGGGGCGCAACACGCCGCGCAGCCGCGGGGGCGCTGCTAGCTGAGGGGGTGCACGCGACCGTGCGCAGTGCCGCGCGCGCTGCTGCTGTCGCTGCTGCACGCGGGGTGCGACAGCCGCGCAGCCGCGAGGGCGCAGCGAGCTGAGAGGGTGCACGGCGACCATGCGCAGTGCCGCTCTTGCTGCTGCTGTCGCTCTGCAGCCGCGTCGGTGCTGCTGCACGCCGGCGTGCAACAGCCGCGCAGCCGCGGGGGGCCACCAAGCTCAGGGGGTGCACGCGACCATGCGCAGTCTTGCTGCCTCGCTGCTGCTGTCGCTGCTGCACGCAGGGGTGCAACAGCCGCGCAGCCGTGGGGGCGGAGCTAGCTGAGGGGGTTCACGCGGCCATGCGCAGTGCTGCTGCCTCGCTGCTGCTGGCGCTGCTGTGTGCGGGTGTGCAACAGCCACGCAGCCGTGGGGGCGCAGCAAGCTGAGGGGGTCCACGCGACCATGCGCAGTGCCGCTCTTGCTGCTGGCCCTGCTGCTGCTGCTCCTGTGCTCGGGGGCAATGGCTGCTGCGGGTTGCGGCTGGTGGGCAGTGCTCTGCTGCTGCTGCGGTGGCGCAGTGGCGCGCTCGCTGCTGCCCTGCTGCTGCTGCTCTTGTGCTCGGGGGGCAATGGGCAGTGCTGCTGTGGGCAGTGCTCTGCGCAGTGCTGCTGGCCTTGCTGCTGCTGCTCCTGCTGCTTGCTGCGCTCGTTGACGGCAATGGGCAGTGCTGCTGAGAGTGCGCTGCTGCTGGCGCTGCTGGGCAGTGTGCCGCGTTGATCGGCAGTGCTGCTGCGGTCGCGGGCAGTGCCGCTGCCTTGCTGCTGCTGCTCCTGTGCTCGACAGCAATCGGCAGAGCCCCTGCCGCTGCTCAGCAGTGTGCATCGTTGATCGGCAGAGCTGCTGCGGTCGTGGGCAGTGCCGCTGCCTTGCTCCTGCTCCTTTGCTGCTGCACGCGGGGGGTGCAAAAGCCAGGGGGTGGCGCCGCGTGCAGGCCCTACCAGACCACAGGCACGTGCGCTGTCGGAGTGGGCACCTGCAGAGTCGGTTTGTGCACCCGAAGCACGGGCAGAGGGCAGGCACACGCGTGTGGGGTATTCCCACCAAAAATCCCGGGGTCGTTCCCAGGTCCCAGGCACTTTTCCTACCCGGGACCACCCGAGACGACTCGGACCGTGCCCCGGCCTTCCCGGGGTCGCGACCTGGGAATGTTGACGCGACGCCTCATTGACACTGCGATTTTCGCTCGAGAGGGTCTGATCGAGTTAACCCAGACCCAGGAAATTGACCCTGGGAATTCTCGGTGGTAATATTATATCCCATGGGGAGGGAGGGGTCGTTTCGCAGGCGAGGCGTTTGACGTGGGCGGCAGCCACGACACCAGCAGAGCGTGCTGAGGGCGAAGCATGCAGAAGAACTATGGGGGCAATGGGGATAAAGGTGGGGGTCGTGTGTAGACGTAGCGAGCAGTTTCGGTGTGGGCAGCATGCGCGCGGGCCGAGTGCACGCAGTAGCGTAATAGAGGGATAGCAGAAGCGAACGAGTCCGTAGTGTAGGGGGTGGGGAGGTGATCGGTCGTTCACAGTCGTAGTGGTAGCTCGTAGATCCAGGCGCGTGTGGCATTCCATGCCCCACGAGGGTGCGCATTGTACACCTGTAAACCACAGGCGCCTGGCCCCCCTCCCGAGTTCAGTCACGACAGACATGTGGGCAGACTTGCTTCCCTTTGGGCCCCACTGCCTTCGCTCGGGCCAGCAGCCCCCCATCGACAGTAGCCTTCCCCCCGTCTGCGCCAGTTTTTTTTACTTCTAGGTGCTGCACCGCCTGCGCGTTGCTCTCGTCGGGGGTCGCGCGCGTGGGCGACGGTGCTCGCGAAAGAGACGGGCGGCAATGGGAGGGCGGGAGCTACGCAGCAACATCATGAGCTTGCGCGTCAAGTGGGCTGCCGGCGGCGGGTGTTGCTGCGACAGTGATGAATGTGGTGGTGGCGGTTCACACGCAACAGTGGCACAGCGTGTTTTCACTAAGGATAAATTTCGCCGCTGGTGGAGTCCGAGAGCTTGCACATGCCAGGCATGAGTGTATCAATTGACACGATCAGATTACAGGCGGCTTGGCAGGGCTGCTGTTCCTGGTGGGTTGGCTCGGCGCGTGACTAGCCTGGCTCGGGTAGACAGCAGAAACATCGGTGTGTTTTCATCATGTTATCATGACAAGGCAATTGGTGTGCACACCACGCGGGCATTGGTGTGGGCCAAACCAATTGGCTCTTAGGGTTGTCGCAAGAGGCATCCAGAATCAACAGCAAAATATACATTTTCATTGGTTATTGTGGCCAGTGCCAAAGGAGAGTTGTTACCAATGATACCCCCGGCAAGTCGCATCCCGCTCGGGCCCGGACTATAACTAGAACTCCCATTACCCACCCCACACTTGGTGGGAGAGGGCGTGCATAGGTGCGTTGCCGGGAGCAGCACAGCCACAGGCGTTGCATGCACACCCGCTCTGTATTGCGCCTGGTATGAATAGCCATCGTTTTCCGAGCCGGGACAGAAACCAACAACTAAAGTCTCTCCCAGGGGGCAACTGGTCATTACCAGAGGCATGCAGAATCGCACGAGCAAGTCTATCGCAATGGCGTTCGAGACGGGAGGCCAACGGGAGGCATCGCAAGAAAAAAACAGGGTCGTCTCATCATCAATCTGTGGAGTTGCTAGCGGCCAACCGTCTATGCATTTTTCTTAGGGCGGCTGGCAGATCCACTCCAGGTCCGACACCGACTCTGGTGCGGCCTGACCCTCTAGTCCCGGTGGGGTGACCTGATCAGGGGGCGGCTGTGGCAGTGAGGACCCTGCGGTTCCGTGCGCCCCTGCAGCTACCGCGGGGCCTGCGGGTGCATGCGGCTGCGGCTCGTCCTTCACTGCGTGACGGCCCCCGCTGCGGACACGGACCACGGTGAAGCTGCGGTGCTGCTCCTCAACCTTGACAGCTGCGGGCTGAGCGGTGGTGCCTCCGTCGTGAGCACCGCGATCCGCACATTGCTCCTCACTGCTCCGCGACACGGGCGGCACGCTGGTGGCGGCAGTCTCGTCCGGGAAGTTGCGCTTGGCATCTGGTCCACGCGCCTGCGCAGCTGCATAGTCGTACGCCCTGGCTGCGTCCTCCTCGCAGGCGTAGGTCCCAATGTGCCGCCTGTGCTTGGTCTGTGGGTCCCACAGCGTCACTTGCCATGACGAACTGGATTTGTTCCAAGAGACGCCAATGTAGCGTGAGCTGTCGCGCTCCTTCCGCTCAAACGTCTGCTGCCCACCTGCTGTGACAGGCAGCTCGCTGACGACCTCGCCAGGGAAGTTGCGCTTGGCTCCTGGACCGTGCGCCAGCACAGCCGCACAGTCGTACGCCCTGGCTGCGTTGTCCTCGGAGGCGCAGCACCCAATGTGTTGCTTGCGCTTGGTCTGTGAGTCCCACAGCTGCACCTGCCATGAGGAGCTGGACTTGTTCCAGGAGACACCAACGTAGCGCGAGCTGCTGCGCTCCTTCCGCTCCTCCCCCATTGACACAGGCAGCTCGCCGATTACCTCGCCAGGGAAGTTGCGTTTGGCTCCTGGTCCGTGCGCCAGCACAGCCGCACAATCGTACGCCCTGGCTGCGTCGTCCTCGGAGGCGTAGTACCCAATGTGCCGCTCGCGCTTGGTCTCTGGGTCCCACAGCCGCGCTTTCCATGAAGATGAGGCCTTGACCCAGTAGACGCCGACGAAGCATGAGCTGTTGCGCTCCTTCCGCGCCTCTCCCATCGTCACAGGCAGCTCGCTGACGACCTCGCCAGGGAAGTTGCGCTTGGCTCCTGGACCGTGCGCCAGCACAGCCGCACAGTCGTACGCCCTGGCTGCGTCGTCCTCGAAGGCATAGTGCCCAATGTGTTGCTTGCGCTTGGTCTTTGGGTCAACACCCAACAGCTGCACGTCCCATGCAGACCTGGATTTGTTCCAGCAGACGCCAATGTAGCGCGAGCTGCTCCGCCCCCTCCGTTTCTCTCCCTTGCTCACAGGCAGCTCGCTGATGACCTCGCCAGGGAAGTTGCGCTTGGCACCTGGTCCGCGCACCTGCACAGCTGCACAGTCGTATGCCCTGGCTGCGTGCTCCTCGGAGGTGTAGCGCCCGATGCACCGCAGGCGCTTGGTCTGTGGGTCCCACAGCGTCACTTGCCATGACGAATTGGACTTCTTCCAGGAGACGCCGATGTAGATTGAGCTGGAGGACGCCATGCCCTGAGATCGCCTGGATCGGGCGGGAAGGGAGTGCATCGAGGAAAAAAGGGTTAAAGGGTTGACATGGACTTGCATGCGCACGTGTGCTGCTGCATGGGCAGATGGACTGGCAGCGCATGGCGGCGCGCGGCAAGCTTTGCCCGTGTTTCTCCTCACCCCTGCGGCTCCGCGGTTCCCTGCTGTGCCGGCTGCTCCTGTTCAAGCCTGCACTGGCGCTGCAGCTGAGCTCCCCCCTCGACGCTCTCCATGCCGGCGGCAGTTGCTTGCATGCGCTTGAGCGGTTCTGGAAATAAAGGCAGCGTCGGTCCTGGCGCCTGCAGTGGTTGATATATGGAAACTGTCGGAAATGACTGCGTAGTGGTGTGGAATTCGTTGCACATCTGTCTGGTAGATCTCTCCCTCTCTCGCTGCACCGAACGAGAACGCCCACTTGACTCCCACTTGCAGACGTGGGCTGACTGTGGAGTGGGAAAGTGTGGGCTGGTGTGGAACTGTTTCAGGGGGTACTTCCATTGAATTTCCGGTGTGTCGCCCATCCGCTTCCAAACCCAGACGACAATCCGGGCCGTTAGCAATATCCGGCCCTCGTCTGAATATCCGGCTCATTGTGTTTCCATTGCATGCAATACCCGGATATTGCCGCGGAGCGTCCCGCACCAGCGCGTTGCAGTGCGACACGCACTCGCGCAGCAACAGTTGCATGGCGCAGTTTGCATGGGGCGGTTTTAGACTGTGTTGCACGTCCCCAGGTCGTAGCGTACGCGTTTCTTGGCCGTTCGATGTACTAAACACATCTACAGACGCGCGAAGGAGTTGTCTATTCGTCGCGTTCGGTTGCAGGCCCTACGCCGAGGTTTGACCGAGGGCTAGATGAGCCGGATGACCCTCGCGCCCGCCACCGGCCTTGCAAGACATCCGGGTGTGCTCGAATGTCCATCCGGGCGCATCAATGGAAACAAAACGACCGGATATTCACTAACCGCCCGGATGGTTCCACCCGGATAACCAATATCCGGCTCAATGGAAGTACCCCCTCAGGACCGCAGACCCTCCTTACTTTCGCGCTTCACTCTCCACTGCCAGAAACTACAGCCAGGCGTGTCCCTGGGAACTTGGGAATGGACAGAGGGGATGATGCAGTGGCTAGGCTATGTGATGCGCATGCCGGCTTCTCGTCTTCCTCGTACGACTTTTGTCTGCTCAATGGATGTGGCTCGGCAGCAAGGCCGGCCTCCAGCCTCCTCCCGACACTGTTTTCTGAAGCTACTGATTCAGCAGCTAGGCGAAACTAGTGGCACTCGTTCTGATTGGAAGACTTTTTTGGACACGGCGTTTGAGCGTGCTCAGGATAGGGTCGGGTGGAGAGCCGTGGTGTACGGTCCGGCTGCCCCTCAGGCGCCGGCCCCTCCACCACGGCGGTCAAGTAGATTGGCAAGCGCCACTTGACCCCCTATCCCCTAGAAGCAGTTAGGACCTATTTTGGAGGCGTCGCACAGTAGCTCTCCTTTTTGCTCTGGGACTACACGTTGGCAGGCAGCCGGCTGGTGGCTACCGCCCCTCACAAGTAATTGTTAGGGCCAGAACTGGACTTGGGTCTAGGCGGCGGTATTAGGACTACAGGTAGTCTTTGCTGGAAAGCCGACGTAACTGTAACTGTACGGGGATGATGGGTGCATGCGCGCAGCTGCCATTGCTATTGCGGGGCTTGCCAGCATGAGCACCTCACGCGTTCCCAGGGTTGCACGGTACGTGGTACCGTACCGCTGTACCGTACCACGTACCGGTACCGGTCAGGACGTCGGGGCATGTACTGCGGTACGCAGCAAAATACGCCTTTTACTTGCAACACAACACTCAAACGGCCATAACTCCCTGACCTCCACGTGGATCTGAACGATTTGACATGCGCTGGAAAGCGTATGCTAAGAGCTATCTAGAACACTGATTGGATGTAGAATCCGCTAAGGACCGAGGGAGTTGGCTATGAAAGTGTGGGCACTTCGGTCTCGACGTTCAATGCGACGCCCCCGCGTACTGTACCGCGTACCGCGGTACCGTACCACGTACCGGTACCGGTCAGGACGCTGACACCCCCTCAGTACGCGCGTACCGTGCAACCCTGCGCATTCCTCACGCGCGTTTGTCCGGTCATGTGTGGTAGGTGGTAGGTGTCCCAATTTGCACGCACGGCCCTGGGTCGCCAGACCCATAACGCGCCTTCTCAAGCGCCAACCAACAGCGGGACACACCGAAGCCGTGCGCGTGTATGCTACAGAGTGGTGATGAGATGTGATAGGTCGAGTCACATGCATGGCTTCCCCTGGCCTCGCCACCGTCGTTGCACGGTGCGTCCCGCCAGCCATCAGTAAACCTGTTCCGTTGGCGTGGCGCGACATCCCAACCACATTCCCAACGGCTGCGGAGGCGCCTCAGGCGGCGCCTTCACCTTCGCGGATCAGGCGGCGCCTCAGGCGCGCCGAAGCCGCCTCAGGCGAACCGCCGACCGCCCGAGGCACCGCCTCATGCGTCACCTTGGGCGCCCACCACTGCCTGAGGTGCACTCCGAGCGCCTCGGGCATCATGACCGCCTTGACTTGCGCGCCTCAGACGCTGGGGTTGACGTAGGGCAGGCTACCCGATCGCGGCGTCCTTGATGGGCGCGCGGCACATGGGGCACTGCATGGGGGGGGGGCAGGTGGGCAGTCGTCAGTGGCAGGTGAACAGCCATGGGGCACTGCGGGGGGGGGGGGGGGGAGGAGGGCAACTTCCTACTTCTGACTCCTTGGTAGGCTGGCGCGCTGCTGTGGCCTTGCGGGCTCTACTAGTAGAGCTCCCCTAGACGTGTCGTCTAGGCCTTAACTCGCAACCCGGGGTCCTCCGGACGCGTACGTGTAAAACCCGTAGAAACCCAACGCGCGCACCTCATCATTCTTCGCACACACGCTCTTGGTGCAGCTGTAGCACAGCACGCGGTCGCCTAAGGCGCCGCCTCAGGCGTTGGGAATGTGGTAGGGCCACCTGCCCCCGCCTTCCTCCCCTGTGAGCTGCCCACCTACTCAAACACCCCAACGCGCGCACCTCATCATTCTTCGCACGCACGATCTTGGAGCAGCCGCGGCACAGCACGCGGCCGCCTGAGGCGCCGCCACAGGCGTTGGGAATGTGGTAGGGCCACGTGCCTCCGCCTTCCTCCCCTGTGAGCGGCCCACCTACTCTTAACACCCAAACGCGCGCACCTCATTGGTCCTAGCACGCACGCTCTTGGCGCAGGCGCGGCACAGCTCGCGGTGTACCGTCGCTCCGAGGAAGAACTGCCTGCCCCTGGCTTGCTCCCCTGTGAGCTGCCCACCCCTACCGCAGCCCCCTATATTGTGACCCCAGCGGTACAAGCTACACCCACAGTGTCATCGCTTTGTTACAATTGTTATACAATTCGCGCAAATTATATTGTATTGTAACAAAGCCATTACACTGTGGGTGAAGCTTGAACAGCCGGGGTAACAATAGGGGGCTGTGGTAGGGCACCTGCTCAACCCCTAACACGCGCACCCTATCATTCCTCACACGCACGCTCTTGGCGCAGGCGCGGCACAGCGCGCGGCCGCCTGAGGCGCCGCCTCAGGCGTTGGGAATGTGGTAGGGCCACCTGCCCCCGCCTTCCTCCCGTGTGAGCTGCCCACCTCCTCAAAAACCCCAACGCGCGCGGCACCAGCCTGGTATGCAAACCCTGCCGCAAGCACGCAGCTCCGGCTCCCCGCTCCCAACACACCACCTGCCTCATCTTCCTCCTCTGTAATGGCCCACCTACTAAAACACCCGAACGAGCGCACCTCATCATTCTTCGCACGCACGCTCTTGGAGCAGCCGCGGCACAGCACGCGGCCGCCTGAGGCGCCGCCTCAGGCGTTGAGAATGTGGTAGGGCCACCTGCCCCCGCCTTCCTCCCCTGTGAGAAGCCCACCTCCTCAAAAAACAGAACGCGCGCGCCACCTGCCTGGCATGCAAACCCCGCCGCACACACGCAGCTCCCGCTCCCCGCTCCCAACACACCACCTGCCTTGTCTTCCTCCCCTGTAATAACCCACTAAAACACCCAAACGCACGTGCCTCATGGTTATTCGCACGCACACTCTTGGCGCAGGCGCGGCACAGCACGCGGCCGCCTGTCCTACCAAAATCCCAACGTCTGATCCGCACAAGTGAATGCAGTCACAACGTCTGAGACGGCCCAGGGTGCACCTTTGGCGATCGGTGTGGCGCCTGAGGCGGTTTGGATCACCTAAAACCCCAAGCCATGTGTGCGCCTCAGTTGCCGCCTCAGGCGGTCGGAGCGCCTGAGGCGCCGCCTGATCCACGCAAGTAAAGGCGCCACCACAGGTGTCGCCTCAGGCGTTGGGAATGCGGTAGGGCCACCTGCCCTCGCCGTCCTCCCGTGTGAGCTGCCCACCTACTCAAGCACCCCAACGCGCGCGGCACCTGCCTGGCATGCAAACCCCGCCGCACGCACGTAGCTCCTGCTCCCCGATTCAACAAACCACCTGCCCTGCCTTCCTCCCCTGTGAGCTGCCCACCTACTCAACCCCCAAGACCGAGACCCAGACAGCCCCCCTGATCTCTTGCTGGCTGGCGCTTGTATAGTGGCGGGGGCGGGGGGAGGGAGGGGGAGGAAGGCAACTGCCTTCTCTAGGCTGGTGCGCTGCGTGGCCTTGCGGGCTCTCCTAGTAGAGCTCCCCTAGACGTGTAGCCTGGGCCTTTACTCACGTACGCGCCCGGGGTCCTCGCGTACGTGTAACGCGCACGTGTGAAACCTGTAAAACACCAAAATACGCACCTCATCGTTCTTCGCACGCACGCTCCTGGTGCAGCCGCGGCACAGCACGCGGTGGCCGCACGGCACCAGCGTCACGCACCGCTCCTCGTCCATGCACACCACGCACACCGACTCATCGTCACGACGGGGCTTGCGCTGCCGCTGAGGCGTTGTCGCCGCCACCGCTGCTGCCGGCGCCGCTGCCGCTGCTGCTCCCACTGACGACGCTGCTGTTGCTGGTAGCTGCTGCTGCTGCTGCAGCGGCGGCTGCTGCTGCGGCTGCTGCGGCTGCTGCGGCTGCTGTGCCTGCTGCTGCACCCAGAGCCCCTGCCGCGCCCTCTGGACGTCCTCAACTCTCAACAGAGGCAGGACCGAGGCCGATGCTGCTGCTGCTGCTGCTGCTGGTGCAGGTGTTGCTGATGTGCCTGCTACTGGTCCCGCTGCTGCTGCTGTTGAGGATGATGCAGGTGCTGCCGCAGCTGAGGCTCCAGCAGAGGTGGCAGCCGAAGCCGCCACAGTCAGCGCCACTGCTGGCACTGCCGGCGCAGCTCCCGCCGCCACCATTGGCACGCGCGCGGCACGCAGCGCAGCACCAAGCACCGGGTGGCTCAGCAGCGCAGACGACGGAGGGAGCAGTGGGCGCGGCTGCTGCGCGCCGCTGCTGAGCAGCTGCATTAGGAGGTGCTGCTCCAGCTCGTGCCGCTGCTGCAGCTGCTGCTGCTCCGCGTCGTGCTTCTGTTGCTGCTGCCGCTGCTGCTGCTGCAGCATCTGGAGGACCTGCTGCTGCAGCCGCAGCAGCTCCTCCTGCTGCGCCTGCTCCTCCCGCTGCGCCTGCTGCTGCTGCAGCTGCTCTTGCCGCTGCCTCTGCTGCAGTTGGAGCTGCATCTGTTGCACCATCTGCTGCTCTTGCTGCGGCTGTAGCAGAAGCGTTGCCCACGCAGCCGGCAGGCCCGCAGACAAATGCCCGCGTGCGCTGGACGCGCCTGACCCTCCTGGGGCAGCACTGCAATGCGCAGCTGTGGATGCTGGGCCAGCGGCAGCTGCGGCAGCAGGAGTGGCCGCTGCAGCATTGCCAGGAGGTCCTGCGGAAGCGGTGGCAGCAGACGTGGGCCGCGCCGCAGGGGCGGATGGCCCAGCTGCAGCAGCACTGGAATGCGCAGCGCTGGATGACGGGCCAGCGGCAGCTGCGGCAGCAGCAGTGGCCGCCGCAGCAGCGCCAGGCGGTCCTGCGAAAGCTGTGGCAGCAGACGTGGGCCGCACTGCAGGGACGGATGGCCCAGCTGCAGCAGCAGTGCGCTGCGCGGCAGTGACAGATGGGCCAGCGACGGCTGTGGCAACAGCGGCGGTCGTGGCAGCGGCGGCAGAAGGTGCAGCTGGACCGGTGGGAGCAGTACTGCGCTGCGCGGCGGTGGTAGATGGGCCAGCGACGGCTGTGGCAGCGACAGACGGCGACTCTGCAGCAGTGCCAGATGGTCCAGCTGCCGTGACTGTGGCGGTAGTGTCCTGCGCGGCAGCGGAAGAGTGCCCAGCGGAGGCGCCAGCGGCAGGGGAGCGCTGCACATCAGAGGTAGATGAGGCAGCGGCGGCTGCGGCAGCAGCCGTCGGGTGCGCAACGGTGGGAGAGGAGCCAGATGGGATGGCGGGGGCAGTAGTGGGCTGCGCAGAAGTGGCAGCAGACGGGCAAGCTGTGATGGCGGTAGCAGCAGTGGCCGACGCAGCAGACGGGCCAGCTGCGAGAGCGGTGGCAGACGCGGGCCGCGCCGCAGGGCCAGACGGCCCGTCTGCTGCCGCTGCGACGGCAGTGCGCTGCGCCGCAGTGGCAGACAGACCGGCGACAGCTGTGGCAGCAGCAGCTGGCTGCGCAGCAGCGGAGGCAGGACCAGCAGTCGGCTGCGCAGTAGTGGACGGTCGCCCAGCTGCGACGCCGGCGGCAGGGAGGCATGTCTCAGGGGAAGACGGGCCAGCGGCAGCTGTTCCAGCAGGAGTCGCCAGCAACGCAGCAGAGGAAGAAGAGCCAGCTGTCGCAGCAGCCTCCGGCGCAGCAGCGACAGTGGCAGGCTCCGCGGCAGACGTAGAGGCCTCCGCCCCATGCGTGCCCTCGCGACCTGCAGCCGCCTCCGGCGTGGCTGCCACGCTGCTCGCGCCTCCCTTGCCCCGCTTGCCCTTCTTGCCCTTCTTGGCAGCAGCCTTGGCCGCAGCCCGCTCCTCCTCAGCAAGCAGCTCTGCCGCGACCGCGTCTGCGCGTGCCGCCCGCCGCCTCGCGTCTGCTGCCTGCTGCTCAAGCACCTGCGCCATCTGCCTCGCGGCTTCCGCCTTCTGCTCACGCACCTGCGGGCAGTGATGTTGTTTTCAGTTGTTCAGTTATTTTCTGGGTGCCGGCGCACAGACCAACGTCCTGCTCACGCACCTGCGGGACACGACACGGGTTTCGAGCCGCATGTAAGAGAACACGTCAGAGAAACGGCGCCGCCGAGCCATGCAGCTGAAAAGCTACAAATCGCAGGCTCGTGCGCTGTACCTCAGTGATGTCATTAGCGCCCCCGCAGCCCCCGCTGCGGGGGCAAACCGGTAAATTTGTGGGGAAGCTGCGGGGCGAAGCGGGGCGAATCGCGGGGATTTCGCTCCGAAATGTGTAAAAATTGACGATTTCACGCTTTTCCAAGAAGGGTCAACAGTGAGGCCTCGTTGCGGGGGCAATTCAGCCTGTTCCCTGTGATGTCGCGGGGACGAACAGGACATGATTGGTTTCCTTAATGACACCACTGAGGCTTGTGCGCTGTCCTTGCCCTACCAGGCGGGCTGCCCTACCACAGTCTCATTCACTTGCGCGGATCAGGCGGCGCCTCAGGCGCTCAGACCGCCTGAGGCCCCCCCTGAGGCGCACCCATGATCGCCTCGGGCATCGCCTCAGGCGTTATCCAGACCGCCTCAGGCTCCACACCGACCGCCTCAGGCGCCCACCACCGCCTGAGGCGCAGACCCCAGACCGTCTCAGACGTTATGACTGCATTCACTTGAGCGGATCAGACGTTGGGATTGTGGTAGGGCGGGCGGGCGGGCGGGCGGGCAGGCAGCACTATGCAGCCGCGGCGACCGCCTCGCCTGCCGGTGTGGGAACTGACGATGCACACAACAGCAGCGTGCGTGGGCGCATGGGCACAAGGCAAGTCCAGGAGGTGGGTGAAGGTGCGCGTGGTGAGCAGAGCTGGTGAGAGTGTCGCCGCGAGATGCGCAAGGCGCGCACACTAGAGGTGTGCACGCACACTCACATGCACACGTGCACAACCGATGATTGCTCTTTCATCAGCTTTGTCAAGTCGGGGGAGGAATGTGCTTGCTGAGGATACCCTCGTTTTTTCAGGAGGCTCAGTATTCGGGGAGTTATGGGCCCCCAAACCTACACTTTACATAATTCACCCCCCACACACACACCCTCCTCCTACCTTCGCTTCAGCCTCCTCGTCTGCTGCTGCTGTCCTTGCCTGCAGTTCTGCGCGATGTACGCTCACCCGCTCAAGGGTCTGCGGCACGGTGGCATGCACAGACACGTCAATGCATACAACCAGTGAGTGATGCCAGGCGACATTTATAAGACGAATCCGACGAGATTCAAGACCAGGTGTAACCAAGCACAGGCTGCACATCGGCACCGGTGGTGCTACCAGGAGGGATGGTCTGGAGACACAAGTGGTGTGCACGTTGCACCCGCTGCAGAGGCAGGCAGGTGAGCACCCTACCACAGCCTGCAGGCGCGCACCCTACCACAGCCCCATCGTCTGATCCGCGCAAGTGAAGGCGGTCATAACGCCAGAGATGGTCCAGGGTGCACCTCAGGCGGTGGTGGGCGCCTGAGGCGGTCGGTGTGGCGCCTGAGGTGGTTTGGATAACGGCTCAGGCGACGCCTGAGGCGATCGTGGGTGCGCCTCAGGCGGCGCCTCAGGCGGTCGGAATGCCTGAGGCGCCGCCTGATCCGCGCCACGGAATGGGATGCCTCAGGCGCCGCCTCAGGCGTTGTGGATGTGGTAGGGCCCTACCATTCCCAACGCCTGAGGCGGCGCCTCAGGCGACGCCTTGACTTGCGCGGATCAGGCGGCTCAGGCGCTCCGAGACCGTCTGGGGCGCACCCCAACCGCCTCAGGCGTTACCCCCGACAACCTCAGGCACGACCCCGACCGCCAGCGGCGCCCACCACCGCCTGAGGCACACCCCCGACCGCCTCAGGCGTGATGACCGCCTTGACTTGCGCCGACCAGACGATGGGGCTGTGGTAGGGCAGGCAGGTGAGGTGCGCGCCTGTGGCATGGACCCACCGCTAGCTCGCGCTCCCTCCACACTTGCTGAGGCTCATGCATGCAGAGTACCCACCGCTTTGAGCACCGGAGCCACCTCCTCCGCAATGTGGTGGTGGCCAGCACGTTTGGCCTCATCCAGCGATGCCGAGATCACCCACTTGCGCTGATTGGGATCAAACGAAGATGCCTCAAGCGCCTGGAGCAGCAGCCGGACGGTCTCCAAGTGGCCTCGCTTAGCAGCGTACTCCAGGGCCATTCCAATCTTACCCTGGATGGCGGCAAAGGGAGCATGCTGCGAGGACTGAAGCAGCAGCTGCACGATGTTTGTGTGCCCGTGCGTGGCAGCTGTCAGCATCGCCCAACCCTGCTGTTCAAATGGGGGAACGTGCGGCCCGGTTTGAAGCACCAGCCGCACGATGTCCGCCTGGCCGAATTGCGCAGCCGCAGCCAGCACACCCGGCGAGTCCTTCGGGGCGTCGCTCCACTCCATAAGCAGCTGCACGACTCCCGCATGGCCGTGGTACGTTGCGTGCACCAGCGCATCCTGGCAGTGAACATGGAGCCCAATGCATGTCTCAAGCAGTCCACGCACTCCGGCCTGCACGAGCCCAGCACAAGGATGGCATTGGTGTGTGTGCGTGCGTGTGGGCGAGGTGTGTGTGTGTGTGTGTGTGCTCAGTCCCCCTTTCGTACCTCCGACCCACAGATGCACAGCGCAAACAGCACGTCCTCTGGCGCGTGCGACTCGAGCACCTCCTTCCAGCTCCCCCGCTGCTTCAAGTCTCCCAGCGCTGCACGCACTGATGGCGCGATGCGGTATACGAGGCTTGCCATGATGACCGGATGGGCCTGCGAGTTGGAGGAGGGGAGGGGGTGCATGGGGGGAGTGGCGCATGCATGCTGTGCATGGGAGTTGCACATGTGCATGCATGCATGGGAGTTGCGCATGGCTGCCCTCTCGCTCATCGGAACAGCGCCTTGCCGTCCATGCATTAAAAATGGCGCATACCTTGTCGCGGGTGGAGCACCTAGAGGCGATGCAGAGTGCTCAAGCAAGCTGCAAGATGGCAGCGGATAGGCCGCCAAGTCACGGCCGACCAGCGGCGATTGTAAACGACCTTCCAGCTAGTCCAGCACCTAGTTTGGCGGTCGCATGTTGTCGTCGCATGGATGGATTATACGTCCATTCGATGTTTAGGGTGCACCCTAAACCCTGCCTAAAACCCTAGGTGCAAGCGTCCCAGGGTTTGACGTTGGAGCACCTCTGAGGGGTGAGATCCAAGCATTGAGGTGTGGATACACGATTGGAGTGGGAATGGGGCGCTGCCGCGCGCTCCCGCAGCTATCGCTCCAATCAGCAGCCTGCACGCGATATCAGAGAGCACCCGCGTGTGCAGCCTGGCTTCCCCCAATCGCCACCACCACCACCATTGCCACCGCCAGTAGAGCTGGCTCAGCTTGATCTGCAAACGACTCTGAATGGACCTCTGAGCGGCTGCACTGTGATCAGCCAGCATGGGAGGATGAATACGAGGACGCACGGCGCAGACTGAGCATGCGGGGGGTGCGCGGCGCTCATCGGTCGAACGCCCAGCCACTGAAGCTTCCGACACACTGTGTGCACGCTCCGCTTGTAAGGAGTGCGTGGGCTGTCGACACCGCGTGGGAAGCTGAACGGTCAGCTTGGAAGCTGAACGGTATGTCTCGCCAGGCGGAGGGTGCCTGTGCTGCATGCATGTAGCGTGGCGGTGCAAAACTCTGTGTGGTTTGGAGGAGCCGATCGAGTGTGGCGCAAAGCAGAGGGTCTGTTTGTGTGTGTGTGTGTGTGTGTGGAGATGGAGGGGCAGCGGGACCGGGGAGTGCTGACAATGAGAGGTACGCTGAGAGGTAAACAGGTGTTAAGTGCGCAGGAGGGGGGTTGAGAGAGACCGCCTAGACGTAGTGAGCCAAGAGGAGTTTGGTTTCAACGCGCACGCAACTGCGGAGTGTCTGCGTTCGAGGCAAAGAGTACTGCGTTCGAGGCCCACACACACTAGTGTGCTGAAACACTAGTGTGCTGACACAGTTTGGCAACAGCCATGGCAACGCGCCATGGAAAGGATATGAGACAAATAGTGACACAAGTTGGAGCCAGTTGCCCAGCATCTTGAGATCCGCCTTGTTATCCGCCTCTGCTGCAGTCCCTGGCCTGTTGCGCCGGCTATGCACGTGACGAGCCGCCGGCTACGCACGTGACTGGCCTTGTCACAGTTTCAGTTAAGGGGTCTTTATTTTTCCTCTCTGTCTCTCTCTGCAAAATGTGCGCTGCGCTCTCACAGAGGCTGTGTCTCTCTGAGGAATGTGCGCTGCGCGGCTGTCGCTGCACATGAATTCCTGTAGAGGGGAGGACTGCCAGGAGGCATGCGACGAGCTCACAGGGACGTCGGATGCACGCATTAACGGTACAGGTGCACCGACTGAGCAGTGTCAAGGCGAGGAGACGCAGCATGGCTGATGGAAGAGTCGGAGGGTTCGTAGCTCGCAGTGTTGGGTTTTACAGGGGTCTTACACGCACGCGCCTGGAAGACCCTGGGGCGTGAGTTGGGGCCTAGACTACACGTCTAGGAGAGCTGTACTAGGGGAGCCCACAAGGCCACGCAACGCGCCAGCCTACCAGAGCTGGCAGTGTTGAACGACAGTCGGTAGCACGCAAGCGACACCAACAAGGGCCCCCCTCCCTGCGCTTGCCTACCACAATCGAGCCTTCACAACAGCTCTCGGTGCCCCCGCTACTTGCCCCCCACCAGCTGGGCGCGGCGCGCCGCCAGCGCGCGCTCAAACTCTGCGTCCTTGATGTTCAGCTTGTTCAGAGCACACCTCATCTGAACCAGTTCGCCGGAATTGAAGCTGGGCACCTCGGGCGAGGCCGACTCCAGCAGCTCGCGCATCAACGCGATGTCCACGTGGCCCAGATTTGACAGCGCGTACGCCGTGTTGGCCAGCTCCTGGGCCTCGAAGCTGGGCAGCTTGGCCTTGACCTCGCTGACGAGCGCACTCACAAATCCGGGCTCATTGACACCCAGTTTTGACACCGCCCACAGCGTGTTGGACAGAGCCAGTGGCTGCATCTGTGGCAGCCGCTCCTGCGCCAGGGAGAGCAGCAGAGCCACGCCAGCGGTTGTTTCCGTGCCGATGTTTGCGCCCTCAAGCAGCTTTGCTGCCCGTGTTAGAGCTGCACTTGCATAGATGGAGTCCCACGCATGGCCGTCCTGCTGCGCCAGCGAGAAGAGGCGGTCTGCCGTCTCGCAGTCGGTGACGAGACGGTCGAGCTGCTGCAGGTCGAGGTTGCGCCCTCTCAACCTCATCTGTGCACCAAAGGGGGAGGCATGGGTCTCAAATCCTGCCTTCTGATAGTCCGCATGCTCTGATTGCACGGCGCGGCTCCGTAAGGGCCGCAGGGCCTGCATGCATGAGAGGCGCGCATGAAGCGCATCGCACCTGCCCCTGCTCCCCGTCATCGACCTCAGATTCCAGACGTGTCGGCCTGGGCCCTTCCGATTCGCCGCCAGGTCCACGCACTGCAGGTGCAGGCCATGCATGGTGGAGAGGGGAGGCAAGAAGATACAGGGGCCTCCACCACATGAGCGAGGCAGCCCCTGAGCGAGAGCCACAGGGCCGTCGTCGCGATGCCAAGCGCGAGGAGGAGATCATGATGGCGCCGATTGCCGAGCGCCACGAATCGACGTGTGGTACGAACCGAGGTGTGAACTCCAAGGTGTGAACTACTTGGGAAGACCAAAACATCATCAGGCCCTCTCCACACACTGCCTACCGCCACACCACAATGCAGAGGAGGACGCGCATCATCAGATCAAGAGGAACGTGTGTACGTACGCGTACGCGGTAGTGTGGGTGCGCGCCCTGCGGCGCAGCTGCCTACACTGAGGTCGCTCGGCGCACACTCATTAGTGTGAGAGTTATAACTCTCTCTATCTCACGCACACGTGATGATGAGAGTTTACAATCCGATCACAACAGCAAATGTGCACTAAGCCTACTCTCAACACGCTACAATTCGCCTGATCACACACACACTGGCGCGCAGTTGACCTAAGGCACAAGGAGCTGGGCGGCGGCTTCGGGCGGGCCCAGTCATAGCACCAGCTTCGTGGGCACACGTGTCTGGGGCAAGTGCAAGTCGCCCAGCGGCTGGTGTTCAGTAACCGAGCAACCAAGTTCTCCCCCAGCTGAGCTGTTACTGTTACAACTTGCTGCGCCAACTCGCGACGACTCACCGAGTATAAACCCACTGCTTGCCCGTGCCCATGCTGCTGCGATGCGTTTGCCTCGCTGACAAGCGCACTCACAAATCGTACTGCGCCGACACATCACAACATCTCACCAGGCACAAGCCCACTCCCCACATGCCCAGCTGTCCACGGCGTGCGTCCAGAGCGCGCGTGAACTCTGCAACCTGGGCTTTGTGGCCCTTGATGCGCATGACCTGGGTGAGCGCGAAGCTCATCTGAGTCACGTTTAAACTGTTGAAGCTTGGCAGCTTGGGCTTGGCTGTCGCCAGCAGAGCAGCCATGAACGCCTCGTCGTTGTGGCCCAGGATGGCCAGCGCCCACACTGTGTTAGCCAGGTTCTGCTCATTGAATGTGGGCAACAGGGGCTTGGCGGCCACCAGCAGAGCGTCCATGAATGCTTCGTCCTTGTAGCCCAGGGTGGCCAGCGCCCACGCTGTGCAACACGTGTTGGCCAGATCCTGGATAATAAAGCTGGGCAGCTTGGCCACAGTCGCCACCAGCACAGCGCAGATGAACGCTGCGTCCTTGTGGCCAAAGGTTGCCAGCGCCCACAACGTGTTGGTCAGCTCCTGGGGCTTGAAGGTGGACAGCCAGGGCTTGGCCTCCGCTAGCAGCAGGCTGACAAAGTTGTCGTCCCTGTTCCTCACCTTGGCAACGGCCCACAACAGGTTGGCTAGGTTCTGAGATGTGAAGGAGGAAAGCTTGGATGAAGCTGTTTCCAGCATCACTTGCATGAAGGCCGTGTCCACGTGGCCCAGCTTGGCCAGGGCGGTGGCCGTGTTAGCCAGGGCCTGGGCATCAAAGCTGGTCAGCTTGTCCCTTGATTCACCGATGAGAGCATCCACAAACATAGGGTCGTCGACACCCAGCTTTGACACGGCCCACAGCGTGTTGGCCAGCTGGCGTGCCGGCATCTGTGGCAGCCGCTCCCGCGCCAGGGAGAGCAGCAGAGCCACGCCAGCAGTTCTGTCAGCGGTTCCTATGCATGTGCCCTCAATCAGCTTTGCGGCGCGTGTCAGAGCAGCACTCGCATGGATGAAGTCAAAGGCATGGCCGTGCTGCTGTGCCAGTGAGAAGAGGCTGTGTGCCGTCAGGCAGGCTTTGATGTGACGGGTAAGCTTGGGCGCACTCCCGCTGGACCACTTGTGCATGGCAGGAGGGGGGGGGCATGTGGGAAACGTGATTTCTGGTGGCCTTCATGGGGCGAGGCCTCCATCGGCCAGTGCGGCCATGTGCGTGGGCCTGCTAGCCTTGCATGGGACGAGGTCATGCAGAGTTGTGCATGCATGGCTGTGCGCACCTGTTCTTGCTTCTTCTCCCGCTTGGGATCCTGGAGTCTTCGGCATGAGACCTCCTGGTCCGCCACCAGACGACACACGCACAGGCAGCAGTCGGACAGGGGATGCTCGCAGACACAGGGGCCTCGTCATGAGGGGGCGCCACAGGGGCCGCGATGCGAGGCGCGGCGAGGAGATCATGACCACTAGGAGGAATTCAAATGTTTG
>VFSX01000157.1:306511-321511 GCA_016618255.1 Chlamydomonas sp. UWO 241
GGAAACAACTGCCACGTACACACGCATGCACACACACACCCAACGCCGTGTCTTCACAAGTAACCGCTCCCACCTTGGCCAGCAGATTCACTCCCACAAAGTGGTGCTTGCTTGGGAAGTTCCCACCGCCAATCTTTACGTCCCGAAGCTGCAGCCCGCTGTCCCCCACCCACACCAACACCCACACGCACACACGCACCTGACCGCCCCCAGCGTGACCAGCAGGTTCACTCCCATTAAGTCGCCCTTGCTTGGCAACACACGCACTCTCACACACACACACAAACACACGCACACGCACGCACATGCACACCCAGACACAACAGACGCACGTGCACGCGCACGCGCACGCACACGCGCACACACACAAAACGCTGTGCCTACACAAGTTTACCCCCATCAGCAGGTTTACTCCCACAAATCCGCCCTTGCTTGTCGAGTTCCCACCGCCAATGTTTACGTTCCGGAGCTGCAGCCCGCTGCCCACCCACACCCGCACCCCCACACACACCTAACCGCTCCCACATTGACCAGCAGGTTCACTCGCACAAAGTCGTCCTTGTTTGACTGCACACACACACATTACCCAAACCCACACCCACACCCACACCCCACACCCACACCCCACACCAACACGCACACACACACACACACCTAACGCCGTGTCTACACAAGTAACCGCTCCCACCTTGACCAGGAGGTTCACGCCGACAAAGTCGCCCTTGTTTGGCGAGTTCCCTCCACCAATCTTCACATCCCGAAGCTGCAGCCCGCTGCCTGTTGGTAGGAGCTGCCCGTCCACCTCAGTCTCTGTCTCCAAAAGCGCTTTGACGATCTCGGCGCCTGAGTTGAATAGGCAGTGCGCGTGCTAAACCGTAAACCCTAAGTAATTTGGCACATCTTGTGACAGATAGAAACTGAGTCTACCCCATAATTCAAGTGTGAGAGTGGTGGGGCTTCATTGTTGTGCCTGCCCAGCGTGGGGCCAATCCACTTCGGTCTCTGTCTCCAAAAGCGCCTTGACAATCTCGGCGGTGAAAATGCAGTGCAGTGGACAATTTGGCGCATCTTGTGACAGATCGCAACTGAATCTTCCACATAATTATCTATGTGAATGAGGTGGGGCTTGATTGTGGTGCCTGGGGGCCAGCGTGGGGCCCGTCCACGTTGGTCTCTGTCTCCAAAAGCACCTTGACGATCTCGGTGCCTGAGGTGCAGTGGCATTGGCACGTCTTGTTACATAATTCAAGTGTGAACGTGGTGGGGCTTTATTGTTGTGCCTGGAGCCCACGTTCCGTCCACCTCCATCTCTGTCTCCAAAAAGGCTTTCGCGATCTTGGCGCCTGAGGTGAACAGGCAGTGCGGAGGCCAGCAGTATCATTTGGCGAATCTTGTGACAGGTCGCAACTGAGTCTACCACGTATTCATGGCTTAATTGTGGTAGGGCTTTATTGTGGTGCCTGGGGCCCGGCATGGGGCCCCACCACCTCAGTCGCTCTCTCCAAAAGCGCCTTGAAAATCTCAGCGCCTGTGGTGAACATGCAGCGGCATTGGCACTTCTTGTGACAGATCGAATCTGCAGATCTACCACATCATTCAGGTGTGAAAGTGGTGGGGCTTCAAGGCGGTGCCTGGGGCCCCGCGTTCAGTCCACCTCAGTCCAAACGTGCCTTGACGATCTCAACACCCGTGGTGAAAAGGCAGTGTGGTGGCGAACAGTGGCTTTTGGCACATCTTATGACAGATCGCAACTGATTCTACCCCGTTTTCATGGCGTAATTGTGGGGGCTTCATTGTGGTGCCTGGGGCCCAGCGTGGCCGGTCTTCTCGTCCTCTGTCTCCAAAAGGGCTTTCACGATCTCGGCGCCGAAGGTGAAAATGCAGCGGCACTGGCACATCTTGTGATAAATCCCAACTGAGTCTGCCACGTATTTATGGTGTGAAGGAGGTGGGGCTTAATTGTGGTGCCTGGGGCCCCGCGCGGCCCCAGAAATTCGGTCTCTCCAAAAGCGCCTTCACGACCTCAGCGCCTGCGGTTGAGGCAAGCAGTGAGGGAATGCTGTGACCAGGCCGTGACTTGAATTCTGCATGTTCATGAGAAAGTGGTGACCGCTGTGCCTTTGCGCCCAATTCAGCCCGAAAACGCCCCGCAAGGGCAGCGCCAAGGCAAAATTAAGTCAAAATCATTCCCGCAAAGGCGTAAAACATCTAATTAAATAGGCCTTCAGCGGACCCCCGCAAAGGCACAGCGGTACTACGATATTATTCAATTATTATGCAGGAACTTGAAGCTAGGGCCGTGCAGAGCGTCAGCCCGCGCCTTTGTTGGTCGCCAGCAGGGCTAAAAAGAGGCCAGTCGAGGTTGTGTGTGCATCGTAGAATCATATCTGTGGAGAGGCTGTTTGCGCAGTGCGATGAGAGGTGGGCAGAGCCCTGACTCACCCTCGGTGGACGCCAGCAGGGCCACGAAGCCGAGGCCGCCGAGGATGCCAAAGCGCTTCGTCACGAAGCGGCTGTGGGAGGGAAGGGGGAAGTCTTTAATACGGTTATTACAGCTGTGGTCACAGGCCGCCCTCATGTATGTGGCTCTGCATGCGTGGCCATGCGTGCATGGCGACATTTGCATGCATGGCCTCTTGCATGGTGTCTCGACATGGCGCCATCTGAGCTCCACACAGCCCACGGTGCCCACCTGATGGTCGCTGCCGGATCAAACAGGTTCACTGAGTCTCTCCCTCCCACTTTGCGCTTGGGGGATAAGGGATCGGCTGGGGTGGTCCCCTCCTCTGCGGTCGTGCTCGGATCGCCGCCCTCGGGGGTTGCTGACAGCACCACACAGCGGCGCGAGAGGGGCAGGCGATGCGTGGGGCCGGTGAGGCGAGCATGCAACACGGTGTTGCGCGGCACAGATGCGGCAGCAGCGCGGCGAGGTGCAGTTGAGCAGCGCGACATTGAGAGAGCCATTGTGAATGGCACTCGCAGTGCCGCTCGCTGATGATAATGCCCCACACATGTGGTGTGGGGGCTGTTGCGTCGAACCCAACGCGTTTATATGTTCGGACACTCACATACATCACCCCGGCAGCTGCTCATCACTTGCAGGCACGACACCAGGGTGTGCTGGCGCTGTGTGCATTTGCATGGAGGAGCCCATGCGCATGGCCGAGGCGGCGCAGGAGCAGGGGGAGCTCCCAGGAGAGCTGATGCTGCCAGGGGGGGCCCTCGAGCTTGAGGAGGGGAGGGAACCGCAGGCACACCAGGGGTGAGGCGAACCATGCGCGCTGCCATGCACCGCCATGCATATGCCCATGCCCAGTACGCACACGTGCGCGCGCACATCCGCACCAACACCTCTGGCTCACTCCTCGATGCACCCCCCTCGCGGCCCGTCCCAGACGGTCTGGTGGGGTGCCGTCCTCCAGCTCGCACTACATCGGTGTCTCCTGGAAAAAGTCCAGATCTGCATGGCACGTGCAGTTGTACGCACTGACCAGGTGCCGGCGGCACATTGGTTGCTACGCCTCTGAGGAGGGCGCAGCCAGGGCGTACGACTGTGCGACTGTGCTGGCGCATGGTCCAGGATCCAAGCGCAACTTCCCTTGCGAGGTCATCAGCGAGGTGCCTGTGAGCAAGGGAGAGGAGCGGAGGGTGCGCAGCAGCTCACGCTTCATTGGGGTCTCCTGCAACAAGTCTTCATGGGTCGTGCAGCTGAGGGACTCACAGACACGGCGAAAGCGGAACATTGGGAGCTTCGCCTGCGAGGAGGACGCAGCCAACGCGCATGACTGCGTGGTTGTGCAGGCGCACGGGCCAGGTGCCAAGCGCAACTTTCCGGGCGAGATCATCAGCGAGCTGCCTGTGACATTGGGCGAGAAGCGGAAGAAGCGCAGCAGCTCGCACTTCATTGGCGTCTGCTGGAGCAAGTCCCAGTCTGCATGGCACGTGCAGCTGACGGACCCGCAGACCAAGCGCCAGCGGCGCATCGGGAGCTACGCCTCCGAGGAGGATGCCGAAGGGCGTACGACTGTGCGGCTGTGCGGCTGTGCAGGCGCACGGGCCAGGTGCTAAGCGCAACTTTCCGGGCGAGATCATCAGCGAGCTGCCTGTGACATTGGGCGAGAAGCATAAGCAGCGCAGCAGATCGCGCTACCTCGGCGTCTCCAAGTTCAAGTCGTCATGGCATGTGCAACTGTGATACCCACAGACTAAGCGCCAGCGGCACATTGGGAGCTACGCCTCCGAGGAGGACGCAGCCAGGGCGTACGACTGCGCAGCTGTGCAGGCGCACGGAGCAGGTGCCAAGCGCAACTTCCCGGATGAGACGGCTGCCACCAGCGAGCCGCCCGTGTCGCAGAGCAGTGATGAGCGCCGTGCGGATCACGACGCTCACGACAGAGGCGCCTCGGCTCAGCCCGCAGCTGCCAAGGTTGAGGAGCAGCACCGCAGCTTCACCGTGGCCCGTGTCCGCAGCGGGGGCCGCCACACAGTGAAGGACGGGCTGCAGCCGCATGCAACAGCAGGCCCCGCGGCAGCTCCAGGAGCAATCAGCACCACCGCAGAGCCGTGAGCGTCCTCATTCGACGGAGGCGCCGCCTCCGCTCAGCATCATCAGCCGTAGGGGAGCGGCGCTGCAGGGCTGTCACTGTGGCCCGGCATGGTCCAATTGTAGCTAGGTCAGATTTAATTACACTTATAAGCGCCCCAGGCAGTCATGACTGGTGATTGACATGGCCGCATGCTGTTTTTGGCACGACGCGCCAGGTGACTGTCTAGATAGGCTGAGGTGCCCGACCCCCCGGCAAGCCTGGGCGCGCAGGTGGCGGCGTACTCGACTGCCAATTCGTATCGCAGGGTGAAGGGGGCACATCTAGACTGGCTGCATGAAGTGCACAGCTCCACATGCATCACAGGCAGCGGTCACACTGCAACAATCTCACGATGGATGTACGTTCACAGCTCACAGCTTACAATGCATGACTGCAGGCGTGGGATTCAGGGAGCTGCCTCGTGTGGCACCACAGGCCTGAACCGCACGTTTCATGTGCACATCAACTCAGTTTTACTCGTGTCATATGGCGTGCGGCTATCCCAAAATCATCTTCCTTCCGCTTCACGATCAGCCCCCCCAGCCCCCTAAATCAGCGGCTCCCGCATGCAGGCCCCCGCAGCCCCCCCTCCACCTGACTCCACCTCGCAAAGGTCGCAGCAAGTTGCTGAGTAGCTTCAAAACTACGCCGGCTGCACATCTCCCTTGGCTCTAGATCTCTCCTGGCTCTAGATCTTCCCCCAGCTCTGGAACTCCCCCCTCCCCCGCTGGTGAGACGAGGGCGGCACTCCTGGACTGTCCCGCCGAGCCCAAAGCAGCGCCCTGCAGCGCCCCTCCGCAAGGCAGCGCCCTGCAGCTCCAAAATCAGCGCCCCGCAGGTGGCCATGCCCCACTCACTCAGCTTTTGCATCCCCCCTCTCATCCCTAGAACCAGCGCCCCAACCAGCGCCACAGCATGCGGCCATGTGCAGATGTATCTTCAGCACGCGGGTGGCCATGCCCCGCCGGCCATGACGGCCTCCACCTCGTCCGGGGTGCGCGGAACGTTGGTGAGGCACTCGCATCCGGTCGCTGTGATGAGCACGTTGTCCTCCAGGCGCACGCCCTGGCGAAGAGTGTGTGTGCGTGTGTGCGTGTGTGTGTGTGTCTGTCCTGCAAGTGCACACCCTGTCCGGACGCGCGCGTGTGTGTGTGTGTGTGTGTGTGTCCTGTGCTAGAACATATATTTCCGGTGCATGCATCTCGAGCTGCTCGAGCGCGTGCATTGTTTGTTTGGCTGTTTGTTGTGTGTGTTTGAGTGTGTGTGTGTGTGGGGGGGCGTGTGCATGTGTATGCGCTTGTGTATGTGTGTGTGTGTGTGTGTGTGCATGCGTGTGTGTGTGTGTGTGTGTATGTGTGTGTGTGTGTGTGTGAACAGCAGCGTCCTGGTCAAGTGCACACACACCACAGCGGTATGCCTTTCCCTACTGGTAGGCTGGCGCGCTGCGTGGCCTTGCGGGCTCTCCAAGGAGAGCCCCCTCGACGTGTAGTCTAGGCCTAAGCACACGTTCCGGTGTCCTCCTGCAAAGCCATAAAAACACAGCGGCATTGGTGGGAGAACCCCCCCTCCTCCCCTGCTACCCCAATCTCAAGTCCTGAGGCGCGCAAGTAAATGCGGCCAAAACGCCTGAGGCGGCAGGGGCCGCGGCTGAGGCGGTGGTGGGCGCCTGAGGCGGTGGTGGGGGACGCCTGAGGCGGCGCCTGCGGTGGTCAGGGGTGCGCCTCAGGCGGTCTCGGAGCACCTGCCCGACCACAGCCCCATATATTGCAACCCCGGCGTACACGCTACACCTACAGTGACATGGCTTTGTTATAATTGTATTCAATTCGCGTGAATTGTATTGCATTGTAACAAAGCCAAGGCCTAGACTACACGTATGGGGGGGCTCTACTTGGAGAGCCTGCAAGACCACGCATCGCACCAGCCTACCAGGGAGTGTGAGGCGCCGCCTGAGGCGCTGGGAATATGGTGCCCCCCCCCCTGCTCACCCCAAAGTCTGCGTACTTGGCGAGCTTGTCGGCCACCAGGAACTGAGCACACGCACACACGCACACACGCACGCACACACGCACATGCACACACATACACACACACACACACACACACACACACATGCTCACCCCAAAGTCTGCGTACTTGGCGAGCTCGTCGGCCACCAGGAACTTTGCCTTGGCGGGGTCCTGCAGTTGTGGGCAGGTGTGGCTGGTCAGACGTTGTGGGCAGTTGCGGTGGTTGTGTCTGGTCAGAACTCATGGCAGTTGTGGGCAGTTGTGGCTGGTCAGATATTGTGGACAGTTGCGGCGGTTGTGACAGCTGTGGGCAGTTGTGGCTATTAATTTTTTTGTCTTTTGTGGTGGTTGTGGGCAGTGGTGGGCATCCTACGGGCAGTTGTGGCTGGTCAAATCTTGTGGCAATTGTGGCGGTTGTGACAGCTGTGTCTGGTCAGATATTTTTTCCAGTTTTGGACAGTTTTGGGCAGATGTGGCAGTCGTGGGCAGTTGTGGGCAGTTGTGGCTGGTCAGATCTTGTGGCAGTTGCAGCTAATCAAATCTTGTGTCAGTTGTTGCGGTTGCGACAGCTGTGTCTAGTTGGATCTTGTGCATTTGGGGTTGTGGCCTCAAGCGGGGGGGAGAGGGGGGGAGGGGGGGGGGAGGCCAAGTGGGCGAGAGGCAGACAGAGAGAGAAAGCCCCCTGTCTCTCTCCATACAGAGGGGAAATACAGCGAGTCGCCTCCAGTGCCAAAGCATACCACCCTTAGTACTCCTTCATGCATGCCTTGCTGACGTAGCGGCTATGGCACACAACCCTCACCCACCCACCCACCAACCGCTCGCCGCCCGCCCGCCCGCCCACCACGCACGCGCCCCGGCCCGCCCGCCCGCCCCCCCGCCCACCCACCACCACACCCACGCACGCACGCACGCACCCGCCCACCCACGCACGCCCACCCACCCGCCCACCCACGCATGCGCCAGCCCGCCCGCCCCCCACGCACGCCGCCCGGCCCCCGCCCGCCCGCCCGCCGCCCGCCCGCCCGCCCCCCACCCGCCCACCCACCTACCACCCATGCATGCATGCACGCACGCGCCCGCCGCCCGCCCGCCCGCCACGCGCCGCCCGCCCGCACACGCACAACACGACACAACACACCCGTACCCACACCCACACCCACGCCCACACCCACACCCACACCCACACCCACACCCACACCCACACCCACACCCACACCCACACTCACACCCACACCCACGCCCGCACCCCACACACACACACTACCCACATAAACCAGCAGCGCCAGGCCGATGCACGCCTTGCTGAAGTAGCACCTATGCCACACACACACACACACACACACACACACACACACACAACACGCACCCCCCCCACACAACCCCCCCCCACACACGCACACACCAGCAGCGCCGGGCCGATGCACGCCTTGCTGAAGTAGCACCCAGGCTCCACTGTGACGACCATGCCAGCCTGCATGACGCTGGACACGTGTGTGTGTGTGTGTGCCTCTGTGTGTATGTGTCTGTGTGAGTGCTCACACGCATGTGTGTGCCTGGTGTGTGCGAGTTTAAGTGTGCGTGCATGTGTGCAGGAGCGTGTGTGTGTGTGTGTGTGTGTGTGTGCACGCTTGTGTGTGCGTGTGTGCGTGCATAGGATGGGGGGCCAAGGAGGAGTGGGGCTTATTGCCGGCAAATGGGCATGACAAGGCGAAGGCGTTTGTGCGTGTGTGTGTGTGTGTACAGGTGTGTCACACCCTGCTATGTGTGTGCGTGTGTGTGTGTGTGTGCGTGTGTGTGTGTGTGTGCGTGTGTGTGTATGTGTGTGTGTGTGTGTGTGTCCTCACCGTGCCGTGCGCAGGCTCTTGTACCCTGGGCGTGATCCGCGCGCCGGCGTTGTCGGTGTGTATCCGCCCACGTCATGCGTGTCGAGGCCGAGCATGTGACCGAGGCCTGTGACAGAAAGAGGGACAGGCAGGTCGACGAATTGAGTAAGAGAGTGAGAGAGTGAGAGAGTGAGAGAGTGAGAGAGTGAGAGAGTGAGAGAGTGAGAGAGTGAGAGAGTGAGAGAGTGAGAGAGCGAGTGAGTGAGTGCGTGCGTTTTTTCCGCCGGCGTTGTCGGTGTGTCCAGGCCAAGCATGTGACCGAGGCCTGTAGGTGTGTGCGTGTGTGTGTGTGTGTGTGTGTGTGTTTTGTGTGTGTCTGCGTGTGTGTGTGTATGCGTGTGTGTGTGTGTGTGTGTATGCGTGCGTGTGTGTGTGCGTGTGTGTGTGTGCATGTGTGTGTTCTTTGTTGGCGTGTATCCTCCCACGCCGTGCGTGTCGAGTCCGAGCATGTGGCCGATGCCTGACAGAAAGAGTGACAGGCAGGTCAAAGAATTGAGTGAGAGAGTGAGAAAGAGAGTGTGTGTGTGTGTGCGTGTGTGCGTGTGTTTATCCGCCCACGACGTGCGTGTCGAGGCCGAGCATGTGGCCAAGCATGTGTTTGTGTGTGTGTGTGTGTGTGTGTGTGCGTGTGTGTGTGTGTGTGTGTGTGTGTGTGTGTGTGTGTGTGTGTGTGTGTGTGTGTGCATCTGCCCACGTCGTGCTTGTCGAGGCCGAGCATGCGTCCGAGGCCTGATTCATGGGACGTGCGAGAGTGATTGGATGACCCCCCACCCACCCTTGGCACACACACGTCAGGAGCACCCGCCGCGGGGCATGGAAGCTCCCCCAATAACAGCTGCAAAGCATTTCTGCCGCCTCTCCGTCGCCCAGCGCATTCAACTCATCTCTTCTCTCTTTCTCACTCTCTCCCTGTCCCCTCTCTGCCCCACTCCCTCCCCCCCTATCTCTCTATCGCGCTAATTCCCTCCCTATCCCTCACTCTCACCGTGTGGCATGAAGACGCCTCCAATGCCGGCAGCCAGCATGCCTGCCAGCCCCCCCTTAATCAAAGTGGCGCAGCACAGGCCCTCTGTACGGCGTTTTTCGTTCTCGTTTGTTTCACATCATTATTTCTGGCCAAGTGTTGTGTGCATGCCAACACACCAACCCCACACGTGTGGCGTAAAGACGCCTCCAATGTCGGCAGCCAGCACGTCTGCTACCTCTCCCTTGCCCAGTGCATTCAAACTCCTCTCTTTCTCTCTCCCTCTCTGTTCCCCCCTGCCCCAATCCCTCTCCCTCTCTCCCTTTCTCACGCTATCTCACTCCCTCTCCCCCACTCTCACCGTGCGGCATGAAGACGCCTCCAATGTCGGCAGCTAGCATGTCTGCCACCTCTCCCTTCACAAGACCAGCGGTGCGAAGGCCCTCCAGTAGGCGCGTGTATGCCAGGGTGTGCATGTCCTGCGTGTGTGTGGTCGATTTTACAGTCCGTCAGACGCCTTTGATGGCGCATTAGACCCTAGGAAAGAGGCCGGTAGCTGTCAAAATTATACCCCTAGCATGCCATTTGCCATAACAATTGCTGTGCAAGCGGTGCGTGTCTCAAAACAGGCGACAAGGAAGTCGGCCAACTCGTGCCAGAACCTGGGGTTCTCCTGGCCTGGCCGAGGATTCATAAACTCCCGCATCCGCTCATCTAAGTCGGCCTCCTCGGGGCGAGGGTGGAACCGAAACAGGCTGTGGGCCCGCACCCGTGCCTCTTCATAGGCAGGGCACTCAAAAATCATGTGTGCCTCATCCTCTAGCCCACCACATAGGCAGCACGCCCGCTGGCTGGTCCTGTGTGTGTGTGTGTGTGTGTGTGTGATCGAAGGCCCTCGAGCAGGCGTGTGTATGCGAGCTTTGAGGTTGTCAGGTCAGGTGTTGTGTGTTCCTGTTTCAAGTGGCTGCCCTACCACAGCCCCATCGTCCGATCCGCGCACGTGAATGCGGGCATAGCGCCTGAGGCGGTCGGGCTTGCGCCTCAGGCGGTGGTGGGCGCCTAAGGCGGTCGGGGCGGCCCCTGAGGCGGTCAGGGGCGCGCCTGAGGCGACGCCTGATCTGCGCAAGTAAATGCGCCGCCTGAGGCGCCGCCTCAGGCGTTAGGAATGGGGTAGGAGTTGGCGGCACTGATCCCTGGGAAGCTTTTAATAGTAATTATTTTTCCGGCACGTGCAACTTTGACCACGCATACCAGGCACAATACATAGTGCGTGCTAGCGCAACACATGGTGTTATGCTGCTCGTGGCGAGAGCTTTCCGACGCACCTCTCCACGCCCTCCCCAACCAAGTGTGGGATAGTTTTCTGGGAAATGAGCAATCCGGCCCCGAGCGGCACACGGCTTGCAAGGGGGGGTGGTCACTGGTCAAATCCAACGCACCCATTCCCAGCCCAATCGGAGGTTTGCAGAGCATCCTCCCCCTCAGGGGGTGTCAACCGTTGGTCCACACCAGCCGCCCTACCTCCCACCCCCACACCCCTGCAATCTGTATAGTGTGTGTGAGTGATCTGAGGGTGGATTTGGACTCATCTTAACAAAAGAAGTCCAACGCGCCCACTCCCATTTCGAATGGATGTCGGGAGTAGAAAGTAACGAGTTTTTTTCTAAAGCACCTTGAGGGCCCCCCCCCCCTCCCCCCCACCGGCCCGTTTTTGTTAGGGGTGGATATATGAACGTAACAAAGGGAAAGAAAGGGCATGGCGCCAGTCTGGTGTCCGGTGAAATTTCAAGTTTTGGCGCACGGGGTCTGAAAAAACTGCCGGGCCCCCGCCCCCGACTCACCACCCAATTTGCGCCCGGCTTGAGGACGGCCTTTACAGATGTGAGTGCGTCAAGGACTGGCAGGTACACCTGCGTGTGTGTGTGTTTGTGTGTGTGTGAGTACTGCCTTTACAGATGTGAGGGCGTCAAGGACTGGCACGTACACCTGTGTGTGTGTGTGTATTTGTGTGTGTGTGTGTGTGCGCGAGCCCCACGTTTCTTAAATAATGCGGCCCTTTATAACAGTGCCGGCAAGGCAAAGCGTCTCTGCGGTACTGGTTTCAGTTTTTTTGTCCCTTGGTCCTTCTACAACGCCGCGATATCGCTGCCCACAGTAGTCGCACATTTCTGTCTTCATTTCCCGTCATTTATGGTTCATTCACCTGACAATGAATCCCACACTTTGCCCACACCAACAATCCCACACCCACCGCCTTCTGTGCCTCTGTGAACTTTCCACTGACTGGCCATGCCCCTATGACATCGCTGCTACAGTGGTTTCAGTTAATTCCTGTTGTATTTTGTTTTGCTTCTTTCTGATTAATAAGAAATCAGAAACCCCCCACACTGTGCCCACACTCTGCCCACACACTGCCCCACACCCACCGCCTTCTGTGCCTCCGTGTCCTTCCGCCGACTGGCCACGACGCCGTGATGCCGCTGCCAGAGTAGTCGCACATTTCTGTCTTCATTTCCTGTCTTGTATTTTTTCATTAACCTTACCTTATACAGAATCCCACACTTTGCCCACACCAACAATCCCCACACCCACCGCCTTCTGGGCCTCTGTGAACTTTCCACTGACTGGCCACGATGCCGTAATGTCGCTGCCATAGTGGTAGTATTCGCAACCAAAGTCGAGCAGCAGCATGTCACCATCGCGGATCTGGCGGTCTGTGGGTGCGTGTGTGTGTGTTTGTGTGTGTGTCTGTGTGTGTGTGTGCGCGCACGTGTGTGTGTGTGTGTGTGTGTGTGTGTGTGTGTGTGTGTCTGAGTTTGTGTGTGTATGTGTGTGTGAATGTGTGTGCGCGTGTGTGTGCGTGTGTGTTTGCACGCATGCACATGCATTTTGTTTGGAACACTGCACAGCACTCTCCCTGGCGCCTGTGCTACCCCTTTCTCCTGATTCCGAAGTTTAAAACCCTGCACATGAATCCCATCCATCCCACTGTTTGGTGCGCCCGCATGGCTAGAGTGCAGCACCGCGCCATTGAGCCCACTCGCCTGAACTCCAGTCTATCTGCCTCCAGCCTCTGTTTCAACGTCCCTGCCCAACCAGACACCCAGACTGAAGTTTAGGATTCTGAACCCCCCCACCCCACGCACACACACACACCGTTTGGTGCGCCCGCGTGGCCAAAGTGCAGCACCGCGCCGTTGGCCGACACCGGCAAACTCCCTCTAACTAACCTGTGGCTTTGGAGCAGACGACCCCGACACTGCCCGTGCCTGGCAACAAGACACAACCAAGCAGACACACGAATTCTGCACCCCCACCGCTTTGCGTGCCCGTGTGGCCATAGTGCAGCACCGCGCCGTTGGCCGACTCCGCACCGCACACTCCATCTAAATACCCTGTGGCTTTGAAGTAGACGACCACAACACAATGCCCGTGCCTGGCAGCGAGACACAACCATTTTATTGCAAGAAAACACAAATTCTGCACCCCTCCACCGTTTGGTGCGCCCGCGTGGCCATCGTGCAGCACCGCCCCGTTGGGCCCTCTCCCCCTGACATCCCTCAATCTACCCCAGCTAATTCACCCCTTGTTCAAGAGCCCCCAGAGCAGTGCCCGAGCCTGGCACTAGCACAACACTAACAACATGTTTTACTTGTACATATTCGTTGTCTGTTTATCCCACACACTGTTTGGCGCGCCCGCGTGGCCACAGTGCAACACCGCGTCGTTGGGCCCACTCCCCCTGAACTCAGTCGATCTAACCTCGTGATTTGATACAGATGCCACGAAGAACGCTGCCCGGGCCTGGCGCCGAGGCGCAACCAAGCACACACAATTCTGCACCCCACGCACGGTTGGGTGCGCCCGCACGGCCGAAGTGCAGCACCGCACCTTTGGGCCTTCTCCCCTACACTCAGCCGATCTAGCCCCCGGGCTGGAGCCCCCGGGCTGAAGCAGAGGCCCCTTTAACGCTGCCCGTGCCTGGCAACGAGACCCACCCAAGCATACACACAAATTCTGCACCCCTCCCCCCCCACACACCGTTTGGTGCGCCCGCGTGGCCATAGTGCAGCACCGCGCCGTCGAGCCCACTCGCCTGACCTCAGTTGATCTACCGTCGTGATTTTAGGCAGAGGCCCCATTAAACGCTGCCCGTGCCTGGTAACGAGACACAACCAAGCAACCACACGAACCATGCCCCCCCTTCCGTTTGGTGCGCCCGCGCGGCGACAGTACAGAACAGCCCAGTTGGGCCCACTGCCATGAACTCCAGTCAATCTAACCCCAGCTTCTGCTTCAATAGTCCTGCCAAATCAGACAATCAAACTGAAATTTTAGGATTCTGCCCCCCCCCCCCCCCCCGGCACACACACACACACCGTTTGGTGCGCCCGCGTGGCCATAGTGCAGCACCGCCCCGTTCGGCCCACTCGCCTGAAATCAGCTGATCTGCCCTCGTGATTTTAAGCAGATGCCACTAAAAACACTGCTCGCGCCTGGCGCCGAGGCACACCCAAGCACACGCGTATTCTGCACCTCACGCACCGTTTGGTGTGCCCGCGTGGCCATAGTGCAGCACCGCGAAGTGGGGCCCACTCGCCTGAATTCAGTCTACATACCCCTGGGCTTTGGAGCAAAGGACTTGAAAGAAACCCTGAAACATTGTTCGTGCCTGGCACCAGCGCACACCCTCACCACAGTTTTGACTTTTCAGCACCTCACGCACCGTTTGGCGCGCCCGCGTGGCCAAAGTGCAGCCCCGCCCCATTGGGGCCGCTCCCCTGAACTCAGTCTCTACTTCTAGCCTCTGTTCCAAAGCCCCTTGGACCCTTGGCCCAATCAAACACCCAAACTGCAGTTTCGAATTCCGAACCCCCACCCACCGTTTGGTGCGCCCGCATGTCCATAGTGCAGGACCGCGCCGTTCGGCCCACTCGCAGCAATTGGTGTGTACATCGTCGTGCGTGATCCTCCGTTTGAATAGCAGTATGACAGGTAGGCTGACTCCAGCTGGTACCTATGAACGAGAGAGAGGGATAGTGTGGGAGAGTGAGAGAGAGACCGGGAGTGGCAGAGGGAGTGGGCGTTTTTGCTTATAAAAAAGGTGCTGTGATGGGGCGTGTACATCGACGTGCGCAACCCTCCACGAGAATAGCAGTATGACAAGTAGGCGGACTCCAGCTGGTACCTAGGATCGAGTGAGAGAAAGAGAGAGAGAGAGAGAGAGAGAGAGAGAGAGAGAGAAAGAGAGAGAGAGCGTGTTTTGTACGTGCGTGAAATGCTGCTGTGATGGGGCTTGTACATCGTCGTGCGCGATCCCCCGTTTGAATAGCAGTGCGACAGGTAGGCGGACTCCAGCTGGTACCTAGGAACGAGTGAGACGAGGAGAGAGAAAGAGTGTGGGAGAGTGCGTGTTTGATTTACGTGGGAGACGGTGCTGTGATGGTGAGTGTACATCGTCGTGCACGACCCTCTGTTTGAATAGCAGTATGACTGGTAGGCGGACTCGAGCTGGTACCTATGAAACGAGTGAGAGAAGGATAGTGTGGGAGAGT
>VFSX01000157.1:326511-334011 GCA_016618255.1 Chlamydomonas sp. UWO 241
GGTGTGTTCCCGGGCCTCGCTCGCGCGGCGGGAGCGCCGCGCGGTCCGCCTATAGGCCTTCCCTGCCTCTTTGGCGGCCGGTGACTGCGCCCCGTGCGCTCGTTCCGCTTCCCGGCACGCGCGGCGTGCGTCCTTGCACTCCTGAGTGTACCATATGTTGTGTGGTCGCACCCCCCCGTCCCCGGTCATGGGCCGCACCAAGACCGCACCCACCTCACCCGACGCGTGCAACGCCCGGGCTGCCCGCTCGACCGCGCCCTCGAGGCGGCTGAGCTCCTCATCCACCGTCGGTGCCCCCCGAGCTCCCAAAACGTCCGTCATCATCCCCCCCAGGAGCTGTGCGTACGCCCCCTCGCCCCCCTGTGGCCACCTAAACCTGGCCGGCGTTTCGCTCGGGGCGCCGGCCTGAGCCGCAGGTACCGCAGTAGCGGGCTCATAAGTAAGGGTCAGTACTACTGGTCTGTGGTCAAACCTGCCCCCGCCTAGCCTTGGTGGGTGTTGGTCGTGCACATGTAGGGTAGTGCCCGGCCGTGGTGCCCCCGCGCCACTAAAGGCGAGGTCAGGGGACGCCACAAAGTAGTCGACCAGACTACGTTTTTCCTGCCCCAGTGCGTGGTAGGTGAGGGCCCCATGCTCATCCCCCGGAAGGCGACCATTAAGGATAACCATTCCCATGTCCCGGCATAACTGCAGCAGGCGCTGCCCATGCGCGTTGTGCACGCGGTCAGCCGACTCTCTCGGCCCCACCTGCCCTGCCTGCGCGATGTCGCCCTCACGCACCGCAGGGGCGGGCCCCCCATCCCCCCTGTCCCTATCCCTATCATCCTCCTGCCCTGTGCGTGCGTTGAGGTCGCCCAGCACGAGGACCTCCCCCTTTGCCCGGTACTTAGAGATGCCCTCTACCAGGGCTGTTATGTGTGCCTCTACTGACAGGTTCCCCCCCTCGAGCAGCAGATACTTGGATTTCGCGTGGGGGATGTACGCGGCGCACGCGTACACGTCCCTAGCGCCCGTGATCCTAAACCAGAGCATCCCAAGCTCGGGCACATCCCGAATAACGCTGACCTTCCCCGTAACAGCATGGCTAACATACAGCGCAACCCCCCACTGTCTGATTTGTGGGGGCGCTGGCTGCATGCGAGGCATTTGAATCCTGGGATGGCAGGTGGGGGCTTACCGGAATGCCCGGTTTCGGTGAACGCCACGACGTCCGCGTTTGCCTGCAGCCACTTGGTGAGGGTGGGGTGATTGTGTAAGAGGTCATGTCCCCTCATAATGTTCCAGTTCATGATCCGCAGGCCGCTCAGCTGGGGGGGAGCGTGGTCATGCCGCAGCCCCCCGGGCCCATGCCCCCTCCCTTGCCCTCGTCACCCGTGCCGTTCCCGCCCTTGTCCCCGCCCCTGTCGTCGCCGCGGCCGCCCGCCGCCGCCGCCGCCGCCGTTGCTGCGACCGCAGCCGCGACCGCCCCCGCCGTCATTCCCGCCCCCGCCCCACCTCCCCGCATTGCCATGCACCTCTGGCTCTGGTGCTCGGCATACGGCAGGTGTGGGAAGATGGCACAGCCCGGCCGCCTCATGTTCGCCGTGCACCGCGGCAGGAGCATGCGCGCGCGGATGAACGCCGCATGCCCCTCGTTCGCGACCGTGAAGACCACCTTGCTCTTGTGGTCGTTAGCAAACATGACGCGTGCCTGCACCAACGGTCACGTGGTGCGGCCCCAGCAGCGTGGTGAGAGCTCGCTCCGTGCCGCGTGCGAGCGCGTGGCGAGCGTCGCTGACACGCTCCCGCACCACCACGGCGAACGTGAGGCCCCCGCCGCTCACAGCCGCTGGCAGCGGTGGCGGGCCCGGCGGCTGCGGCGGCCCAGGCAGCTGCTGCTGTGCTGCCGGCACTGGCTGCGCGACCGTGACTGGCGCGCGCGCCGCCACCGGCACCTGCCGGCCCGCCGCCTCCCCCCCCCCGAGCGGCTGCCTCCAGCGCCTGCACCTGCTCCGTCAGCGCAGCCACCTTTGCTGCCATCTCCCTGGATCTACCCTGGTCCACATGGAACTGGGCCAGAGCCAGCACCTCGTGCTTCTCCATGCGCCCCATGCGCTCATCCAGATCGGCCACCCCGTCCTTCGCCACGCTCAGCTCTGGCACAAGGCGGAGGAGGGGCCCAAAGGCCACGTCGGCCTGGGCGAACTTGCTCGTGATGCGCGCGCCCAGGGTCGCCACCGCCGCGATGACCCCCGCCACCCGCGCCTCCGTCTCCGTCACCCGCGCCGCCAGGGCCGCCATTCCCCTGCTGAACTCCTCCCGGATCAGATCCCTCTGCTCCGCAAACTCCTCGCGCAGGAGTTCCCGCATCCCCCTGTGCATCGCCGCGCTGGGGTCGGGCGGTGGGATCCCCATGTGCATCTCATCGTGGTCGGCGGGTGCCCGGACTGGGCTGGACATCGCACTGCTCGGCACCTCCGCGTTGGTCGCCCCACGCGTGCCGCGGCCCGGGGTGAGGAGGCAAGCGCGGGGGGAAGGGGTCCCCGCGACCACCATGACACCCTCCATGCTCTCCTCACCGGCCCCCGCGCCTCCCGCCGCCGCAGCAGCATCCGCAGCAATGGCAGCCATGCCAGCGCCCAGCGCCATCAGGTTGAGGTTGTTGAGGTCCTTCAGCGTTTTACTCCGCGTCCCCATCGCACGAGGCGGCGATGGGCGCAAGGCCAGTTTGCGCATCTGGCTGCGTGCCATTGGGCTAGCTAGCATGTACACAGTGTGTGTGTGTGTCTGTGTGTGTGCGTGTGTGTGTGTGTGTGTGTGTGTGTGTGTGTGTGTGTGTGTGTGTGTGTGTGTGTGAGTGATGGACGAGCCACGCAGAGGGGTGCACCACAAGCCTGTGTGTTGTGTGTGTGTGTGTGTGTGTGTGTGCGTGTGTGCGTGTGTGTGCGTGTGTGTGTGTGTGTGTGTGCGTGTGTGTGTGTGTGTGTGAGGGTGTGTATGTGTGTGCGACTGCCGAGCTCTGTGTGGGTGGGTGTGGCTAGGGTCCCTGACCCCGTACTAAACCCTCACCCTGAACCAAAAGCCCTACTAAGACCGCACCCACCACGCGGCACTCGGTGATAACATCGAACAGCGTGCCTGCCCCCGGGCTGAAGCCATGAAAACGTGAACCTTTCAACGCCCACAGCCACAAAACCCCAAACCAGATGACCCCGTACTAAACCCTACACCTGAACCCTGAAACCCTTAAACGAAAACCCCAATAAAACCGCACCCACCACGAGGCACTCGGTGATAGCATCAAACAGCGTGCCTGCCCCCGGGATGCAGCCATCAAATCGGTGAACCAATGACGACAAAACCCCAAACCGCAAACCGCCTGACCCCATATTAAACCGTAAACCTGAACCCTAGAACTCTGAACCCAAAACCCCAATAAAACCGCACCCACCACGCGGAGGCACTCGTTGAGAACGTCGAAGAGTGTGCCAGCCTCAAAGGTGAAACTCTCCAAGCCCCTCAACCCTTCAACGCCGAAAACCCCCCAAGCCCCCTGACCCCTCAACCCTTGACCATGAACCTCAAACCCCACTCGGCCTCTGACCGCACCACGCTGCACTCAGTGAGAACATCGAACAGCGTGTCGGCCTCGAGAGTGAAGCCCTCGATGCCCCCCGACTCTTGAACGCCGAAACCGCAAACCCCAAACCTCTGGACATTAAGCCCTAAACGGCAACCCTACTTGGCCTCTAAGAGCACTACGCGGCAATCGATGAGCAAATCGAACAGCGTGTCCGCCTCAAGGGTGAAGCCCTCGATACCATCAAAACCGCGGACCATTGAACGCCCAAAACCACAAACCCCAAACCACCTGACCCCGTACTAAACACTAAACCCGAGCCCTTAAACCCTGAACCGTAAACCCTACGTAACCCGCACTCCCCACGCGGCACTCGGTGAGCACGTCGAACAGCGTGGTCGCCTCGAGGGTGACTCCCTCCATGGAGGCCTCCATGCCCTAAAACGCCCAAACCCCAAACCCCAAGGCTCCTGACCCTTGGGTTACCCTAGACACTGGACCCCAGACCCCACTTGGCCTCTAAATGCACCACGCGGCACTCAGTGAGAACGTCGAAGAGGGTGTCGGCGTCGAGGGTGAAGCCTTCCAAGCCCCCCAACTCTTACACGCTGAAACCCCGAACCGAAACTGAACCCTTTAACGCCGATCCCCAAACCTTCTGGCCTTGAACCCTGAACCCCAAACTTCACTCGGCCTCTAAACGCACCACGCGGCACTCAGTGAGAACATTGAACAGCGTGTCGGCCTCGAGGGTGACGCCCTCGCTGCCATCAAATGTGGGGGGCTTGACGGGCAGCTTGCTGCGTTTGCGTGTATGTATGTATGTATGTGTGTGTGTGTGTGTGTGTGTGTGTGTGTGTGTGTATGAGTGTGCGCATGTGTGTGTGTGTGTGTGTGTGTGTGTGTGTGTGTGTGTGAAGCGCGTTCAGAGGGGCATGGGCAGGGGGGAGGGGGCGGCGATAAGAAGTAGGCCTATTCCAAATTTAATACAGTCGCCTCTTCCAGCGAAACAAGAACTGTTAGTAAGAAGAACAATGGCACTCGCTGCCATCAAATGTGGGGGGCTTGACGGGCAGCTTGCTGCGAGTGGAGTGGTGTCGGGCGGGGAGGGGGGGGGGGAAGTTGGCAGAAGCACCACGTAGACGTATTACCAGCGATATTGCTTGCCTTTGCAGGGAGGGGGGGGCGGTCAAAACTACAATTGTTTAATCCAGCTGCGGGGTCGTTTTTTCTTTCTTTCGATTTCAGTCGTTTTGACGCCCCACAACGCGGGATTTGCCGTCACGCAGGGGCTTGGCTGAGGTTGCGGTTTTATGCAGGGTTCAGATATACGATGACCCCCAGACACACCTGTCTGTGTTGGTGCAAGCCAGCACTTGCACACACGGGGGGGGGGGGGAGGGCAGGTGCCAGGAAGCTGCCCACCACCCACCGCCCGCCCGCCCGTCCGCCCCACACCGCCCACACACACACACACACCTGTCTGAGTTGGTGCCAGCCAGCACGTGCACATGCGGGGGGGGGGGGGCAGCTGCGAGGAAGCTGTCCAACACACACACGCACACACACACACACACACACCTAACCCCCCCACCACCCACCACCACCTACCCCCCCCCAAACACACACACTCACCCACACACATACCTGTCTGTGTTGGTGCCAGCCAGCACATGCACACACGGGGGCGCAGCAGCTTCCAGGTAGCTGCCGACCTCGTCGGCGTACCGCACTTGGTCCACACCGTACATCGCGGCATTGTCAGCAGGGCTGCAGCACGGGGATGGGTGGGTGGGTGGGTGGGTAGCGCAGGGGGGGGGGGTCCCACTCACGATCTAGAAGTGCCTTCTAGCCTAGAAGAAGGGTGGGGGGCGACTTTGACCGAAGCGTTCTCGACGTCGGAGACGCTAGCAACAACGACTGCACGCCGGCTGTGACTCGACGAAAAACACTTCTTCTATATTGACTGGGGGACAGCTCGGGGGCCTTTTAGCAAGACTAGAAAACCAATGTATTTCTAGACTCCCTGAAATTCGTGATGATTGTGGATGATTTCATGGAGGCCCTACCACAATCCCAACGTCTTGAGGCGCGCAAGTGAAGGCGGTCGGGTGTGCGCCTCCAGCAGTGATGGGCGCCCAGGGCATTTGGGGTGGCGCCCCAGGCCTGATCTGTGCAAGTGAAGGCGCCGCCTGAGGCACCGCCTCGGGCGTTGGGAAAATGGTAGGGATGATGGTCGGTCATATGCAGTTGATGGTGATGCTCGGCGGCGCTGTAGCAGGCCCTCGGGATTGTGCCCCCTATTCTTAGTTGACGGCCCCGTAGTACCAGTAGTATCCTGTAGCCCCGTAGTACCCTGTAGCAGGTCCTCGGGATTGCGCCCCCTATAAGACTCGTGAGCGCCGCACGCCGCCCGCAAGGGTCCAGCGATTGGGGATGAGCTTAGGAGCACCCTCGAGAACGCGGGTGCAGCATAAGGGCAGAGGAGTGCCACGAATGCACCGAATGCATAAGGCTAACAGCGCCCCTAAGCAACACCTAGGACCCTTTTGGGGCCCATCTGCTACAGTGGTTTCGTTGCGAGGCCCGCAAGGGTCCAATGATCGAGCATGAGCTAAGCAGCACCCGAAACGACGTGGGTGCAGTATAAGGGGTAAGCATGCCACGAATGCACCGAATGCATAGGGGCACGAGCGCCCAACACCGACACCTAGGACTCTTTTGGGCCCATCTGCTACAGTGATTTCGGTGCGAGGCCCGCACGAGGCCCGCAAGGGTCCAGCGATTGGGCATTCGCTAAGCAGCACCCTCGAGGACGCTGGGTGCAGTATAAGGGCGGAGGGGTGCCACGAATGCACCGAACGCAAAAGGCCACCAGCGCCCAACACTGACACCTAGATGATTTTGGGCCCATCTGCTACAGTGGTTTAGGTGCGAGGCCTGCGCGCGGCCCGCAAGGGTCCAGCGATTGGGGATGGGGTAAGCAGCACCCTCGGGGACGCGGGTACAGTAAAAGGGGCGAGGAGTGTCCAATGATTCCTCAACTAGGCGGTCTTCCGCCAACGGCGGTTAACAAGCGGTAATAAGTTTCCCAATCAGCAGCCCACCGCCTAAATCGCTACGATGTTGGCCGCAAAGTGTGAATGTTGCGATTGCTGCAACATTTTTTCGCAAAACAAAACGGCAAAAATACGCCAAACTAGGCAATTCAGGATTTACGCTGGTGGCCAGACGGTGGCCAAGCGGTAGGTATTAATTCATTTGACTCAATTGAGGAAGCACTGGGAGTGTCACAAATGCACCGAATGCATAAGGCCAGCAGCGCCCAAAACTGGCATCTATGATCCTCTTGGGCCCTGCTTCAGTGTAATGGTCCTGTCCTGTCAAATCCACACCTCTTGAGGTCGCCCATCCACACCGCATACTCCTCTGGCAGGCGCGGCATGAAGAGAGTGGACACGCCCGTGCGAATGTCAACTGCGCCGTAAAAGCCCTCATCCCTCACACCAAACAAGTGGTAGAAGTAGGACTCCTGCCGGAAGAGGCCCTCCCCGTCGGTGGAGTAGATGTGGAAGGTGTCGCCGCCCTGCGAAGAAGGTGCGAGGTAGGTGCAGGGAGGGTGCGATGGAAGGTGCAGGGAAGGTGTAGGGAAGGTGCGAGGAAGGAACAGGGAAGGTGGCCCGTGGTGGTCGTACTTCATACAGTCGTATGAAGTACGACTCCTGCCCATCCTGCCTCATTGTCAGCTAAGTAGATGTGGAATGCCGCCGGGGTGCATCCAGGATCAGTATTCAAATGATCATGGTCGGCGCAGCGGCCTCTCTATGCATCCATCAGGCGTCAGCTGGCTGTTAGCTGCCGTCCAGCAGCTATAATTGGTTGACGTTGTAGCGGGTAAAACATGTGTTTACCCTGTTCTGGATGTATGGGACGAGAGCTGT
>VFSX01000157.1:339011-389600 GCA_016618255.1 Chlamydomonas sp. UWO 241
CTGTGCTGTGCTGTGCTGTGCTTTGTTCATGGGATGCTCGGCACGCACATGCCATACCTGTGCCTGTGCCACGCAGAACACTTTGCATGCCTCGTGGCTGTGCGATACACCTTGCACTTCGTCACAGTCCTGGGCACCCATTAGTTCCATGCTGTGCTACCACCACACACGCGCACAGTCACACACACACACGCACACACACACAGGCGTGTTGTGTTGACCCCTTTACAGGCTGCGCGGCTGTGTGACGCCCCGTGCTCGTCTGAACGAGCAGCCAATGCACACAAACACACACGCATACACATACACACACACGCACACACACACACGCACACGCACACGCACGCACACACACACACACGCACACACACACACACACACACATAGGTATCAATAAGCACACACACACACACGCACGCGCGTGCGTGCGCACACACGCACGCACACGCACACGCACACACATATACACATGCACACACACAAACACACACATACACGAACACGCAAATGCAGGAATCTTGGCTGTGCGACGCCCCATGTGCATCCGCACGAGCAGCCGATGCACAAACACACACACACACACAAACACGCACAAAAAACGAATGCAGGATTCATGGCTGTGCGACACACCGTGCGCGTCAGCAAGAGCAGCCGCTGTGTCCGCGTGGGTGCTGGTCGAGAAAGCGTTGGCAATGGTCGACGCACAGGTGTGTGTGTGCGTGTGTTCATGTGTGTGTGTGTGTGTGTGTGTGTGAGTGAGTGTGAAATCTGGTCGAAAAGGCGATGACAATGGTGGATGCGCAGGTGTGTGTGTGTGTGTGTGCCGATCGATAAATCAATCAATCATTCAATCAATCCAGTAGGCACCTGTGTCTGCATTGAATCGGAGGGCAACAACGCATGAGGTGGCGTGAAGGCTGCAGCCCGCAGCGCACTGAATTCTACGTTGCAATGAGCCAATCAATCAATACTTCAAACAAGCAATCGGTAAATCGACCAATCCAACAATCTGCCAGTAATCAAGCAATGAAGTGATCAATAATCCAATCTTTGTCTTATGCCAATGAATTCCAGGGCGACAATGCGTGGGGCGGCGTGGAGGCTGCAGCACACAGCGCGATGCTGCTGCTTGGAAAGGCACGTGCACAACTGAGCGGGCTGCAGGGGGCAGCAGATGCACGTGCACGGTGGGTCACACACACATGCACACACACACGCACACACACACACACACACACACACACACACGGAGGCTGCTCGGCCATGAGTCATCCGCAAAGCAGCGCACACAACAGACGTTGACACACACACACACACACACATGCATGCATACACATGTTGCTGCCGCAGGTGCCACCAGCACAGCAGCGCGCACACACACACACACACACACGGAGGCTGCTAGGCCATGAGTCATCCACACCGCAGCGCACGCAACAGACGCTGGCGCACACACACACACACACACGCACACACACACACGCACACAGGCTGCTGTATCATGTGGTATCTGCACAGCAGCTCACGCAGCAGCCGCTGACGCCTCTCCAGGTTGGTACGCTGCACCTCTCTCTCGCGCTCTCTTTTTCTCTCTCTCTCTCTCTCTCTCTCTCTCCCTTTCTCTATCTCTTTCTCTCGCTCTTTCTTTGTCTCTTCACAATCGAATTATTGTTCTTGTTCCCCTTTCTCTCTCTGGATTCCTCCCTACCCCCCTCACTTTCTCTCTCTCTTCTCTCCCTGCCTCTTTCAAACTCTCACTCTCATCTCACTCTCACACGTCCTCACGACTCCCCAGGTGCACATAATTTTCCAACACCTCACTCTCACACTCTCTCACGCACCCTCTCACTCTCTCTCACTCTCTCACGACCCCCTCTCACTCTCCGACAACTTCCTCACACTCACGCTCTCTCGCACTATCCCATACTCTCACGCTCTCTCACTTGCTCTCCCCCCCCACTCGACCCCACACCCTCTCACTCCCTCTCACTCGCTTCACCACCCTGTCTCTCTCTCTTTTCTCTCACACGCGTTGTCTCTCTCTTTCACACTCTGTCACACTCATTTCTTTCACACATTTTCACACTCTCACTCACGCCGTCTCTCTCTCACGCCTCTTCAGTTGCATCACATGATGACTCTCATAACTCACTCTGGCACCGTCTCACTCTCTCTCACATCTCTCTCATGCCTCTCTCATACCTCTCTCACACCTCTCCAGGTTCACTTCATCGGGTCACCCCCCGCAATGGTTGCGCGCGTGTCAGGAGCGGGACCGCTCACCCTCTCTCTCACTCTCTCCTTTCTCACTCTCTCTCTCTCACACATTCTCCATTACTCTCTCCCCCTCTCCTCCCCTCTCACTCTCACTCGCTCACACCTCTCTCTCACTCTTTCCCAAAAGTCCACCTCATCATGCCGCCCCCCTGCTATGGACGCACACTCCCACGCTGGTTCTGCCTCACGCCTCGCCAGGTGCACCCCATAATGTCGCCCCCCGGCCGTGGACGCACTTGTCTCTCTCAACCCTCTCACACTCTCTCAGATTGTCTCTTCTCTCTCAGTCTCTCTCTCTCTCAGTCTCTCTTTCTCTCCCCCTCTCTCTCTCTCATTCTCCGTTACTCTCTCTCTCTCTCTCTCCCTCTCTCTCTCTCTCATTCTCCGTTATTCTCTCTTCCTCTCCCACTCTCTGGTACTGGTACTCTCTTCCCCACTCTCTCGCTCTCCCTCTCCCACCCACTGTCGTCCTCATTCTCTCAATCTCCCCTCTCTCACTCACTCTCTCACACCTCTCTCTCACTCTTTCCCTCAGGTCCACCTGATCATGACGCCCCTCTGCCATGGACGCACACGTGTCTTTCTCACTCTCTCCCATTCTCTCTTAGAGAGAGAGAGAGAGATCGTTACAGAGAATTCTGCACGGCAGACCTAGATAGGCTGTTTCTGGTCATCATTGAGGAGATTCCATTTGGCCAACACAGGCGCACACCAACAATGCGTTGCTGTCACTACCTGGGTGGTATAGGGTGGATCTGGGGGCCCAGTGTCCTGTCTAGGTCCAGTGCGTGCGCGCGTGTGGGGGTGTACCCTCACCCCTACCAGGTAGCCAGCCAGTTTCCCACTGAAACTGAGTTTAAGGTGTCGGGCGCTAGCGCCGACACCGGTCTTATACATCATTACTGGTGTCACACAGACTGTAAGATCCATCATCATCATCATCATCATCATCATCATTTGGAGGCGGGTGACCAACCGTGTGCCAACAAGAGGGTGAATAACCTCATTCAAAAAGCAGTGGGGGAAAGGGGCAAATGCAGGTCACTCCGCTTCGACTGAGTTTAAACTAGGTCTCGGCAGATTGACATCCACAGTTGTGGAAATCTCGCTAAGAGGATCCACTCAGGAGTGACTCGCTTGGACAAGAGGTCCATGAACTCGGGGTGCTTGGAGATGTCGCGTTTAAAGTTGGAAAAGTGGGTGTTTTGCGGAGGAAGGGAACTTGACGGAGTGGGCGAAAAAGTCGCCGGCGCTGAGCCGGTAGGTTGTGATGGCGCCGCCGGCATAGAGCGAAGTCATGTCCGGTCGGCGGTACGCCATTCTCTCTCACTCTCTCTCTCTCACTCTCTCACCCACACTCTCTCACTCTCCCTCCCAAAATCTTGCCCATTTTCTCACTCGCATGGACGCGTAGATACATACACACTCCCACGCTGTTTCTCTCTATCACACCTCATCAGGTAAACCTCATCATGTCGCCACCTGCCATGGACGCACAGGTGTCTCTCTCACTCTCTCACTCACTCTCACACTGTCTCTCTTCTCTCGCACTCGCTCACTCGCGCATTCTCTGTTACTCTCCCTTCTCCCTCTCCCACTCTCTGGTACTGGTACTCTCTTCCCCACTCTCTCGCTCCCCCTCTCCCACCCACTCTCGTCTTCATTCTCTCAATCTCCCCTCTCTCACTCTCACTGTCTCACTGTCACGCTCGCACACCTCTCTCACTCTTTTTCACAGGTGCACCTCATCATGCCGCCAACCGCCATGGACGCACACGTGTCTATCCCACTCTCTATCACTCACTTACTCTCTCACTCTCTCTCACTCCCTCTCCCTCTCCCTCTATCTTCTCTCTCTCACTCTCTCTCACTGTCTGTTACTCTCTCTCTCTCCCACTTTCGCACTCTTTCTCCCCCCCCTCCCACTATCTTTCCCATGCTCTCTCTCTCCCCTTCTCTAACTCTCTCACTCTCTCATGTGTTTGTCCACAGGTCCACCTCATCATGTCGCCACCTGCCATGGATGCGCACGTATGCGCGTTGAATACGGCAGCAGACGCAGTGGCTCGCCAGGTGTGTGTGGGGGGGGGGGTCTGTATGTGTGTGTGTGTGTGCATGTGTGTGTGTGTTTGTGTGTATGAGTGTGTGCTGATGCTTTCGACCTCTGCCAGCAATGCGCATGTGGGCTCGTTTGGGGTTTAGGCCGTAGGCTTTCCCCGAGTTCGGCATCATAAGTGGCTGCCTTCCCATCTGAACAAGCACACACACACAAACATACACACACACATACGCATACACACACACATACCCATATACATACAAATACACCCATACACACGCACGCACACACACACACACACGCACACACACGCACACACACACACACAGGCAGGCATCGCACGCACCGCTCAGCTCTTCTTTGCATGGCTTGGCTCGGTGGTGGCGGAGGAGGCGCGCGCGTGCGGGGCAGTGTTGCACGGTACGGTCGTATTTCGGTTTAGAGCGTACGTATGTCCGTACGATGGCAGCACGGTCGGGTTTTAGGGTTAAGGTTCTAGGGTTTAGTAAGGCGTTGGGAATGTGGTAGGGCAGCACGGTCGGACGGTAATTACGCCTTTTACTTGCCACACAAAACCGCCCTGAACTCCCTCAGTTCGGCATGGATTGCAACCGTTCGGCATGCATTGGAAAGCTGGAAGAAAGGGCTATCCAGGTCACTGCTGGTTTGCATCAGTGCGCTCCGGCAGGGGGGCGGGGCTGGAGGGAGTGCTGCAGCACTGGGGGGCGGCCGACCGCGGCGCAGGTGGGTGTGCATTCGACGTATAGGGCCCATCGTATAACACCTTCATTAGTTAGGCTTCCTCATGTCAAGCAGATAGGTGATTAGTTAGGCTTCCTGATGTCAAGAAGATATATACGAATGGCATTCTGGGGGTCTTTTAGCGGGTGTTTGATGGTGAATGAAAAGGGTGGGTGTGCAGTCGACGTGTTGTGCCCATCGTATAACAGGCTCATTAGGCTTCCTTATTTCAATCAATCTGATAAGTTATAAGTTAGGCTTCCTTATATCCAGCAGATGGATACGAATGGGGTCTTTAAGCATGTGGTCGATGGCGACGGAGAAGGCGCGCGCATGCGGGGTTGTCTGGCAGGGTGCGGGTATGTGCCAGTGCTACTTTGTTCATGCTTTTTACTGGACTCGTGACACACACAAGCACACACACACACACACACACACACACACTCACACGCATTCACACATGCACACGCACACACACACACAAGCACACACACACACACAGAGAGAGAGAGAGATAATCGTTACAGATCCCACCGCTAGGCATCCTGGTTTACGACTCTTACCTGTGCTAAAGCACATACCCCGGCAATTGTTTCAGAAGTCAAAAACACCCATGGATCTTAGGTTCGTTCGCTAGCGGGTGACCAGCCATATGCGCTAGTACGAGAGGATACCCTTGGGCTCGGGGATTAGGGTAGCATCATCATCAGCATCATCGTCATCTTCAGGGAACACGGGTACAGGTAGAGCGACGGCGGTTCTTGGCTTCATGGGGAGGAACAGATCGGCGGAGGTCGACTGATAGTAGGTGGTAGGCGGTGGATGTCGCAATCTCTCTGTGCATGGCAGGTAGGGGTGCAGGAGGGGGGGGGGGGGGGGGGGCAGGCGGGGAAGGAGGGGGGCAGGACGGGGGGCAGTGACGATGGGGCGGTGACTGCATGGCACCTGGAGTGCATGCATGCATGGGGTGCGGCCATGCATGGGTAGGGTGGTGGGCTCCAGTAGGGCGCGTGGGCAGGAAGTCGACGTAAGGGCGTCAACCGCGGGGGAGGGTGGACTCTGTGTACACACACACACAAGCACACACGCACACACCAATCCCCCTCACACACACACACACACACACGCACGCACACACACATGCACACACACTCCCACAGGCAGCGGCAGCAGCTACAGCAGCAGCGGCACCCCCAGCCTCCTATCCCATGGCGCGCCTGGTGCCGCGGCTGCGTCAGCGCTTACATCCCTTCCTGACTGTGTCAGCTCTCGGGGGGAGGCGGTGCGCCTGCTTAGCAGCCTGGATGCGCAGGTGTGTGTGTGTGTGTGTGCGTGCGTGTGTGTGTGTGTGTGTGTGTGTCCCTTCCTGACTGTGTCAGCTCTCAGGGGGAGGCCGTACATCTGCTGAGCAGCATGGATGCGCAGGTGTGTGTGTGTGTGTGTGTGTGTGTGTGTGTGTGTTGGCGTCCCTCCCTGACTGTGTCAGCTCTCGGGGGGAGGCGGAGCGCCTGCTTAGCAGCCTGGATGCGCAGGTGTGTGTGTGTGTCCTTTCCTGACTGTGTCAGCTCTCGGGGGGAGGCCGTACGTCTGCTGAGCAGCATGGATGCGCAGGTGTGTGTGTGTGTGTGTGTGTGTGTGTGTGCTGGCGTCCCTCCCTGACTGTTTCAGCTCTCGGGGGAGACTGTGCGCCTGCTTAGAAGCCTCGATGTGCAGGTGTGTGTGTGTGTGTATGTGTGTGTGTGTGTGTGTGTTTTGTGTGTGCTGGCGTCCCTGCCAGACTGTGTCAGTTCTCAGGGGAGGCTGTGCGCCTGCTTAGAAGCCTGGATGCGCAGGTGTGTGTGTGTGTGTGCGTGTGTGTGTGTGTGCATGTGTGTGTGTGTGTGTGTGTCCCTTCCTGTCTGTGTCAGATCTTGGGGGGATGCCGTACGTCTGCTGAGCAGCATGGATGCGCAGGTGTGTGTGTGTGTGTGTGTGTGTGTGTGTGTGCTGGCGTCCCTGCCGGTTTCTCCTCGGTGTGTTTGGGGGGGGGCATTGCAGGTCTTTTTTGTATATGCAGGTGGGTATGGGGTGGGGGCGTGGGGGTGGGGGGGTCCCATTGCATAAAATGAAACAGGCGCTGTTGGTGCCCGCCTCTCTGCCGCACACACACACCCTCGCGCGCACACGCACACACACACGCACGCACACACACTCACACACACACACACACACTCTCGCCATCTCCCCTGACCAGGTTGCGTCTTCCGGTTCACGCCTCTCCGCCGCACGCACACACGCACACACACAGACACACACACAGACACACACACTCTCTCCATCTCCCCTGCCCAGGTCACGCGTGCGGTCGCGTCTTCTGGCTCACGCCTCTCAGCCGCGCGCGCAACCGAGCGCTTGTCTCCCTACGGTGCACCCGCAACCTCTTCTGCCTCTGCGAACCAGACGCGCGCGCCGCCTCCGGCTCCACCGCCACCGCAGCCCACCATGGCAGACTTCCGAGGAGCAGCGGAGGCAGCGGCAGGTGGGGGTGGGGTAGGGGTGGGTGTGAGGGTGGGGGTGGGCGTGGGGGTGGGTGTGTGTGTGTTTGTGGAAGCAGCAGCAGCAGCGGCAGGGGGGGGGAGCGGCGTTCTGCATCGGTTCCCCCCCTATTCCACACAACCAGTCATCCTGTTTGGCAACCCACCAATGGCTACCCGCCCACACAAAGACGTACTGCCTTCCGTGTCCGCAGCAGCGGCAGCAGCAGCAGCAGGAGCAGGCGCAGCGTCGGCAGCGGGCGCCACAAGCAGCAACCTCACTCACACACACACACACACGCACACACAGCATCGGCGGCAGGCGCTACAAGCAGCAGCCTCACACACATACGCGCGCGCATGCACACACACACACACACAACCACACAGGATCAGCAGCAGGCGCTACAAACAGCAGCCTCACACACACACACACACACACACACACATAGACAGACCCACACACACACTCACGCACAGCATCGGCAGCAGGCGCCACAAACAGCAGCGGCGGCAGAGGCAGCAGGAGCGGCAGCGGCGCGGCTGGCACGCGCAGCAACACCGTTGTGTGGGATCTGCCGTGCGACGTGTGCGAGGCTGCATTGGGGGCAGTGTCAGTGGCAGACGCGCGCCCGGCCGCACCCGGCACAGGCGCAGTGGCAGCTGAGGCAGAGGCGTGCATGCGCGGCGCGGCGGTGCGACTCGTGGCGCTGCCTCCCAATGACCGCGACCAGCAGACACGGCATCGAGGCGGTGGTGGTGGCGGTGGAGACGACGACGCGATGCCTGGGTGCAGTGCGTCAGGCGAGGCGGGCCGGCTGCTGCAGGTGCGTTGGTGCTGTTTGGCTGTGTGGGGGGGGGGTCAATGGGCGGGAAGGGGTGGGGGGGGTGGGTGGGTGGGGTGGCAGTGGTGGGTGGTAGTGGAGCGACGCGGTGCCTGGGTGCAGTGCGTCAAGCAAGGCAGGCCGGCTGCTTCAGGTGCGTTGGTGGTGTTTGGCTGGGGGGGGGGGTTCACTGGGGAAGGTGTGGGTAAGGTGGGTGGGTGGGTGGCGGTGATGATGGCGGTGGAGACGACGCGGGGCCAGGTTACAGTGCATCGAGCAAGGCGGGCCGGCTGCTTCAGGTGCGTTGCTCTTTATCGACGGTGCACGTTTGAGCCGGCTGCATGCATCCTGTATCTGTAGCGCCTTGCACGCGTGGCTGGGCACTTGGCACTCGCACTTGTGGCTCTGTTACTGAGTCTGAAGGCTCCCTTATTTCACAACCACCCTGCTTCACCCCACCACCCCTACACACACGCACACATGCATACACACACACACACAGCACACTCCCACACTCTCCCCGCAGGTCACGCTCGCAGCGGGGCGTGGCCTCGCACGTGCAGGCGCTGCGAGCTCTGCGATTCAACACTCACGCACACACATTTACACACACACGCACATACCCACACACACACACACACACACACACACACTCCCACACGCCCCGCAGGTGACGCTCGCAGCGGGGCGCGGCCTCGCACACACACACAAACACACACACGAACACACACACTACACACGCACACACACACGCACGTAACACACACACACTCCCCGCCCATAGGTCACGCTCGCAGCGGGGCGCGGCCTCGCTCGTGCGCGCGCTGCAAACAAGAAGCACCTGACCGCGTGTCTGGCTGGCCTGCCGCCCGGCATGCACGTCGAGTGGCCAAGCTGACAGCACCGTATCCGGCAGTTATTTGGCACAGCGGCGGTGCCATGTAATGCGGGCGTGGGCACTCGTCATATGCTCACTCTGGCTTGGAGTAGCAGCCAAATTGGCATCATCACCTGAAAGGCAGCACCTGAATGTGTGTGTTATTGGCTGGCCTGCTGCCTGACATGCACGTCGAGTGGCCCAGCTGACATGAACCGGCCGTTGTTCGGCACAGCGGCGCTGGTGCCATGTCATGTTGGCGTGGGCACTCGTCATGTGCTCAATCGGGTTTTTACAGTTTTTACATGTGTGCGCCCGGAGGACCCCGGGGCGTGAGTTAAGGCCTAGACTAGGGGAGCTCTACTAATTAGTATCTCTCTTGTAAGAGCGCCCGCAAGGCCACGCGGCGCGCCAGCCTACCAAGGAGTCAGAAGATGGAAGTTGCCCTCCTCCCCCCCTTCCCCCCCTCCCCCGCCCCCGACACTACACAAGCGCCAGCTAGGGATCAGGGGGGCTCAATCGGGCTTGGGGTGGCAGCCAAATCGGCGTCACCTGAATGGCAGCGCCTGAATGTGCGCGTACCTGGCTGGCCTGCTGCCTCTCCTGACATGAACGTAGAGTGGCCGAGCTGATCCAGCAGTTGCTCGGCAGCAACAGCTGCGGTGACATTTAATGTGGGCGTGGGCGCTGGTCATATGCTCAATCTGGCTTGGAGTGGCAGCAAAATCGGTATCACCTGAATGGCAGCACCTGAATGTGTGTGCATGTATGGCTGGCCATCTGTCTGACCAGCATGTCGCCCAGTGGAGCTGACATCATCTGGCATTGCATAATGTTTGGCACCGGTGCATATGCCATGCACTGCCGGCGCGGGGCTCTGTGCATATGCTCACTCTGGCTGGCCTGACTCTGCCTGCCCCAGCTGAAACAGAGCGGCTTCTCCGGGGCCCTTCTCCTCATAGTAGCAGCTGGGGCGGTGGAGCACAGACAACGGTGTGAAACTGCTATGTGTGATTGATGATGATGGATGTTACAGTCAGGGACACCTCTAAAGGCGTATAAGACCGTGCTCGGCGCGTATGGCCCGAGCACCTTACTGAGATGGCTGGCTGTTGGTGGTAGGGAACCCCAACTCTGTAAAGAGCGTGGGCGCACCCCTAGGTCCCCTACCGCAGCGACAGCAAACGCTTGTTGAAGAACGCATGTGGGGAAACGGAAACGCGAGGCAGGTAAATCGCAATCGCCAAATAGGTGTGTTCCTTGAATTTATACTATGTGACTGCGCAGGCCGCAGGTGTGCCTTATGCTAGTCCCCGCCGCCGCCGTGCCCGCAGCAATCTGCATGCAGGCTCCCTTCCAGCAGCCGCAGGCTCCGCAACAATAGCTCCAGTAGCTCCGCTCCAATTGCATCGTCAACTCCCCAACGAACGCTGTGCTGGCGCGAGGCCCGGCCCGCACGCTGTGCTGGCGCGAGGCCCGGCCCCTGTGCTGTGCTGGCGCGAGGCCCGGCCCGCACCCTGCTGTGCTGGCGCGAGGCCCGGCCCCTGTGCTGTGCTGGCGCGAGGCCCGGCCCCTGTGCTGTGCTGGCGCGAGGCCCGGCCCGCACCCTCCGCTGTGCTGGCGCGAGGCCCGGCCCGCACCCTGTGCTGTGCTGGCGCGAGGCCCGGCCCCTGTGCTGTGCTGGCGCGAGGCCCGGCCCGCACCCTCCGCTGTGCTGGCGCGAGGCCCGGCCCCTGTGCTGTGCTGGCGCGAGGCCCGGCCCTGTGCTGTGCTGGCGCGAGGCCCGGCCCGCACCCTCCGCTGTGCTGGCGCGAGGCCCGGCCCCTGTGCTGTGCTGGCGCGAGGCCCGGCCCGCACCTCCGCTGGCGCGAGGCCCGGCCCGTGCTGTGCTGGCGCGAGGCCCGGCCCCTGTGCTGTGCTGGCGCGAGGCCCGGCCCGCCCCTGTGCTGTGCTGGCGCGAGGGCCCGCACCCTCCGCTGTGCTGGCGCGAGGCCCGGCCCCTGTGCTGTGCTGGCGCGAGGCCCGGCCCGCACCCTCCGCTGTGCTGGCGCGAGGCCCGGCCCCTGTGCTGTGCTGGCGCGAGGCCCGGCCCGCACCCTGTGCTGTGCTGGCGCGAGGCCCGGCCCCCTGTGCTGGCGCGAGGCCCGGCCCCTGTGCTGTGCTGGCGCGAGGCCCGGCCCGCACCCTGTGCTGTGCTGGCGCGAGGCCCGGCCCGCACCCTGTGCTGTGCTGGCGCGCGGCCCGCACCCCAGCTGCGCTCCATGCATGCGCAACGCTCTTTCCTGCATGCACGTCGCCCATGCGACTCGTCAGCAAATCTCCCCCCCCCGCTGTCTCACCATGGGCATGCTGCCCATACTGCCGCCCTCGTTGCATTCCTGGCCATCTGCTCTGCATGCATGGCCGTCAGGGTCGTCATGGTGGCGGCTGTTCCCCCCGGTGTCCGCATGCCCCCGCCTGACGCCGCCCCCGATAGCGCACCCCAGACCGTTGCATGGTCGGGGGTGCAGCGCGCACGGGGGTTGAGGGTTCGGGCACCACGATGGCGGCTGCCTTCTCCGCTGTCGCTGTCGCTGTCGCCCCGCTGCTGTGCCTGGTGCTGGTCTGCGCATCAAACATTTCCCGCATATCTGCCCGCATGGCCTGCATCTCTCCCCGCATGGCCTGCATCCCTGCAAGCATGGCCTCCATCTCTGCACGCATCCCCCATGATTACAGACCAGGCGTGAGCGTGCAGTGATAGGGCCTGCCGAGCTGTGCCTGTGTGATTTCGTGTGAGAGCGTGTGCGTGTGCGGGTGCGGGTGCTGCGGAAAGATTCAGAGTGTGTGCATGTGTGCACACGTGCGTTGTAGGTGCGTGGGTGTACACTCATGTTGTGGGTGTTGGGTGGGGGGAGTGTGCGCATGTGGTTGCGGTTGTTGATGTGTGCCCAGGCCTGCGTGCAGACAGAGATGTCGAGTGGCTGACTGCGGTGCGCTCGCCATTCCCTGCCTCCGAGTTATAAGATGCGTGTGTGTGTGTGTGATGATGATGATGGATTTTACAGTCGTGTGTGACGCACCTACCGGCAGCGTATTCGACCTTGCTCGGCGTTTAACTCCCGAGCGCTACAGACGGGTGGCTGGCTACTGGTGGTGGGGGGTTATTGTGTCGGGGCTGGCCCTAGACAGGGCATTCGGCCCCCAGATCTGACTCCTCCCGTGGGGCCACGGCCGGGGTTCACAAGCTCACGGGATCGTGTCCCATAGACCTCCACCGCAGCGGCAGCAGAGGCGATTGATCAGTGTGTGTGTGTGTGTGTGCGTGTGAGGGCTATGCTATAAAGAGGTGACACCTATAGGAGCTCCTAGCCCCAGATGGTCGTACAATAACCCCAGATCTTCAGATCCGCACCCCACCCTTTCTCACGGGTTTGGCACGGTAGCCATCTCACAATCGAGCGTTCGCCATGATCTCCACCTCGCGACTCGCATCGCGACGCCCCTGCGGCGCCCCCTCAAGGGCTGCTGCTGCCTCGCCCCTGATGACGAGGGCGAGGCCCCTGTGCCTACGTGCATCCCTTGTCCGACTGCTGCCTGCGCCTGCAGCGCGTGGGCCGGGTGGTCGCGGATCAGGGGAGCCCACGCCGACGCCTCGCAAGCGCCAGGATCCCGAGGATGATGGAGAGGGGGAGGTGAGTGGTTCATGCACGCATGGCGATGCTCCATGCGCGACTCTACATGCCTCGCCCCGCCCGTGCATGGATCAGCATGCAGCTGCCCCCCTCCCCCCCTCCTCCCGCCTCTTGTGCACAGATGCGGTCGAGGGGGCGCAGCCTCGATCCGAGGCAGCTCAACCGACTGATCACGGACTGCGAGACAGCGGGCGACCTGTTCTCGCAGGCGCAGCAGCACGGCCATGCATGGAACTACATCAATGCGAGCGCTGCGATGACAAAAATAGCGAAGCTGATTGAGGACGGACGCACGCGTACCGACACAACAGCTGGCGTTGCTCTGTTGCTCTCCCTGGCACGGGAGCGACTACCGGAAATGGACGCTCAGGGCATGGCCAACACGCTGTGGGCAGTATCAAAGATGGGCGTCCACGACTCTGCGTTTGTGGATGTGATCATCGGTGAGGCAAGGCCGAAGTTGACGAGCTTCACTGACCAGGAGCTGGCAAACACGGCCTACGCGCTGGCGAAGCTGGGCCGCGAGGACAAGGCCTTTATGCGTGTGCTGCTAGACATCGCTTCAACACGGTTGTCCGCCTTCGATGCCCAGAGCCTGGTCAACATCTTGTGGGCCATTGCAAAGATGGGGCACAAGGACAAGTTCTTCGTCAGCCTGGTGCTGATGGAGGCCAAGCCAAAGCTGCTCAGTTTCACTGAACAGGCCCTGGCCAACACGGTGTGGGCGCTGGCAACCTTGGGCCACAAGGACACAGCTTTCATGGGTGATTGCCTGGTGGCGGCACATGCCAAGCTGTCTAGATTCAGTGAAAAAAACCTGGCAAACACGGCATGGGCGCTGGCCACTCAGGACTACCGCGGCAAAGTGTTCGTGCGGGCTCTGCTGGTGGAGGCCACGCCGAAGCTGCCCGGCTTCACCATGGCAAACGTGAATCAGATGTGCTTCGCGCTAACCAAGCTGAGCATTGAGGACCCGGAGCTCGAGCACGCTCTGGAGGTACGCCGCGCCCCGCTAGACGGGGCCAAGTAGTGGATTTCCTCGCTAGGAGCTATCCTGGTAGGCTGGCCTTGCGGGCTCTACTAGTAGAGCTCTTTTAGACGTGTGGCCTTAACTCACGCCCCGGGGCCCTCCGGGCGCGTACATGTAAAAACTGAAAAAAAACGCTAGGAGCTATCCTAGGTAGCACTTTACCCTGCCATCACCCTCCAGGTGTCTGTATTTTATATATATATTTTTTGTGGTCCTGCTGTTGTCATTGCAGCCAGCCCCACCATATACGCACACGTGCTCTCCAGCTAGCTGGCGCTTGTGTAGTAGCGAGAGGGATGGAGGAGGAGGGCAACTTCCTGATTTTGACTACGTGGTAGGCTGGCGCGCTGCGTGGCCTTGCGGGCTCTGCTAGTAGAGCCCCCCCATAGACGTCTAGTCTAGGCCTTTACTCACGCCCCAGGATCCTTCGGGCGCGTACGTGTAGAACCCCTGTAAAACCCAACACTGCCAGTCGCGAACCCTCCGACTCTTCCATCAGCCATGCTGCGTCAATCCTCGCCTTGATACTGCTCAGTCTGTGCAGCCGGACCGGACGTTCATGCGTGCAGCCGATGTTATGTGCGCACCCGAGGTCGAGGCTGTGTTGTCGACCCAGTCCACCTCAAACCACTCGACCTGCCCCAGGCGCATAACATGTCCTGAACACAGGTCCTCATCAGGGTTGTCATGACAACATGTCCTGCGGCTGACCACAGGTCCTGACCACATGGCATAGGTCTCAACACGGTATATCGCTTTCGGAGCGTGTGGCCAGCAGGTGCACCGGCTCTTCCAAACACGCGCCGCATGCCTGCAGTCCTCCGCTGTTGAGCGACAGCCGTGCAGCGCAAATTTCTCAGTGAGACACAGCCCCTGCACAGCCCCTGTGAGAGCGCAGCGCACATTTCGCAGAAAGAGACAGATAAAAAATAAAGACTCCTTAACTGAAACTGTGACTAGGCCTGTCACGAGCAGTGTCCCCTGGGAAGGATTTTATAAGTTATTTATTTCCCGACTCCAGCAACTTTGACCGCTCATACCAGGCGCAAACCATAGCGGGCGTTCACACAACGCGTGCCGTTGTGTTGCTCTTGGCAATACCTTTCCAACGCATCCCTGCACACAGTGCGTCGGAAGCTTCAGTGGCTGGGCGCTCGCTCGATGAGCGCCGTGCATCCCCCGCATGCTCACTCTGCCGTGCGACCTCGTATTCCTCCCATGCTGGCCGACAGGCTGATCACAGTGCAGCCGCTCTGAGGTCCATTCAAAGTCTTTTGCAGATCAAGCTGAGCCTTGTGGTGGTGGCGATTGGGGGAAGCCAGGCTGCACTGTGAATACACGCGCGTGCTCTGATGTCACGTGCAGACTGCTGATTGGAGCGATAGCTGCAGGAGCGTGCGGAAGCGCCCCATCCTCACCCCAAACGTGTATCCACAACTCAATGCTTGGATCACCCTCAAAGGTGATCCACCGTCAAAGGTGTTCGCACCCGATCTCAGGGGTTTGGGCAGGGTTTAGGGTGCTACACATCTACATTGTGTGATGCGACCTTCAGCAATCTGCACCGCCTAGCGATCGTTTGCAACCCCCGTGGTCGGCCGCGATTTTGCGGCCTATCCACGATCAACCGCCATCTTGCAGCTTGCTTGAGCACTCTGCATCGCCTCCAGGTGCACCGCCAGCGACAAGTTATGCGTCCTTTTTAATGCATGGACGGCAAGGCGTTATTCTGATGAGCGGCGAGAGGGCAGCCATGCGCCATGTGCAACTCCCATGCATGCATGCACATGTGCATGCTGTGCATGCACAGCATGCATGCGCCACTCCCCCCATGCACCCCCTCCCCTCCTCCAACACACAGGCCCATCCGGTCGCCATGGCGGACCTCGTGTACCGTATCGCGCCACCAGTGCGTGCATCGCTGGGAGACTTGAAGCAACGGGGGAGCTGGCAGGAAGTGCTAGAGTCGCACGCGCCAGAGGACGTGCTGTTTGCGCTGTGCATCTGTGGGTCGGAGGTACGAAAGGGGGACACACACACCTGGCCCACACGCACACACACACACCCGGACCAATGCCATCCTTGTGCTGGGCTCTTGCAGGCCGGAGTGCGTGGACTGCTGGAGACACGCATTGGGCTCCATGTTCACTGCCAGGATGCGCTGGTGCACGCAACGTACCACGGCCATGCGGGAGTCGTGCGGCTGCTTCTGGAGTGGAGGGGCGACCCGAACGACTCGCCGGGTGTGCTGGCTGCGGCTGCGCAATTTGGCCAGGCGGATATCGTGCAACTGGTGCTTGAAACCGTGCCGCACTTTCCCCCATTTAGGCAGCAGGGTTGGGCGATGCTGACAGCTGCCACACACAGGCATACGGACATCGTGCAGCTGCTGCTTCAGTCCTCGCAGCATGCTCCCTTTGCCGCCATCCACAGTAAGATTGGATCTGCCCTGGAGTACGCTGCCAAGCGAGGCCACTTGGAAACCGTTCGGCTGCTGCTCCAGGCGCTTGAGGCATCTTTGTTTAATCTCAATCAGCGCAAGTGGGTGATCTCGTCATCGCTGGGTGTGGCCCGCAATGCTGGCCACCACCACATTGCGGAGGAGATGGCTCCAGTGCTCAAAGCGGTGGGTACTCTGCATGCATGAGCCTCGGCGAGGGTGGAGGGAGCGCGAGCTAGTGGTGGGTCCATGCCCCAGGCTCGCACTTCACCTGCCTGCCCTACCACTGCCCCATCGTCTGGTCCGCGCAAGTCAAGGCGGTCATAACGACTGAGGCGGTCGGGGGTGCGCCTCAGGCGGTGGTGGGCGCCGCTGGCTGTTGGGGTCGTGCCTGAGGTGGTCGGGGGTAGCGCCTGAGGCGGCGCCTGAGGCGGTCGGGGTGCGCCTTAGTCGGTCTCGGAGCGCCCGAGGCGCCGCCTGATCCGCGCAAGTCAAGGCGTCGCCTGAGGCGCCACCTCAGGCGTTGGGAATAGTAGGGCTGCCTCTGCGGCGGGTGCAACTTGCGCACCACTTGTGTCTCCAGATCATCCCTCCTGGTCAGTGATCCTTGCTATGGCAGTATACCGCTCGGAGCGGAATTTGAGCGGATTCTTTTTATTAATTGCTTTGTAGGCTATTTCGCTTTTCCGCTTTTCAACTAACCAAGTTGCTTGATGGTGTGACGATCCCATCAGATAGATCTAGTCAAGAGCTTGAAAATGACCTAGATTTGATGGTCAACGGTCAATGCTAAGGCAGCGGCCAAAGCGGTCAACAGGACGTTGGTCCGCTGTCCCGCCTCCAGGAAATAAAAAAAATGAAAACAAAATCACTGAGCACAGCGGACAAGCCCACGAGTTGTAGCTTTCAGGCCGCATGGCTCGGCGCCGCCGTTTCGCTGACGCGTATTCTCGCATGCGGGTCGAAACCGTGTCGTGTCCCGCAGGTGCGTGAGCAAAAGGCGGAAGCCACGAAGCAGATGGCACAGATGCTTGAGCAGCGGGCAGCATGGCGGCTCCCAGAAAACAACCGAAAAAACTGAAAACAAAGTCACTGCCCGCAGGTGCGTGAGCAGAAGGCGGAGCCGCGAGGCAGATGGCACAGAAGCTTGAGCAGCTGGCAGCGGATGCGAGGCAGCGTGCGGCACGCGCGGACGCGGTTGCGGCAGAGCTGCTTGCAGAGGAGGAGAGGGCCGCTGCCAAGGCTGCTGCCAAGAAAGGCAAGAAGGGCAAGCGGGGAAAAGGAGTGCCGAGCAGCGTGACGGCCACGCCTGAGGCGGAGGCGGCTGCGGTTCGCGAGGACGCGCATAGCGCAGAGGCCTCCACGTCTGCCGTGGAGCCTGCCGCTGCTGCGCTGGAGGCTGCTGCAACAGCTGGCTCTTCTTCCTCTGCTTCAGCTGCTGCGTTGGCAACTCCTGCTGCGACCGCTGCCGCTGGCCCGTCTTCTCCTGCGACGCGGCCCCCTGCCGCCGTCGTCGCAGCTGGGCGACCGTCCACTACTGTGCAGCCGACTGCTGGCCCTGCCTCCGCTGCTGCGCAGCCAGCTGCTGCTGCCACAGCTGTCGCTGGCCCGTCTGCCCCCGCGACGCGGCTCCCTGCCGCGATCGTCGCAGCTGGGCAAGCGTCCACTACTGCGCAGCCGACTGCTGGCCCTGCCTCCACTGCAGCGCAGACAGATGCTGCTTCCACAGCTGTCGCTGGCCCGTCTGCAGCACAGCCCACTGCTGCCGCAGCGGTGGCAGACGGGCCGCCTGGCCATGCAGCACAGCCCACTGCTGCCACAGCTGCCGCCGGGCTGTCTGGCCATGCAGCGCAAGCGCGCTGGTGTCGCAGCGGTGGCAGCTGGTCCGTCTGGCCAAGCAGCGCAGCCCACTGCCCTCGCAGCGGCGGCAGACGGGCCATCTGGCCCTGGGGCGCGGCCCGCTTCTGCCACCGCTCTCGCAACTGGCCTGTCTGCTGCCACTTCTGCGCAGCCCACTGCTGACCCCGCCGTCGCAGCTGGCTCCTCTCCCACCGCTGCGCAACCGACTGCCGCTGCCGCAGCCGTCGCTGCCTCATCTGCCTCTGATGTGCAGCACACGCCTGTCGCTGGCTTCGCCTCCGCTGGGCGCTCTTCCGCTGCTGCGCAGCGCACTGCCGCCACAGGCACGGCAGCTGGAGCGCCTGGCACTGCTGCGGAGTCGCCGTCTCTCGCCGCCACAGCCGTCACAGGCCCATCTACCGCCGACGCGCAGCGCACTGCTGCCCCCGCCGCCGCTACTACGACCGCCGCTGCTGTCGCTGGCCCACCTGCCTCTGCCGCACAGCGCACTGCTGCTGCAGCTGGGCCATCCGCCCCTGCGGCACGGCCCACATCTACTGCCACAGCTTCCGCAGGACCGCCTGGCACTGCTGCGGCGGCCACTGCTGCTGCGGCAGCTGCCGCCGGCCCATCATCCACCGCTCCGCACTCCAGCACTGCCCCAGCAGGGTCAGGCGCATCAAGCGCACGCGGGCACTTGTCTGCGGGCCTGCCCACGCAGCCGGCTGCGTGGGCAACGCTGATGCTGCAGCCGCAGCAGGAGCAGCAGATGGTGCAGCAGATGCAGCTCCAGCTGCAGCAGAGGCAGCGGCAAGAGCAGCTGCAGCAGCAGCAGGCGCAGAGGGAGGAGCAGGTGCAGTGCGAGGAGCAGCTGCGGCTGCAGCAGCAGGTCCTCCAGATGCTGCAGCAGCAGCAGCGGCAGCAGCAACAGAAGCACGACGCGGAGCAGCAGCAGCTGCAGCAGAAGCACGAGCTGGAGCAGCACCTTCTGATGCAGCTGCTCAGCAGCGGCGCGCAGCAGCCGCGCCCGCTGCACCCTCCGTTGTCAGTGCTGCTGAGCCACCCGGTGCTTGGTGCCGCGCTGCGTGCCGCGCGCGTGCCAATGGTGGCGGCGGGAGCTGCGCCGGCAGTGCCAGCAGTGGCGCTGGCTGTGGCACCGTCAGCTGCCACTACTGCTGGAGCCGCAGCCGCGGCAGCACCTGCATCATCCTCAGCAGCAGCAGCACCACCAGCAGGATCAGCAGCAGGACCAGCAGGAGCAACAGTACCAGCAGCAGGCACATCAGCAACACCTGCACCGACAGCAGCAGCAGCAGCGGCCGCCGTCCTGCCTCTGCGGGGAGTTGAGGACGTCCAGAGGGCGCGGCAGGGGCTCTGGGTGCAGCAACAGCTGCAGCAGCCGCAGCCGCTGCCGCAGCAGCAGCAGCAGCAACCAGCAGCGGAAGCGTCGGCAGCGGCAGCGTCTGCAGCGGCAGCAGTACCGGCAGCGTCGGCCGCGGCAGCAGCACCGGCAGCGACGGCGGCAGGCGCGGCGGCGACAGCGCCTCAGCGGCAGCGCAAGCCTCGCCGCGACGACGAGTCGGTGTGCGTGGTGTGCATGGTCGAGGAGCGGTGCGTTACGCTGGTGCCATGCGGCCACCGCGTGCTGTGCCGCGGCTGCGCCAGGAGCGTGCGTGCGAAGAATGATGAGGTGCGCGCATCGGGGGTTGAGGTAGGCAGCTCACCGGGGAGGAAGGCGGGGGCAGGCAGTTCTTCCTCAGAGCGGCGGTACACCGTGTGCTGTGCCGCGCCTGCGCCAAGAGCGTGCGTGCGAAGAACGATGAGGTGCGCGCGTTCGTTTTTGTAGTAGGTGGGCTGTTCACAGGGGAAGAAGACGGGGGCAGGTGGTCCTACCACATTCCCAACGCCTGAGGCGGCGCCGCAGGCGGCCGCGCGCTTTGCCGCGCCTGCTTGCAGAGCGTGCGTGCGAGGAATTATGAGGTGCGCGCGTTCGGGGTTTGCGTGCCAGGCAGGTGTCGCGCGCGTGGGGGATTGAGTAGGTGGGCAGCTCACACGGGAGGAAGGCGGGGCAGCCCTAACACAGCCCCATCCGCGCGAGTGAATGCGGTCATAAAGTCTGAGGCGGTCGGGGTACGCCTCAGGCAGTGGTGGGCGCCTGAGGCAGTCGATGTGGGCGCCTGAGGCGGTTGGGATGATGCCTCTGGCGGTTGGGGTGCGCCTCTGGCGGCGCATCAGGCGGTCGGAGCGCCTGAGGTGCTGCCTGATCTGCGCAAGTAAATGCGCCGCCTGAGGCGCCGCCTCAGGCGTTGTGAATGTGGTAGGATGGGCAGCTCACAGGGGAGGACGGCGGGGGCAGGCAATGCTTCCTCGGAGCGGCGGTATACCGCCCTGGGCGGGATCGCGGCGGGTAAAGAATAGCCGGTCGAAGGTCAGTCCATTGCTAGAAATCGCACAAAACGGGAAAAAAATGAACTCGACGATTTTTTACTTCTCTGCAACAAGATAAATGCATTCGGCAGTGAAATAAGTCTCCATCAGAATCTACGTCCAGTAAGCGCTAGGCGCAGTGAACCCAGGGAAGGATTTGAGTACTTACCTTTTGACCGGCTCGGGCAACTCTGGCCGCTCATACCAGGCGCAGTACAAAACGGGTGTTCACGCGATGCATGCCGCTGTGCTGCTCTCGGCGAGACCTTTCCAACGCATTCCTCCACTTCCTCTCCCACCAAGTGTGGGGTGTTTTTTTTCTTTTGCAAAATGGGAAATCTGCCCCCGAGCGGTATACGGCTTGTAGGGAAATCACTGGCTGGGGCAGGTGGCGTGCTGGATCACGGATCGGGAGCTGCGTGCGTGCGGCAGGGTTTGCGTGCCAGGCTGGTGCCACGCGCGTTGGGGGTTGAGTAGGTGGGCAGGTCACAGGTGAGAAAGACAGGGCAGGTGGCGTGTTGGATCGGGGAGCGGGTGCTGCGTGCGTCGAGGGTCGCGTGCCAGGAGGGGGCAGGTGGTGGTCGAGTGGAGTGCGGGCGCTGCCTGCGTGCATGGTGGACTCGAGGCGTAGCCCTGCCACATTCTCAACGCCTGAGGCGCAAGTGAAGGCGGTCATAACGCCTGAGAGGATGGGGTTCGTCTCAGGCGGTGGTGGGCGCCTAAGGCGGTCGGGGTGGCGCCTGGGACACCTCAGGCGGTCGGGTGTGTGCCTCAGGCGGACTCGGAGCGCCTGAGGTGTCGCCTGAGGCGCCGTGTGAGGCGTTGGAAATGTGGCGCCGCCAAAGCAGTCCTACCACATTCCCAAAACCTTGGGCGGCGCCTCAGGCGGCGCCTTTACTTGCGCGGATCAGGTGGCACCTCAGGCGCGTCGACCGCCTCAGACGTCGCCTGAGGCGCACCCTTGATCGCCTCAGGCGTTACCCGCCTCGGGCGGTGGTGGGCGCCTGAGCCGGTCGGGGTGGTGCCTGAAATGGTCTGGGTGGCGATTAAGGCGGCGTCTGAGGCGATCAGGGGTGCCTGAGGCGCCGCCTGATCCGCGCAAGTGAATGCGCCGCCTGAGGCGCCACCTCAGGCGTTGGGAATGTGGTTGGTTGAGCCCCCAGAGAGAGCAGATGGCGCATGCCACCTGGCGTCGCTCACCTGCCACTGACGACTGCCAGTGCTTCTTCGATTGGGCGGTTTACCGCCTAAGGCGGTTTCAGGGCGGAATTATCAATTGACTTTTGAGGGTTTACCGCCCAATTTTTGCCGATTTTGCCGTTTTGTCGTTTTTTTTGCCGATTTGGGCTAATTTTCGTGCTGGCCGCCGGCAGCCGGGCTTTGAGCATTAATTAATTGAAATCAATTGAAGAAGCACTGACGACTGCCCCCGCGCCCCCCCCCCCCCGTGCAGTGCCCCATGTGCCGCGCGCCCATCAAGGAGGCCATGATTGGGTAACATGTCGCGCCAGGCCAATGGACCAGGTTCACTAATGACTGGCAAGGCGCACCGTGCAACGGCGGCGGCTCAGTCAGGGGATATCTTCCGGATAGCTTCCGGAAGCCATGCCGTGACTCGGCCTATCACATCTAGATCTCACCACTTTGGTTTTACAGGTTTTACACGTGCGCGCCCGGAGGACCCCGGGGTGTGATTTAAGGCCTAGACTACACGTCTAGGAGCTCTACTAAGAGAGCCCGCAAGGCCACGCAGCGCGCCTACCTACCAGCTCACCACTCTGTAACATACACGCGCACGGCCTCGTTGTGTCCCGCTGTTGGTTGGCGCTCGAGAAGGCGCGTTGTAAGTCAGGCGACCCAGGGCTGTGCGTGCAATTGGAACACCTGCCACACATGATCGGACGAACGCGCTAACCAAGATGAACATCGAGGACCCGGAGCTCAAGCGCGCTCTGGTGGCTCGCCGTACTCAGCTGGGCGGGGGCAAGTAGTGCATTTTGTGACTGGCCTGACGCAACGAAACCAAAACCTTAGCCACTGGGCCTTGCTGTTGGAGAGCCGGGTGTGGGTTCCTGCTCCAAAAGGGTCGGATCTCGAGATTTCAAACCACTCGCTGGTTTGACATAGGCACCCTTCGTGCTAACTCCTTACTTGACATGCGTGGCTGTTACACATTTGCTCGCTCCCTTGCAAGGTAACCAATTGGGTAGCAGGCTACACTGCAGGCACCTTCGGGGGTCCTTATTTTTGTTACGGTCCTGCTGTACATGTTGTCAACGCGCGCAGCCTGACTGCTGACCATCAGCCTGGTGCCAGGCTATAGCTACGTCCCCTGGCGCCAGGCTGTAGCTACGTCCCCTCGCCTCCCTTCTTCCTCAGCAGTGAAGGCAGCCCCGTCTGAAGTGCACACCGCCGACATGCCTGTGGGCGACACATGCTTGCCGTCCACCATACGCGAGGCGTTTGTGACGTCCACTGCTCAGAGCCATCCACGCCGTGCAACCCACCTTGGTGCTCGGTTCTTAGTTTCACAGGTTTTACACGCACGCGTCGAAAGGACCCGGGGCGTGATTTAAGGCCTAGACCACAAGTCTTGGGGGGCTCTACTAGGAGAGCCCCCAAGGCCACGCAGCGCGCCAGCCTACCAGTGCTCAGTTGTTGAGCACCCGCCTGGCTCTTGACTTGCCCCCCATGTGCACGCACTGCTGCCCGCGCAACTGGTGCCATCCCGCTGACCGACGCCCAGCTGCACTCACCTATCAGACTGCGCGCAAGCATTTTACGTATACGTGTTCTGGTAGGCTGGCGCGCTGCGTGGCCTCGCGGGCTCTACTAGTAGAGCTCCCCTAGACGTGTAGTGTAGGCCTTAACTCACGCGCCGGGGTCCTCCGGGCGCGTCCATGTAAAAGCTGTCAACACAAACGCATATGTGTACCCTAGCTAGCTGACGCTTGTGTAGCGGCGGGTGTAGCGGTAGGAGGAGGGCAACTTCCTGATTTTGACGCCCTGGTAGGCTGGCGCACAGCGTGGTGTACTTATAGGCTTTCCTAGTAGAGCTCCCCCCCTGACCCATAGTCTAGGCCTAAACTCACGCCCCGGGGTCCTACGGGAGGAAGTGAAAACCAACATACAAAAAAGTTATTTTCCGGGTGCTTCCCCGGTCATTCCAACTGGAATGAGAGCAGTGCTCTGCCGACTGAGCTATAGAGGCGGACCTATACGAGTTGCCTCCAACCAGGCTCGAACTGGTGACACCTGCCTTCTCCCATGTGACCAAGCTAAGCGCTCGGAGGTGCAATCATGTCAAATTTGTACAGCGATTCACTTCATGAAAACGCAAACAAGTAATGGCGTTGAAAACACAAAAACACAAAAGGCTGACGCGCGAGGCAGCACGGCTGTCCACGATGCGAGCGGCCCCTGCGGCCGCGGCGGCGGTGGCGCAGCGCGCTGCGGCGGCGGAGCTGCGGGATGCGATGGACGTGGCGGCGCGAGCGCGTGGTGCGGCCGAACCCGCAGCGCTCGCCCGGGTGCTCGCCGCCTCGGCGGCTCACTCGGCTGCGCTGCACTCCACTGCGCTGCCAGCAGAGCAGCGGGCGCGGTACATGTGGCTGCGTGATGGGGAGCGCCCGTCGCCACTGCTGTGTAAGCTCATGCGTCCCCCCAAGGCCTCTCGGCAAGTCGGTGCTTTGCGTGCGCGGGGCGGCGGCCTCACGACTGATGGCCACGCCATGGCAAGCACCATGGCACGCTTCTTTGCTGGCATCTCCACCGCGCTGCCGCCCGACCCGCCGGCACTCGATGCGGTGTTGGCGGCCGTCCGGTCGCAAGCCAGCATCCAGCCGGAACTCGCCGCGGCTGCCGGTGCCCCCTCTGTCTCCGTGGCAGAGGTGCGCCGCTCGCTGCGCCAGTCACGGCCAGGGGCGGCGCCTGGCCCAGACGGCATCCCCATCGAGCTGTGGCGCCGCGGAGGTGCGGCACTGCCACGGCTTCTTGCTCGTGTGTACTCAGCTGTGGGTCACACGGGCGGGGTGCCGCGTGGCTTCCTGGCCGGCGACGTCGCACCCATCTTCAAGAAGGGCGACCCGGCCGAGCCGACCAACTACCGCCCCATCACCCTGTTGTCGACCGACTACCGTGTGATGACCAAAACCCTGGCTGCACGGCACCAGTCCTGGCTACAGTCGTCGGCCCCCACCAAACGGCCTTCCTCCCAGGCCGGCTCATCACCGACAACGCTCGAAGAAGAAGAAGGTGCTCTTCATGCACCTTCTCCCCCACCTCCTGGCCTCCAACCGGGCTGCTGGCGATGGCGACACGGCGGTGGTCGCCGCCTTCCTCGATTTCAGTAAGGCGTACGACACCGTCAGTCGCCCGTTCCTCTATGCGGTGATGGAGGCCATGGGGGCGGGCGACGGGCTCCTCCGCTGGACGCGCGCCATCCTCACTGGGACGACGGCGTCAGCGACGGTCAACGGCTTCACCTCTGCAGCGCAGCCGTACCATGCGGGTGTGCGCCAGGGCTGCCCGGTTGCACCGGCTCTGTTCCTGTTCGCTGCGGAGGCGCTGGTGCGGCACCTGCACGGCTGTCCGAGTGTGGGCATCGACATCACGCGCGGCGTGCGAGTGTTCTGCGTGCAGTTCGCCGATGACACCCTGCCTCTGCTGCGCCAGCTGACCCCGGCGTGTGTGCAAGCGTTCCTCGCCTTCATGCACGTTTTCCAGATGGCGTCGCGCCTGGCTCTCAACCCCCCAAAGTCCCAGCTGCTCGCCCTGGGCGACGCGGTGCCGCCCGATGGCGTGCTCCCCGAGTCAGTCTGTGGTCTGGCGGTGGTGACCGAGGCGGCCTCTCTGGGCGCGGTCGTCGTGGCGGGCGGCGAGCCACAGCCGGATTGGGAAGAGCTGCTCGACCAAGTCGCGCTCAAATACGACAAGCTGGCGCGGCTGCCGCTCTCCGCCTTCGGCCGCGCGTCGGCGGCGGCTGCGTACGGTGTCAGCCGGCTCCTTCACCGTGCCACGATGCACGCCGTGCCGCAGTGGGTGTTCGATCGGCTGCACCGCATCTCAAAGCGGCTGGTCGATGCCGGCGTGGGGCCCACGCCCGTGGCCTCGCGCACACGCCGAGTGCTGCCTGGGGTGCCGCCCGCGCTCCTCCCGGGCCGCCCAGCACGGGGCGGCATGGGGATGCTGCCATGGGCCGAGCACCTCCGCGCGCGCCGGGCTGTCGGTCTCCGCCGCCTCATCGTGTTCCTGCTTGGTGACCCCACTGTGCTGTACCAGCGGCGGGTCACTGCGGCAGCGCCCCCCACTGGTGGTGGTGCTGGTGCTGCTACCGCTGCCACCCCCACCGGTGGCACTGATGCTGATGCTGATGATGCCGGGAGCGGGGGCATGCCTGTGCCCCAGCCCGACCCAGCCACGCTCGCCGGCCCCGGGGTGCCGCCGGTGGTTGCCGCAGTGGACGTGCTCCTCCGCCGAGCGTGCCCTGGCCGCCACCCTGGGGTGGTGCTACTGCTGTCTGCGGCGGCGATGACAGCGGCTGACGCCGGGCGGCTGCCATCTGCACTCGTGCCCAGCCTCACTGGCCACGCGGGTGCATCGCTGCCACCCCCGCTTGCCCGTCTGGTCGAGGGCCTCCAGGCGCTCGGCCCGCCGCAGGTGGCGGCCCTTGGGCACGGCGGTGGCGCGGGCTGGGGCGGCGCCGCCCTGCTGTGGGCCAACCCCCTGCTGCAGCTGGAGCTCTCGGCGGGTCAGCGGTCGGTGCGATGGCCGGTGCAGGCTTCCGGGGTCGGGGATGCGCCCCCCACTGGTGTGATGGGGTGCGCTGACCGATGGAAGCAAGGTTTTGCGCTCATGTCCCACCTGCCTGGCCTACGCACCGTCACCGACCTGATGGTGCTCCAACGCGCCCTCAACCGCGTCGCAGTGCTTGTGCAGCTGGCATGCGCCGGCAAGCCCCTCCCTGGAGGCCTGTTGCCTGAGCTGCTGGAGGCGTGCCGCGGCGCGGCTGACCCATTTGGTGCCCGCGCGGCCTGCCGCGCGCGCGCCCTTCGGATCGTCCTCTACGGTGCGCGCCGCCCAGCCACGCCCCTGCTTCTGCAGCACATGCTGGAGTCATGGAGCCACCGCGACCATGACGTTGATGACCGCCTCACCCCCGAGGTGGCAGCGGTGTACGCTGTGCTGCCTGCCGAGTGGAGGGCCGACGCGGCCCGCCGCCTCCCGCCCGTACTCACCCCGCAGCCCACGCTGCCTGTGGCCCTCCCCACTGCCGAGGAGGCTGCTGCCGCGCGGGCTGTCGCCGCGTGTGTGGGGTGGCGGAGTGGCCCCAAGACTGGGCAGGAGCCGGGCCGGGTGATGCCACTCGTGGGCCCAGGCGGCCTCAGTGTGCGCGATGCTACGGGGCTGCAGCTGCAGGGATTTGAGGGGACGCGCCGGGCGTGCCACACCGACTATGTCACCGCCGCGCTCTTGCTGAGTGGTACGCCCGCGCTGGCCGCTAGCCCCGCCGTTGTCGAGGCGGGGCGCGCATCCGTTGCGATCGCACTGCGCAGGGTGTGGATGCTCGGGTGCGAAAACACGCTCAAGGAGACGCTCTGGCGCGTCACCCTCAACGGCGTGCCCGGCGCGGGCAGCGGTGGCATCATCTTCACTGCCCCCTGCCCCTGCGGTTGGCACTCGACACACGGCCCGCGCCCCGACCTCATGTGGCGCTCCCACTACTTCTGGGAGTGTCGCGTCGCTACGGCGGTCGTCGGGCCGTGCGCGCCGGGCTGGAGGCCAAGGGGGTGCTGGCGGGCGCGCTAGCGTGCCGCCACGTCTGGCTGCTGCAGCCGCCCGCCGCCGCCGTGTACGCCGACGTGTGGCGCGTCGTCTGTGTGGCGGCCCTTGACGCCATGGCGTATGGACGCCGCCTCCTGTGGGCCCTACACCTCGACACCGGCGCCGCCCCCCCCGACGACCAATCCCTGATTACTGACTTCTTCCCGGTCCTCACGGCTGGCCCGGCCCAGCCTGACAAAGCTGACCGTGCCGGCCGCGCGGCGGTGGCCCGTTTCTGAACGGGCCTCCAGGAGATCGCCTCCCTCGACCGAGTCCCACCGGCGTGGGCTGCTGCCGATGGCCCTCCCCCTGACCACCCATTCATCGGGGTGGTGCGTGCGGGCGACCGGCCTCGCCTCTGCCTCCACGCTCCGTTGGATCCCCCGTGAACAGGTCGGCGGGGCGCATGCGTCCCCCCGGCTCCCCGGACTCTGACTAGGGCACCCCCCCTGGTGGGTTGACGATGGCGGCACGCTGACTGCTTGGCGACCTACAGTTGGCGCACATTGCGCTCAAGGAAGGAACCTCGCTGGCGCTCGCTGCGCTGAGTGGTCAACGTGCTGCCCCGCCCACACCCCGGAGGGCCCTGCCCGCCCCGGCCACTCTGTGGCTTGGGTTTTGATACTGATTTGCCGAGTTTGCGGGTGGCCTGCCCCACGGGGTGGGCTACGCCGGACGGTTGATGCTCTGCTACAGTGTGCGCGCCCATACAAAAAAAATAAAAAAATGACAGTTGACAAGCGCATGCCATTGAGCGTGCCCCCGGAAGTGAGACCCCTGAGCCTGCGGCGCACCCCTTCGCCTTCCCTGTTTCCATCCCTTCCCCGTCTCCCCACACATACAGTGAGCCCGGCGTCCCCTCGGGGGCGTTTAGGGAAGTACCACCGGCCGTGTAACAATCTCTCTCTCAAAAGGCTGCGGGGAAGCGGGCGCAGTTCCACCGCGCGCGCCTCATGATTGACGGCGAGCGGGTACCCCCACCTGCTCGCAAGTCTGACAACTGAACTTAGCTGTGGCGCTGGTCGCCCACAGCCCCGAGGCTCGCACTGCCGAGCTGAGGGAGGCGCAGCGCATGCGGCTGCGACCGCCAGCCACGACCCCGCTTCTACGAAGCTGCCCACTACGGGACGACTACTGACCAGGGCGCCCCCCCCCGCGGGTGGGCGACGGCGGCGCGCTGATTGCTTGGCGGCCCACAGCTGGCGCACATTGCGCTCAAGGAAGGAACCTCGCTGGCGCTCGCTGCGCTGAGTGGTCAGCGTGCTGCCCCGCCCGCCCCCCAGGAGGGCCCCGCCCGCCCCGGCCACTCTGTGGCTTGGGTTTGATACTGATCTGCCGAGTTTGCGGGTGGCCTGCCCCATGGGGTGGGCTACGCCGGACGGTTGATGCTCTGCTAGAGTGTGCGCGCCCATAAAATACCCCCCCCCCCAAAAATGTCAGTTGACAAGCGCATGCCATTGAGCGTGCCCCCGGAAGTGAGATCCCTGAGCTTGCGGCGCACGCCTTCGCCGATCCTTTTTCCATCCCTTTCCCGTCTCCCCGCACATACAGTGAGCCCGGCGTCCCCTCGGGGTGTTTGGGAAGTACCACCGGCACGTGTAACCAATCTCTCTCTAAACAACAATTGACAGTCGATAAGCGCATGCCATTGAGCGTGTCCCTGGAAGTGAGACCCCTGCACCTGCGGTCTACCCCTCCGCCTCCCTTCTTTCCATCCCCTTCCTGTCTCCCCACACATACAGTGGGCCCGGCGTCCGCTCGGGGGTGTTTGGGAAGCACCACCGGTTCGTGTAACCAATTCTCCTTTTCTCCCCCCCAGACATCACCCGGCGCGTGTGTGCTGGTACCCTCAACCGCATCGGTGGTTGAGGTAGGCTGGCGCGCTGGTAGGCTGGCGCTCTGCGTGGCCTTGCGGGCTCTCCTAGTAGAGGCCACCTAGTCATGTAGTCGAGGCCTTCAATCACGCCCTCCGGGAATACGTGGCGGAATCACTACACAGCGGATTCGGCTGGGAAAGCGGCACGACGGCAGCCGAGCAGAGAAAAAACAAGTCCACACATTTTGCACCGTAAAAAAACGCAGCGCGCCGCCGTCCTCTCGCTCGCTTCCTACACCCCCCAAGGCACTCGCTCTTTACACCACACAGCCGCACTTGCTCTTTACACCCGACAACTTCTTTACTATTTGTCCCCCAGGGATGGTTTTCAGTATGGACCGTGTCGCCCGTTCCGACATCCCAAAACGCGAACCATACTCAGGGTTTCTCGGGGGGGCGAGGAGCAGGGGCCCAAACAGGAGGCTGGCTAGGGAGGGGAGCAGGTGGGGCGGCGCCTGCGTTGCGGGGGCGGGGCGGATGACTCGTTTTTTCGAAAGAGTGTAGCGTCACACACCGACGTGGCGTGCATCACCCTTCAGCGAACGCACGTGGCGGCTGATGATGTCTAAAGGGCCTCGCGAGGCCTTGCAAAGGAGCACAGGGGGGCCTGGGTCGGAGCAGTGTGAGGAGAGGGAAGGTGGGTCCCCCAAGGCAACGGTAATCCTGCTCGTATCTAAACAGTCTCCGACAGCCTTCCGAGATGTGCACCGCATGTCGTCGAGGCGGAGAAACAGAGAGAGGGTGTAGTCGCGGATGACAAATGGCACTCCTGGTTACACCTTATAATACCTAACGCGCACGTGTAAAACCTATACGTGCTTTTCCACTGTGGCAGGAGCCCGGACAGCTGTACCCTGCAGGGTACTTGCTGCCATGCACTCGCTCGAGATCCCTCCGGTTGACGCACAGATCGCGGCCGACATCACTGCTGCCGCCCCGCGGCCCGTGCGGATGACCTCAGGCTGACCTCAACGTGACATGTAACGCAGATAAGTTGCGCAGATAAGTTGCGGCCGATCAGGCTCCGCACCGCCCACACTTCCGAATGATGGGACGCATCACAGCCCAACCATCACACCACCCAACACAGCCCAACAGAGCCAAACCATCATACCACCCAAAGCACGGTTAAGGTGCGCACAGGCTTGTCGCGTGCAGGCATGCAGGCGGGCATCAACTCCGCACAACCCTAGGCAGGCTGCCGCACAGACGCCTACGGCCTGCCCGCAGCCGCCTAGTCGCAAAACGCCCTAAGCGCGGCGGGGGAGGGATGCACGGACTGAGAGGCCCCCTTGCGCGTTGATCCGGCCAGGTGCATGTGACCCGTCGCATGCCCTACATGCGGCTGAGGTTTGTGCCCCCGCACAGGCATGTCGATCAACGACCTCATTCGCAACCTGCTTCCTGGAGTCCCAGCTGAGACACAGGCCAGTGCTGCAGGGGAGCTGGCCGCCATGGCTCACAACAACCAGAACAAGATCACCATCGCTGCTGCGGGTGCCATTCCGCGGCTCGTGCGGCTGCTGGAGGCGGGCTCCCCGCCCAGTGTGCAGGGCAACGCAGCACGCGCACTGGCAATGCTGGCACTGAACGCTGCCAATGCGGCCACTATCGCTGGTGCTGGAGCCATCAATCCAGTGGTGCAGCTGATGCTGGCGCCCTGCTCAGACGGCACCAGAGCGGAAGCCACTGTGGCACTGGAATTCCTTCGCATGCGCGGCATTCAGGCGGCCAGCGCTGCTCTTGCCGTGTTGTCCCTGTCAGGGCACTATGTCTGACGTGAAGGCGCATCAACATCAGCGGATGCTGCCGGGGTCGGGGCTCGATTCCAGCTGACGTGCCGAGGCAACCGGCTGCAACACACGTGCAGTCGTCGAGTATCTCTCCCTCAAAATAAAATGAGTGCCAGGATTCCCCCACGAAATACCCGGGGACAGCTTGGCTAAGGCTTCCCTCTGCTCCCTTCTGGTGCTTAGGTGCATCACCAGAGGCTGGAAAGCCCTAGACCCCCCTTCATTACCCCTTGTACCCCTTGCAGTTGATATCAAAGAATCACAAAAAAATCCAATGTTCTTGCCCCATGGGTTTGACTAACAGGGGCTGCAACATGCCGCCACTCTGCTGTTGGCAATTGATGCAAGAGAGCTTGGCCGACTACTTTCAGACCGGGGGAGTGAGGCCGGGTGGAAGTGAGGTGCGTATGTCGCAGTCGCTGGCACATGCCTGGCCTGCTTTCGGTGGCGCCATGCCGACCCACATCGTCGCTTGCCGTCTTGCAGCTGCGTCGCAATCCGTTAGTTGGACTGATCAATCGGGGGGCCGAATATCTCACGAGAGAGCATGGCCGCTTGACCCGCTCGCAACATGCGGTGGTGGTTTCTCAAGCCTGGTGGCAGTGTGTCAGTCATCAGCTGGCGGTGCGTCATGGCACTGGGGGGCGGCACTCGGTCCCTTGAAGCGCGCCCACTCAACACATCCCAGCCATGGCCCTTGGTATACACAGTGGAACTTTGTGTGTGTGGGGGGAGGGGGCGGGAAGGCACTTACACGTCCCTGTCATGGCCCTAGGTCTTCACAGTGGCCCTAGGTCTTCCCACTGAACACGTCCCAATCATGGCAATAGGTCCTCACAGTGGTTGGATGGTCATTGGTCTCCCAATTCTTCCCCCGTGTGCGCCAGCACACATCTTTCGTGGAGACCTATTGTGTATACGGACTCGCCTGTACCTTGGCAGTCGGTCGCCAGGCACAGTTAGCATCCCCCACTCCTAGTAGCGTCAGTATGTCACGGGTCCCCCAGCTCCGCGCATATCTGCGCCAGCGCCCTCTCTGTGGCCGCCCGTGGGCAGTCAGACGGCGAAGGTTTGGGTTAAGTTTAGGCGAAGTCATATAGGGCTGTATCTACGGCCATGGTAGTGAACCCCGCGCCCCAGGCCAGACCTACTGTCCTGTGTAGCGTCAGAACGTCACAGGTCCCCCAGCTCTGCCCGCGTCTGCGTCTACACTCTCAGTCAGTCAGCCCCTTGGGCAGCAGCTACACCTTAAAACGACAGCAGCCAAATCACAGGTCCCCCAGCTCCGCCCGCGTATGCGCAAGCACATCTTCTGTCTGCGCCAGCTGCCTGCTCAGGCAGCCGGCCTGCTCCCTCAGCACGGCGAGCGCCTCGTCCTTCTTCGTCAGGGTCGCCTTGACACGTGACTCCACCTGCAAGGGCAGTGTGTGCGTGTGTGTGTGTGTGGTGAAAGCACATATGGTCGGACACCCTCAGCGAACGGACATGATATCCACGGGTGTTAACGACTTTTAAACGATTGCTGGTATGAGTGCATTAGCACAGGCAAGAGCCGTAATCGCGGCTGCCCGTGCGGTCGGAAATGTAACGAATGTCTCCTACGCTCTCTCTGTGGTATGTGGTGTGATGCGTGACTCGACCTGTGAGGCAAGATGCACCAGTGGCGCTTAGGGGTTGGCTACACATTGAGCTCCATAAAAGAGAGACCCATCCATCCATCCTAGCAGGGTCGCACGACTCAACAAGGCAAGACACAGCAGTGGTGCTGATAAGCGTTGGCCGCACATTGTGCTCTAGAAACGACAGCCTAGCGAGAGCCTCCTTGTTGGTTGCCTATCTCTCTCCAAATCTTCTCTCTTTCTGTATCTCTCTCTTTCTGTCACACTCACTCTCTCTCTAAACCTCTCTCGCTCACTCTTCACTCAGGCGTGTCATCTCGAGCGTGTGTCGCCGCCCAGCCTCCTTCAGCTGCCTCCCCCGCTACCCCCTTACGACCCAATTCAATCCCTGCCCCTGCCTGCCTCCGCACCGCAGTGCACACAAGCACAAGCCCAATGTAAGGGTTCCTGTGTTGCATCCTGATCGTTTTTTGGGCCGCTGCCTGCTGCCTGTCTGGTCGCTGCCAGTTAGCTGCATGGCGCAAGCACGAACGCACTCACGCCGCGTTACAGCTGCAGCACATGCACACCGCCTAGCTGCCTAGCTGCCGCCCCCCAACTGCAGCACACGCTGATTGCTAACAGCTCAAGCAATCAAGATGTTTCTAGCTGCAACACGCTGCATAGCTGCAGCATGACAGCCGCACGCGAACACACATGCACACAACCGCAAGCCCAATATTTCAATCGCCATCACCACCCACGTGCGTCATCTCACGCGTGTGTCGCCTACCAGTCTCCTGCCGCTTCTTCCGCCTCCGCCCCCGTCTCCCTCTGGGACACACGCGCCCTCTATCCCCCCCCCCTCTCTCTCTGTTCACTCATGTGCGTCATATAAAGTTGTGCCGCCGCCCAGCCTCCTGCCGCTGCCGCTGCTTCCGCCTCCCTCTTTCTCTGTGACACACACACCCTCTCTATACCCCCCCCCCCCTCTCTCTCTCTCTCTGTTCACTCACGTGCATCATCTCGAGCGTGTGTCGCCGCCCAGCCTCCTCCAGCTGCCGCTTCTCCCCCCTCCCTCCTCCTCTCTCTCTGTGACACCCCTTTATCTCTCTCTCTCTCTGTTCACTCACGTGCCTCATCTCCAGTGTGTGCCGCCGCCCAGCGTGTTCCAGCTGCCGCTTCTTAGGACTCCCCCCCCCCTCTCTTTCTCTCTCTCTCTCACTAACGTGCGTTATCTCGCGTGTGCCGCCGCCCAGCTTCCTCCAGCTGCCGCTTCTTAGGACTCCCCCCCCCCTCTCTCTCTCTCTCTCTCTCTCTCTCTCTCTGTGACACACACACCCTCTCTCTCCACACCCCTTTTTTTACTCACGTGCGTCATCTCAAGCGTGTGTCGCCGTCCAGCCTCCTCCAGCTGCCTCCGCATGCGAGACGCCTCGTCCTGTGCAGCTGCCAGCGCCTGCTGTGCAAGAGACTGGCGCTGCTCCACCTGGTGTGTGTGTGTGCGGTGTGTATGTATGTGTGTGTGGGCCAGCCAGTGTGTCTGTGTGTTTGCACGTGCGTGTGTATGTGTGTCTATATATCTCTCTCTGTATGTGTGTGTGTGCAGCTGCCATCGCCTGCTGTGCCAGAGACTGGCGCTGCTCCACCCGGGGTGTGTGTGTGTGTGTATACATGTGTGTGTGTATGTTAGCTTGTGTGTGTTTGCGTGTGTGTGTGTGTGTGTGTGCATGAGTTTGAACGTGTGTGTGTGTTTGTGCAGCTGCCAGCGCCTGCTGCGCCAGAGACTGGCGCTGCTCCACCTGCATGCTTGTGTGTGTGTGTGTGTGTGTGCGTTGTGTGTGGCAGCCAGTGTGTGTGTGTGTGTATGCGCAGCAGTGAGCGCCTGCTGTGCCAGTGACTGACGCTGCTCCACCTGTGTGTGTGTATGTCAGCCAGTGTGCGTATGTGTGTGTGTGTGTGCACCTGTCAGCTCCTGCTGTGCCAGAGATTGGCGCTGCTCCAACTGGTGTGTGTGTGTGTGTGTGTGGCAGCCAGTGTGTGTATACATGTGTGTGTGCATGTCTGTGTGTGTTTGCACGTGCGTGTGTGTGTGCGCGCAAGCATGTGTGTGTGTGTGTGTGTGTGTGCAGCTGCCAGCGCCTGCTGTGCCAGAGACTGGCGCTGCTCCACCCGGTGTGTGTGTGTGTGCGATGCGTGTGTGTGCGCAGCTGCCAGCGCTTGCTGTGTGTGCGGTGTGTGTGTGTGTGTGTGTGTGCCAGCCAGTGTGTCTGAGTGTTTGCACGTGCGTGTGAATGTGTGTGTGCAGCTGCCATCGCCTGCTGTGCCAGAGACTGGCGCTGCTCCACTCGGTGTGTGCGTGTGTGTGTGTGTGTATGTTAGCTTGTGTGTGTGTGTGTGTGCGTGCATGTGTTTTAACGTGTGTGTGTGTGTGTGTGTGTGTGTGCGCAGCAGCGAGTGCCTGCTGTGCCAGAGACTGGCGCTGCTCCACCTTAATGCGTGTGTGTGTGTGTGTGTTTGTGTGTGTGTGTGTTGGCTCGTGTGTGTGTGTGTCTGTGTGCAGCTGCCAGTGCCTGCTTTGCCAGAGACTGGCGCTGCTCCACCTGAATGTGTGTGTGTGTGTGTGTGTGCAGTGTATAGTGGGTGTGTGTGTCTGTGTGTGTGCGTGTGCAGCTGCGAGCGCATGCTGCACAAGAGATTGGCGTTGTGCAGACGTGCGTGCGAAGCAGTGTGTGTGTGAAGTCAACGGATGGCACAGCACAACACTAACAGCGCTACTGCACCTCTCGCCACATCGCGCATGTCCCTTGGCCCCCTGGCCCCGCTTCGCCTCCCTCCCCGCAAGCCCCCCCCCCCCTGACCCCTCTCCCCCCAAGCACCCCCCTGCCGCTCACCGCATCCCGCATATCCCTCTCCTTGCCCCCCCCCCCTGGCTCTGCGACGCCTCAGTCAGTTGCCCCTCAAGCGCAACTGGTTCAAAACTACCAACAAAAAACACCCCCTCCCACCCCCTCCCACATGTCTTTCTCACCGCATTCTGCATGTCTCTCCCACCACATCCCGCATGCCCTGCTCCTTGCCCCCCCCCCTAGCTCTGCAACGCCTCAGTCAGCTGAGCTCCGAGCCACCGCAAGGTGGCCTGCTGCTCCTCTCCTGTAAACAGACACCTGAAACCTACCACCTCTACACAATCCCGTACCGCATCCCGCATGTCCCGCTCTCTGGCGCCCTGGCTCTGCGACGCCTTAGTCAGCTGAGCCTCGAGCCACCAACTTGACTGTCCCCCCCCCCCCCCCCCAGGTCTCCTCTCTCCCCCAAGAGACCCTGCCTCTCACCGCATCCAGCACATCCCGCTCCATGCCCCCCCCCTGGCTCTGCCACGCCTCAGTCAGCTGCACCTCAAGCCACCTAATCATCTGCCCTTTCCCCCTCCCTCCTGAGGCTCCCTCTCCGCCCAATCACATCCCCCCACTCACCGCATCCCTGCATGCCCCTCCCCCCCCCCCTGACTCTGTGTTGCCTCTGTGAGCTGTGCCTGACTCTGTGTTGCCTCTGTGAGCTGTGCCTGTAGCCATCGGATGTCTGCCCCCCCCCCCCCCCCCCCTTCCCCTGAAGCTCCTTCCAAGAGGTCCCCTCCGGCCCCCCCCCCCCTCCACACGAGGCACCGTTCTCCCACCAACCAGACAGCCCGCATCCCTATGTCCCGCTCCTTGGCACCCTGGCTTTGTGTCGTCTAGTCAGCTGAGCCTCTAGCCACGGAATGGTCTGCCACCCCACCCCCTGGCCCCCTCCTCCCAATGCCGCCCCTCCACCCACCGCATCCCGCATGTCCCTCTCCCTGGCGCCCTGGCTCTGGGATGCTTCAGTGAGCTGCGACTCGAGCCACCGAATCGTGTCAGAGCGCGCAGACAGCTCGCGGTGAGACGCAGCCAGAGCTGCCTCGCAGCTGGACAGCTTGACCTCTGCCACCTGTGTGTGTGTGTGTGTGTGTGTGTGTGTGCAGGTTTGTGTGCGTGCATGTGTGCGTGTGTGCATGTGTGTGTGTGTGTGCATGTGTGCGTGCATGTGTGTTTGTGTGCGTGTGTGTGTGCAGGTGTGTTTGTGTGCGTGTGTGTGTGCGTGTGCGCGTGCAGGTGTGTGTGTATGTGCACGCGTGTATGTGTGTGTGTGTGCGTGTATGTATATATGTGTGTGTGTTTATGCGTGTGTGTTTGGCTGACACCCCCACACACCTGCAGGTTGGTGCCAGCAGTGCGGAAGTGCTCGGCCAGCTTTGCCTCGGCTCGCCGTACGTCCTTCAGCTGCTGTGCTGCACGTGATGATGCGCCCTCCTCGCGCACGCGTGCCTGCGGTGTGTGTGAGCGGGTGTGTTTATGTATGTGCATGTGCGTGTGTGTGGTGGTGGGCATTGCACCAGGGTGGTATACACCATATGGCCACCATACGCGTGTCCTTCAGCTACTGTGCTGCGCGCGATGATGCGCCCTCCTCACGCGCGCGCGCCTGCGGGTGGTGGTGGTGTGGTGGTGGTGTGGTGGTGTGTGCGCGCGCATGTGTGTGCTCCGCCGCTCCATGCAATGCACGCATGTGCTTCAGCCTCCAATTGCAACGCTCGCCTGACCACACCCTCCTGCCGTACCACATTCCCAACGTTTGAAGCGGCGCCTCAGGCGGCGCATTTACCTGCGCGAATCAGGCGGCGCCTCAGGTGCGCTGACCGCCTGAGGCGCACCCCTGATCGCTGCCTTAGGCTTCATCCGCCCGCCTCAGGCGCCACCTCGACCGCCTTCGGCGCCCACCACCGCCTGATGTGCACCCCGGACTGCCTCTGCGTTATGACCGCATTCACTTGCGCGGATCAGACGATGGGGCTGTGGTAGGGCTGCCCTCTGCCCTCGCTCGCGCCTCTGCCCTCTCGTGCCCTCGCCCCCTCACACACACACACATACACATGCCTGCTCAGCCGCCTCATGCATCTCGCGCGTGTGCTCAGCCTCCAGCCTTCCAACGACCGCCCCCTTCCCTCCTTGCCCGTAACACACACACACACACACACACACGCACTCGCCTGCTCCGCTGCCTCGTGCATCGCGCGCGTGTGCTCAGCCTCCAGCCTTGCAACGACTGCGGCGATCTCCTCGTCCCTCTCACGCGTGAGTCGCTCACGCAGCACAACCTGCGGAAAACAAACCAGGGGATGTGTCCAGTGTCAAGTTGGGGCAGTTCCCTTGCCACAGGGTACGCCCTGACTGTAGTCACATATGTGTGACTCTCGCGCATGAAACATGCACATGTACAGACACACACACACATACACACGCACGCACACACAGACCTCCTGTTCTGCAAGCCCTGATCGGGCGCACTCACACAACCACGCACACACACACACACACACACACACCTCTTTGTCTGCCAGCTCTGACCGTGTGTGCTCACATGCACACCCACCCACCCACACAGGCACCCACCCACCTCCTTGTCTGCCAGCTCTGATCGCGCGCGCTCCGAAATCGCAGACCGCCAGCCCTCCTGCCCAGTCTCATACTGCTCGCGAAGGGATTCCACCTGTAGTACGGTCACAGGGTGTAACAGTACGGTCACAGAGTGTAGCAGTACTGTCACAGGTTGCAGCGGTTCAGTCACAGGTTGCAGCGGTACAGTCACTGGGTTTTCGGTAGGAGTGGGGGATGTGGGTAACTGGTGGCGGGCAGCCCTCCTGCCCAGTCTTGTATTGCTCGGTCAGGTACTCCACCTGGCAGAATGGTCACAGGGTGTAGCAGTACGGTCACAAGGTGTAGTAGTACTGTCACAGGTTGCAGCGGTACAGTCACTGGTTGCAGCGGTACAGTCACTGGGTTTTTGGTAGGAGTGGGGGATGTGGGTTACTGATGGCAGCCAGACCTCCTGCCCTGTCTCATACTGCTCGCAAAAGGATTCCACCTGGCAGTACGGTCACAGGGTGTAGCAGTACGGTCACAAGATGTAGCAGTACGGTCACAGGGTGTAGCAGTACGGTCACAGGTTGCAGCGGTACAGTCACTGGGTTTTCGGCTAATAGGAGTGGGGGATGTGGGTTACTGATGGCAGACCGCCAGCCCTCCTGCCCAGTCTCGTACTGCTCGCGAAGGGATTCCACCTGTGGTCACAGATCCATAGCGGTACGGTCACAGGGTGCAGCGGTACAGTCACATGCTATTCGGCTAGTTATTTGGATAGTAGGATTGGGGGATGTGGGTTACTGATGGCAAGCAGCCAGCCCTCCTGCCTCGTCCCGTATTGCTCGCTTAGGGATTCCACCCAGCAGTACAGTCACAGGTGTATCAGTACGAGCACAGGGTGTAGCAGTTAGTGAGAGTAAGTTATAGGGGTTGGTTCGTGGGCAGAGGTGGGATGCGGGCTTAGGGTTTAGGGTTTAGGCAGTTACGGGCAGTTACGGGCACGCCCCTCCTGCCACAGTTAGTTAGAGAAGTTAACGCGGTTGGCCTGTTAGAAGATGTGGGATGCGGGTCATGCGGGCGCCACACTCGAGTGCTCGCGCACACACACTCACACACAGTCATAGACACCTGCTTTTCATACGCCCGTCGCAGCTCCTCCTTCTCAGTCTTTGCGTCTTCTTATGCGTGGGCCTCACGCGACGTAGCCAGGCGTGCACACACACACACACATACACACACACACACACACACACCTGCTTTGCGTACGCCCGTAGCAGCCCTTCCTTTTCCGTCTTGGCATCCTCCGCTGCCCGTGCCTCGCGCGACGCAGCCAGACACGCACACACGCACACACACGCGTACACACACACCTGCTTTTCGTACGCCCGTCGCAGCCCCTCCTTTTCCGTCTTTGCGTCTTCTGCTGCCCGTGCCTCGCGTGACGTAGCCTCTGCTGCAGCGGCGGAAGACACCTCCTCGGCGCGCTTGCGGTCCTCGCGCCTGCACATGGTGGGTTGCACGTTGAAGGGTTGCGTTTGGTCAATTTTTGGTCATAAACAGCGGGTAATGGTCAAGGGTTTAGGGTTTATGTAGTTGGGTTAGTGTGGCAGCGACGGAGGAGGTCTCCTCAGCGCGCTTGCGGTCCGCGCGGCTGCCCGATTTTTTGGGGGCGTGCTTTAGGCTTGAGTATTGAGTGTTGAGTGTTTCAGGTTTCAGGGTTAAAAACAAGAGACACGCTTTTGGTACACACACACAAAACTCACACACACGTACCGTGCCCTCTCGACCTCTTCCAGCCTCATCTCTGCGTCCTGCTGCAGCCTCAGCCGCTGTGCCGGCAGTGCCCCCCCCCATGCACACATACGCACTGTGCCCTCTGGACCCCCTCCAGCCCCATCTCTGCATCCTGCTCAGCCTCAGCCGCTGTGCCTCGTAGCGCTCGGATGCCACACACACACACACACACACACACACCACGCCCTCTTGACCTCCTCCAGCCTCATCTCTGCGTCCTGCTGCAGCCTCAGCAGCTGTGCAGACAGAGCACCCTCATGTAGCCTCACACACACACACGCGCGCACACACTCACACACACACACACACACACGTACCGCGCCCTCTCGACCTCCTCCAGCCTCATCTCCGCGTCCTGCTGCAGCCTCAGCAGCTGTGCAGACAGAGCACCCTCATGTAGCCTCACACACACGCGCGCACACACTCACACACACACACACACACACACACGTACCGCGCCCTCTTGACCTCCTCCAGCCTCATCTCCGCGTCCTGCTGCAACCTCAGCCGCTGCGCCGACAGTGCACCCTCATGCAGCATCACACACACACACGCACACACACGCACACACACACACACACAAACGTACCGTGCCCTCTCAACCTCCTCCAGCCTCATCTCTGCATCCTGCTGCAGCCTCAGCCGCTGTGCCGACAGAGCGCCTTCGTAGCGCTCGGACGCCTCGCGGAGACGGTTTTGTGACGATGACCGCTCCTTTTCGACGGCGTCTTCGAGCTCCTGGCCGTGCGTGTGTGTGTGTGTGTGTGTGTGCGTGTGGATGTGTGTGAATGTGTGTGTGTGCATGTGTGTGCGTGTGCGTGCGTGTGTGTGCGCACGCGCATGTTTGCGTGGGAGAGACAGGGAGAGAGCGATGAAGATAAACAAGAGATTCGGAGAGACAGAGAGAGTTACAAGAGAGAGACAGAGCGAGAGCGAGAGAGAGATAGGAGGAAACCAGAGTGCGCCCTCTTTGTTAGTCCTAGAACGCCCCCCCCCTCCCCAATTTGTTAGTTTCATTATTATAAAAGGTTTTCTCTCCCCACACCTTGGCCAGCCGCTCGCGCAGCTGCCGCGTAGCTGCCTCGTGCTGAGCCGCCTGCACGTCCAGTATGTGTGTGTGTGTGTGTGTGTGTGTGAGAGACTGTGTGTGTGTGTGTGCGTGCGTGTGTTTGTGCATGAGTGGCCGCTTGTGAGTGCAAGTGCTTGTATGAGTGTGTACGTGCTCGTGTGTGCCTGCTTGCACGAGCGCGCACACGTGTGATTGTGTGCGCACACGTGTGATTGTGTGCGCACACGTGTGATTGTGTGCAGTCCAACAAACACAGTCCAACACACCGCTTCTACGTTCTACTAGTGCGCTCGGGGGGGTGGCAACCCCCCGGGCGCGCTGCGATCCAGGTGTCGACGACGCGAGTCCGATGACCCTGTAGCGTAGAGCCAACCCAAGGAGGGCATACCGGCCCGGCATCACAGACGGCCAAGGACGCCTCGCGGACTTGAGCTGGCTGGCCGCGGATGCGAGCAAAGGGGAAACAAGGCACCCCATGCATGCAGCCTTTTCCTGCCCAGTCCCCGCGTGTAGCGGGGCACGCCTGGCGACGCGTCCAAGTCGTCAATCAGAACACCAGAGTGGCTACGTTCAACGTGCGGACATGTCCTGCAGAGGACGAGGGACTGGTCAAACTGGCGAGTCTGGTGCAAGATTGCGCCAAGCTTAGCGTCGGTGTTGCAGCGCTTCAGGAGCTGCGCAGGACCGGCTCCGGGGAGGCGCAAGTGGCTACGGGCGACACGTCGTGGACGCTGCTATGGTCGGGTGGGGAGCACCGGCAGCGTGGGGTGGGCTTGCTGTTGTCCCCTGCATGGGCATCGGCACTCGTCTCCTGGGAGGCGGTGTCCGACCGCCTCATCCAGGCCCGCTTTGCAGCGGACCGTGGGCAGATGATCACCATCGTCAGCGCCTACAGTCCAACGGAGGCGGCGAGCGACGAGGAGGCTGGCGACTTCTACCTTCGAGTAGCGGCGCTCGCGGACAAGGCCAACGACAAGCGCGATCTGCTCATCGTGGCAGGTGATTTCAATGCAGCAGTGGGGAGGGATTCGGTGTCCGACCACGAATGCGTTGGCAAGCACCTGCCCCTCACGGAGCCAGCGGTGGCCAGCAGGAACGGTCGCCTGCTCCTTGACACTGCCACTGCTTGCAGCCTGCGCGCTGCCAACACTCTCTACCCCCACAGGCCTGAGCACCAGTACACCCACATCAGCCCCATGGCTGTTGCACAGAGCAGACGGCATGCATGCTCTGTGCGCCGCCTGCACAGCGTCAAGGACTACATCCTGGTCGCGCGCCGCCGCATGCATGCGGTGACAGACTGTAGGGTGCGTAGGAGCCCAACCTGGGACAGCGATCACTGCATGGTGGTACTGTCCATGCGCCTCCGCATGCGAGCCTCCCGCCATGCAGGCGGCTCTCAGCGGCGCGCATGGGACTCTTCACAACTGCGGCGCCCGGCTGTCCGTCGTGAGTTCAACCTCCAGCTGTCCGATCGCTTTGGGCTGCTGGAGGCCGTGCCGCCCGAGGGCGCTGATGCCCAGGCGGAGTACGACGCGATGGCTGCTGCCATTCGCGAGGTGGCCACCAACCACCTCGCTCCACGCGGCAGCCGCCGGCGGCGCGGCTGGCAGTTCACTCTGTCGCAGCGCACCCTCCGGCTCATGGACGCCCGGCAGCGCGCGCACACGGCATGGCTCAGGAGCAAGTCTGCTGCTGCCAAACGAGAGCGCAACCGCGCCAACCGCGCGGCCGACGCAGCTGTGCAGAGAGACAGGGAGAGGTGGATCGGCCAGCAGGTGGCGGAGGCGCAAGACATGCTACGCAAGAAGAATCTGCGCCAGTTTGCGCGCGCGTGCGACAGGCTGGCGGGCCGCAGCCGCAGCCATCAGATCCCACCTGCCATGCGGGACGTCTCGGGCGCGCTGCACAGCGGTCCAGACGGGGTGCTGAAGGCCATGACAGAGTCATTCGACAAGCTATATGGCGGGGAGACCAAGCTCAGCGACGAGACCCTGAACCAGCTGGAGAACGATGTAGCGGCGTTTGAGCTCACACGCGCCACAGAGGTGGACGAAGCGCACGGGCGCCCCCCTGACCTGGCTGAGACGGAGGCGTGTGTGCGAGCGTTGCGCTCGGCCGCCGCTCCGGGCGGTGACCAGCTGGACGCCATGCTGTTGCGGTGCCCACCTGCCATCGCATGGCTCCACCGGGTCATCATCGCCGTATGGCGGTCGGGGAGAGCCCCGAGGGAATGGAAAACTGCTATTATCACACCGTTATATAAGGGGAAGGGTCCGCGTGACTCCCCTGGTAACTACCGCGGTATAAGCCTTCTCTCTATTGCCGGGAAAGTGTACGCTGCCATACTTCTGCACCGCGTCTCCACGCAGGTTGATGGTCAGTTGCATGAGGCTCAGTGTGGTTTCAGAAAAAGCAGAGGCACTGTTGATGCGATTTTTACTCTGCGCTCGCTGAGCGCGGCACATGCCGAGTACAAACAATGCATGGCTGTGGCATTTGTCGACTATTCTAAAGCTTACGATTGCATAAACCGTGCGGCACTGTGGAGAGTCCTTAGATTATATAGTGTTCATCCGCACATTATTGATCTGTTGGAGGATCTTCACACCAACACCGCAGCTGCCGTGCGGCTGGCTGGGAAAATCGGGCACGAATTCCCCGTGTCGTCTGGTGTGCGACAGGGGTGCGTCATTGCTCCTGTGTTGTTCAATGTTTTTATTGACCACATAGTGAAAAAGGCGCTAGACATGATGCCAGAGGGGGCTGGCGTGTCAGTCGTGACCCGAGCCGGCGGCTCTGTGTTGTCGTCGTCGGTTGAGCGCATAGTAATGCTGATGTATGCCGACGATTTATGTTTGTTCTCGCATGACCCAGCTCAGTTGGCGCTTATGCTGAAAATCCTTGACAAAGTGTCCTCTAGCTTTGGCATGCAAATCAACGCCGCCAAGACAGAAGTGATGATTTTGCCAGCAGATTTTGACGCGGATCTGCCCACGTTTGCGCTGACTGGTGGTGAAGTGAAGACCGTCTCTGCATTTAAGTATCTAGGGAGTTGGATAACCCAGAGTGGTGGTGTGGAAAAGGAGATCGGTGTGCGTGTCGGTCGCGCGCTGGGCGTGTTTGCGTCTTTTGATAAGATTTGGGCCAGCAAGAAGATGCAAGTGCAGTCTAAGATGCGGGTTTACAACACTTTCGTGCTGCCCCACTTTCTGTACGGCTGCGAAACATGGGCCCCTACTAAAACACAACTGACTCGATTGGAGGTTGCCCACTCTAACTGCCTTCGTCGCATTCTGGGTGTGCGCCTGGTCGACCGGCACAGATTAACTTATATTCGGCAGGCGTGCGACACTGAGCCAATTGAGAGCCTTGTGGCAAAGCGATCAATGCAGTGGCTAGGCCATGTGATGCGCATGCCGGCTTCTCGTCTTCCTCGTACGACTTTTGACTGCACAATGGATGTGGCTCGGCAGCAAGGCCGGCCTCCAGCCTCCTCCCGACACTATTTTCTTAAGCTACTGATTCAGCAGCTAGGCGAAACTAGTGGCACTCGTTCTGATTGGAAGACTTTTTCGGACACGGCGTTTGAGCGTGCTCAGGATAGGGTCGGGTGGAGAGCCGTGGTGTACGGTCCGGCTGCCCCTCAGGCGCCGGCCCCTCCACCACGGCGGTCAAGTAGATTGGCAAGCGCCACTTGACCCCCTATCCCCTAGAAGCAGTTAGGACCTATTTTGGAGGCGTCGCACAATAGCTCTCCTTTTTGCTCTGGGACTACACGTTGGCAGGCAGCCGGCTGGTGGCTACCGCCCCTCACAAGTAATTGTTAGGGCCAGAACTGGACTTGGGTCTAGGCGGTGGTACTAGGACTAGAGGTAGTCTTTGCTGGAAAGCCGATGTAACTGTAACTGCATGTGTGTGTGTATGTGTGTGCGTGTGCGTGTTTGTACGTGTGTGACTTCTTCTCTGATATTGCAACACGTAGGTGCGATCAACCCCACACACATACACACATGCACGCGTGCATGCGCACGTGCGTGCACACACAAGCGTATGTGTGTGTGCGTGAGTGTGTCCATGTGTGTGGCTGCATGTGCATGCACACATCCAAACCTGCACGTCCAGAGCACGCTGCGTCGACTCGGCGGCAGCAGTGGTCACGCTCGCTAGCTCCGACTTGTGGCGCTCGAGGAGCTTGGACACCTGTTGAATTGTTATTGAGGGGGGGAGGGGGGGCGAGGGCGATTTTTGTGGCTGGGGGTTGAGCTGTAGTGTGAGAGTGAGACCTAGCAGCAGCAGTTGTCGCGCTCGCTAGCTTCGACTTGTGGTGCTCCAGCAGCTTGGACACCTAGTGTGTGTGTGTGTGGTGGTGTGTGTGTGTGTGGTGGTGGTGGGGGGGGGGCGTGCCTGTACATGTGTGTGTGTGTGTATGCTTGTGCGTGCGTGTGCATGCAGTTGGAGCAGTGGCTGTCGCGGCGGCTAGATCTGACTTGTGACGCTCGAGGAGCTTGGAAACCTGCACACTTGTTATTGAGGGAGGGGCGGGGCGCTGTGGCGCTCGAGGAGCTTAAAAACCTGGAGCGTATTGTGTATGAATGTGTGTGTGTGTGTGCGTTCATATGTATGTGTGTGTGAGTATGCGACTGTCGCGCCCGCTAGCTCTGAATTGTGGCAGCGCTTGAGGAGCTTGTAGACCTGGTGTGTGTGTGTGTGCATGTCGTTTTGGGCCTACGGTTGGTGGGTCCACCACCGTGATTTCCTTTTCAGGAGGTTAAATTAGTTTGTTCACATCCGGTTTTTACTTTCACCGCGTTGACAGTTGAAGTCCCGCTGACCAATTTGCCCTCATACATAGGCCATTCGGCAGCTGTTGACGAGCTCTGTCTGGCGGGCGTGTCAGACTAGCAGCCCACTGGACGGGATCAGCTGTATTACAGATCAAAGTACAGCCGGAATACAGCCAAATGACTGTGAAGAGCCAAATAGTCAATCACTAGTCCACCGGACGTCCCCCTCCCCCCAGCCCCCTCACAGTTGCCTAGTTGACCACCTCCCCTCCCCTTAACGGCAACAGCTCCCAGCCTGGCAGGCTCCTGCATGGATTTCAGTGATTTTGTTTTGGGCTCCTGGGAGCCATTGGGAGCCATTTGGCTGCTGAAGATCCCATCAGATAGAGCTCGACCAGCCAAGTTGCTTGATGGTCTGACAATCCCATCAGATAGATCTAGTCAAGAGCTTGACAATGACCTATATTTGATGGTCAACGGTCAACACTAAGGCAGCGGTCAAGGCGGCCAACGGGACGTTGGTCTGCGCGCCGGCTCCCAGAAAGTCACTAAAATGATTAAAAACAAAATTACTGATGGATTTTGAGTCAACTTGCATTGCAACAGGTTAGGACCCGGGCTTCCCACCACACTGATTGCATGCAGCCTTGGGCAAATTTGCCAGGGGCCACCCGCCTTGGATGTCCCCGTCTCCAGCCCCCCGCATGGTTGCTGCCCTGATACCCCGCATGGGCTCATGCCTGAAGCTTGACCCTCTGCCACACAGGATGCACCCAGGTGACACAAGCCTAGGCACTAGCCTGGTTTACAATTCCGATTCCAAGGTTTTGGGACAAACCGCCAGGGGCCACCCACCTCTGTCTCCAGCCCCCTCACGGTCGCCTCCTTGATCTCCCGCGTGCGCGCGTCAGCCCACGCCGCACGCTTGACACGCTCAGCTGCTTCCCACCCCTCTCGCTGCCTCCTGAGCTCAGCTGCCCATCCGTCCTTCATTCGTGCGACAGCAGCGGCGTGCTTGTCTTCCTCGCCCTGTGTGCGTGTGCGTGCGCGTGTGTGTGCTGCGAGAAGGGGGGCAAGCGGCTGGGTGCACGTTCTGTGTTGGCGCCTCAAACTGTATTCACACGCACACACACGCACAGCAGCAGCAAGAGCAGCACCCACCCGCACAACATCGGCCAGCTCCCTGCACTTTGCTGCGAGCTCGTCTTTGTCCGACAGCAGGCGGTCGATGAAAGCGAGCTGGCGAGCATTTGACTGCAGATTGTGTGTGTGTGTGTGTGAGGTGTGTTTGTGTGTGTGTGTGTGATGGATGTTACAGTCGTGCGATGTGTGTGTTCATATGCGCTGCGCTGTTCCGCTGTCCCCTCTGATACACACACACACACCTGATCATGTGCGATGCGCTGTGCCGCCGTTTCCTCTGACACACACACACACACACACACACCTGCTCATGTGCGCTGCGCTGTGCCGCCGTCCCTTCTGCCAAACGCGCCTGCGGTGCACACCCAGGCGCGTGCGTGTGTGTGTGTGTGTGCCTGTGTGTGCGTGTCTGTAGGTGGTTGGGAGGGTTGGGTGGGTGGTGGGTGGGTGTGCCATGGTGGTGTGTGTGTGTGTGGTGGTGGTGGGGGGACATTGCAACCGGCACACACATGTGCACATGTACGCATGCAGAGACGTATGCAAACACCCCCGCCACATACAACACCAACACAAGCACACACATGCAGACCGAGCAGCGTGCATGTTAACACACACACACACACACACACCCATGCACACACCCACACCCACACTCACATACACACGCACACACATGCACACACACACACACACACACCTCTGCTGCATCGACGACTGCAGCATGGTGTTCGTGCAGCAGCTCAAGCTCCTGCGTGTGTGTGTGCTTGTGTGTGTCAGAGAGAGTGTGTGTGTGTGTGTGCATGTGAGGTGCACAGCACGCTAGCAGCAGCTCCAACTCATGTGACGTGCGTGTCTGTGTGCAGCAGCTCCAGCTCCTGTGTGTGTGTGCGTGTGTGAGGTACGTAGCATGCTTGCAGCTCCAACTCATGTGAGTTGTGTGTGTGTGTGTGTGCAGCAGCTCCAGCCCTCGTGATGCATGCGTCTGTGTGTGTGTCTGCATGCGCACACACACATTTGATGCATGCAAGTCCGTGCACACACACACATACACACACACACACACACACGTGCCGCAGTGCAGCAACAGACACATCCCGATCAGACAGCTTCGGAAACACACAAAGCAGGGTGTGACACACACACACACACACATACACACACACTCGCACACACACGCGCACACACACACACAAACCTGCCGCAGCGCAGCAACATACGCGTCCCGATCAGCCAGCTGCTGACACACACACACACACACACACACCTGCCGCAGCGCAGCCACACACACACACGCACACCTGCCGCAGCGCAGCAACAGATGCGTCCCGGTCTGCAAGCTGGTGGGACACACACACACACACACATGCACACATACACACACACACACATACAGCTGTCGCAGCGCAGCCAACGAGGTGTCCCGGTATGCAAGCTGCCGGGACACACACACACACACAAACACACACACACACCTGTCGCAGCGCAGCAACTGACGCGTCCCGATTAGCCAGCTGCTGTCACAGACGCAAGCACACACACACACACGCACACACCCCTGCCGCAGCGCCGCCACTGACGCGTCCCGGTCCGCAAGCTGTTGCGACATGCGCCGCATCTTCGCACGCACGCCGTCGTACACGCTCTCCGCCAGGCTGGCGGGGTGGCCAGCGGCGCTGCAGTTGTTGATGAAGGGTCCTTGGCTACTGAAAGGTGCAAAACAACCTTTAAATCGGGTTGAAGTTCTGTGTTTGGGGTTAAGGGTTAAGCAGGACGGTTGAGAGGTTGAGGGTTTCAAGGCATTCTTGCATGCACGCCGGCATTAACGCTCTCTGCCAGGCTGGCGGGGTGGCCAGCGGCGCTGCTGCAGTGGGGACGTGTGGTATTGCTGAGTGCAAATGATACTGCTGCCAGAACCAAGTTTCAGCAGTTGGGACTGAGGGTAAGGGTAACAGGCATCTCCGCACGCACGCCGTCGTACACGCTCTCCGCCAGGCTTGCAGGGTGGCCGGCGGCGCTGCTGCAGTGTGCATAAGGAGGCCATTGTTTGCTGCTGGAGCGTCATTTGATATTCCCATTAAGTAGGGTCGAAGCAGGCAGGGTTAAGGGCTTTAAGGGCTCAAGGTGAAAGTGGCCACACGCCGTCGTACACGCTCTCCGCTAGGCTGGCGGAGTGGCCGGCGGCGCTGCTGCAGTGTGCATGAGGAGGCCATTGTTTGTTTGCTCGTGTGTCATTTGATATTCCCATTACATTGGGTTGAGGCAGGCAGGTTTTAGGGGTTCAAGGGTTCAAGGTGGAAGTGGTCACACGCCGTCGTAAACGCTCTCTGCCAGGCTGGCGGGGTGGCCACCGGCGCTGCTGCAGTGTGCATGAGGAGGTCATTGTTTTTTTTAGGCTGGAGTGTCATTTTATACCCATTAAATAGGGTCAAAGCAGGCAGGTAAAAGGGTTTCAGGGTGCAAGGTGAAAGTGGCCACACGCCGTCGTACACGCTCTCCGCCAGGCTGGCAGGGTGGCCAGCGGCGCTGCAGTTGTTGATGAAGCTTGTTTGGTTACTGAAAGTTCAAAATACAAAAAACTTGAAATCGGGTTGAAGTTCAGGGCTTAGGGTAAAGCAGGACGGTTGAGAGGTTGAGGGTTTCAAGGCATTATTGCATGCACGCCATCGTAAACACTCCCTGCAAGGCTGGCGGGGTGGCCGTCATTGCTGCAGTTGTTGATGAAGGGTCCTTTGTTACTTTGAGGTAAAAAAGCCTTTAAATTGGGTTGAATTTCAAGGTTCAGGGTTTAGGGTTTAGCAGGACGTTTGAGGGAGGTTGTGGGTTTCAAGGCATATTTGCACGCACGCCGTCGTAAACGCTCTCGGCCAGGTTGTGCGGGCGAAACGATCAGTGTCCCCTGGCAAGGATTTGAGTAATTATTTATTTCCCGGCTCCAGCAACTTTGACCGCTCATACCAGGCGCAGTACATAGCGGGTGTTGACGCAACGCGTGCCGTTGTGATGCTCTCGGCGAGACCTTTCCAACGCATTCCTCCACGCCCTCTCCCACCAAGTGTGGTGTGGTTTTCTGGGAAATGAAAAATCCGGCCCGGAGGAATATACGGCTTGCAGGGGAATCACTGGATACAATCCAAGCAGTCAACTCAACAAATCAGCACAACTGTGCAGTCAGCCAGCTCCGCTCCTTCATGAGAGCGAAAGCTCGTACACAAACACACATACACATGCAAACACACCTGCCATACGCGCCCCCCTGCGTCCACAACGCTCGCACTGCGCATCTGGTGCCGCTCGACCAGCGCCGTTGCCGGCCACATAGACACACACACACACTCTCACACACACACTCACACGCACCTGCCATACGCGCCCGCAGCGCCCCCAACGCTCGCGCTGCGCATCTGGTGCCGCTCAACCAGCGCCGTCGCCGGTCGTGTAACAAAGCCAAGGGGCGGCACGCCACCGCTGCTACTGCCGTGTGCGGCGGAAGCTGGAGGAAGCTGCCCGGCGCCTGCTGCGGTCGACGGCCGCTGCCGCTGCTGCAGGGGCGTGTGCGTGTGTGTGT
>VFSX01000119.1:5000-22500 GCA_016618255.1 Chlamydomonas sp. UWO 241
CATCGGCTTTCCAGCAAAGACTACCTCTAGTCCTAGTACCACCGCCTAGACCCAAGTCCAGTTCTGGCCCTAGCAATTACTTGTGAGGGGCGGTAGCCACCAGCCGGCTGCCTGCCAACGTGTAGTCCCACTAGTTGCACCCTTCAGAAAACCCTAAACCCTGAAGACCCTAAACCCTTAACCCTGTGGACACCAGTGGTCCCTGGGAAGGATGTTAGTAATTAGTTTGTTGCCTGCTCCAGCAACTTTGACCGCTCATATCAGGCACAATACACAGCGGGTTTTCATGCAACACATGCCGTTGTGCTGTTCTCGGCACGAGCTTCCCAACGCACCGCTTTACGCCCTGTCCCACTAAGTATGGGGTGGTTTTCTGGGAAATGGGAAATCAGGCTCGGAGCGGTATACGGCTCGCAGGGGAATCACTGGTTGACACCCTAAACCCTAAACCGTGTGGACACCCTAAACCCTAACCCTGTAGAAATCCTGAACCCGTTAAAAACCCTGAGATCCCACCTGGGGAAGACGGCGGGCGGCCGTGTGCCCTAACCCGTTGGAACATCCTCTGGGAAAAACTTGAATCCTTGAGCAAACCCTACACCCTGTACACACCCTAAACCCTTAACCTAGGGGTGGGGGACCTAGGGGTGCGCCCACGCTCTTTACAGAGTTGGGGTTCCCTACCACCAACAGACAGCCGTCTCAGTAAGGTGCTCGGGCCATACGCGCCGGGCACGGTCTTATACGCCTTGAGAGGTGTCCCTGACTGTAACATCCATCATCATGATCATGATCATGATCATCATCATGATCATCATGATCATGATCATCATCATCATCATCATCATCATCATCAAACCCTGTCGACTCCCTGAACCCATTAGAAACCCTGTAGAAGAAACAACCTAAACCCTTGAGTAAACCCCAGACCCTGTAGAAACCCTGAACCCGTTAGAAACACCCTGAGATGCCACCTGGGGGCGGGGGCGGGCGGCCGTACGCCGCAATTCCTAAGAAACCCTTTAGAACCCTCTAGAAAAAAAGAGCCTAAACCCTTGAGCGAACGATAAACCCTGTAGAAACCCTAAATCCGTTAGAAACACCCTGAGATCCCACCTGGGGGCGGGGGCGGGCGGCCGTGTGGGAGAGAGCCCTCTGCCTCCATCGCTGCTGCCGCAGCTGCGCGCGCCGCAGACACTCCGGGGCCGCCGACGTCGCCTGGGAGCACGATCTGCGATTGCCGTGAGGGTGCGGGGGGGGGGGGGGGGAGCTTGTTGGATGTCGAGTTTTTTCGATAACCTGTTTGGAGGTTTGTGGGAGCATTGTTTGGTCAGTCTTGTCTCTAGCCCAGTCTTGTTTTTGTTTGTTTGTATGCTTTGAGTTGGGTGTGGCACCAGAGATTCCCCTGCGAGCCGTATACCGCTCCGAGCTGGAATTCCCATTTCCCAGAAAACCACCCCACACTTATTGGGTGAGGGCGTGGAGCGATGCGTTGGAAAGCTCTTGCCGAGAGCAGCACACCGGCATGCATTGCATGAATACCCGCTGTGTATTGTGCCTGGTATGAGCGGTCAAAGTTGCTGGAGCCGGCAAAAAACTAATTACTAAAATCCTTCCCAGGGACCACTGTGTGGCACCAGAGATGTCGCCAGAGACGAGCAGCCGTCCGGACGAGCAAACCCCTAAACCCTCGACTCCAAACCACACCCCTGAACCTCAAACGGCGCAGGAACTCGGCTACCTTTTTTTTCATCAGCAAGGCTACGCCACACTAGAGTAGGACTCACGTCCAGGCACCGCAGCCTGAGATGTCTCCGGAAAAGAGCAGCCGTCCGGACAAGTCAACCCCTAAACCCTAAACCTAAAAAACCAAATTGTCAAATACGCCGCAACAGTTACAGCTACATCGGCTTTCCAGCAAAGACTACCTCTAGTCCTAGTACCACCGCCTAGACCCAAGTCCAGTTCTAGCCCTAACAATTACTTGTGAGGGGCGGTAGCCACCAGCCGGCTGCCTGCCAACGTGTAGTCCCAGAGCAAAAGGAGAGCTATTGTGCGACGCCTCCAAAATAGGTCCTAACTGCTTCTAGGGGATAGGGGGTCAAGTGGCGCTTGCCAATCTACTTGACCGCCGTGGTGGAGGGGCCGGCGCCTGAGGGGCAGCCGGACCGTACACCACGGCTCTCCACCCGACCCTATCCTGAGCACGCTCAAACGCCGTGTCCGAAAAAGTCTTCCAATCAGAACGAGTGCCACTAGTTTCGCCTAGCTGCTGAATCAGTAGCTTAAGAAAATAGTGTCGGGAGGAGGCTGGAGGCCGGCCTTGCTGCCGAGCCACATCCATTGTGCAGTCAAAAGTCGTACGAGGAAGACGAGAAGCCGGCATGCGCATCACATGGCCTAGCCACTGCATTGATCGCTTTGCCACAAGGCTCTCAATTGGCTCAGTGTCGCACGCCTGCCGAATATAAGTTAATCTGTGCCGGTCGACCAGGCGCACACCCAGAATGCGACGAAGGCAGTTAGAGTGGGCAACCTCCAATCGAGTCAGTTGTGTTTTAGTAGGGGCCCATGTTTCGCAGCCGTACAGCAAGTAACGTATAAAAGGTCGACCATGGATACCACTCACGTGCAGGCGCCAGCAGCAAGAGATGTCCCCCGAGAAGAGCAGCCGTGCGGACGAGTGCATGCGTGGTAAGGCTTCGGCTCTGAACCCTGTCCCAACACTGGGCTCAACACAAGTACAGTGGCGTTTGTGTACGCCACAAGAGGCGCCCCTCAGACTGTGAAAAAACTAGGACGCACGTGCAGGCGCCAGCGGCCAGAGATGTCTAGTAAGAGGTGCAGCCGTCAGGACGAGTGAACCCCCAAACCCTCGACTCCAAACCATACCCCTGAACCTCAAAATGCGCAGGAACCTCGCTACCGTCTCCGATCTGTCCTAGGAATTCATTGAACTTCCTCTTGCCCAAACTGTGTTTATCTGACACGTGCAAATAGTGACGTCTTTCCCGCACTTGTTCTTTGCCTACCCGGTCCTTTTGGGGGATTGTTTAATCGGCGAGGCCCAGCCACACTATGGCAGGACTCACGTGCAGTTGCCATCAGCCTGAGATGTCTACCGATAAAATCAGCCGTCCCGACAAGTGAACCCCTAAACCCCAAACCGAATAACCCAAATTATCAATTACGCCACAAGAAATGTATAAAAGGTGGACCATGGATACCACTCACGTGCAGGCGCCAGCAGCCAGAGATGTCTCCAGAGAAGAGTAGTCGTCCGGACGAGTGCGCAGCGAGGGCGGAGATTTCGGTCTGGTGAAGGGCGTACTCCTGTGTGTGTGTGTGTGCATGTGTGTGCTTGTGTGTGTGTGTGTGTGTGTGTGTGTGTGCATGTGTGTGCGTGTGTGTGTGCGTGCGCGTGCACGCAGCAAGGGATGGGCGTGTATGCGTGATATTTTTTGTCTGTGTCCGTGTGTGTGCAGCGAGGGCAAACAATCCCCTGTCCCCAAGCAAGAACTCAAGCAACTCATAAGGCAGCGTCGCATTGCGCGCGCGCCTCATGCCTCGACCCGCCACCCACAAACACCCACACCACCCACACACACATTGCCAATGCCCGAACTAAGAGCTCGACCCAATCGAGACCCAATCAATCACTTATGATGCCACAAAGACCGTACAACCCATGAGGATGACACACAGATCACAAATACCAACCTGGAAGGCCTCGTTTGACTGCGGCGGCAGCGTCGCATTGCGCGCGCGCCTCATGCCTCGACCCGCCACCCACAAACACCCACACCACCCACACACACATTGCCAATGCCCGAACTAAGAGCTCGACCCAATCGAGACCCAATCAATCACTTATGATGCCACAAAGACCGTACAACCCATGAGGATGACACACAGATCACAAATACCAACCTGGAAGGCCTCGTTTGACTGCGGCGGCAGCGTCGCATTGCGCGCGCGCCTCATGCCTCGACCCGCCACCCACAAACACCCACACCACCCGCACACACATTGCCAATGCCCGAACTAAGAGCTCGACCCAATCGAGACCCAATCAATCACTTATGATGCCACAAAGACCGTACAACCCATGAGGATGACACACAGATCACAAATACCAACCTGGAAGGCCTCGTTTGACTGCGGCGGCAGCGTCGCATTGCGCGCGCGCCTCATGCCTCGACCCGCCACCCACAAACAACCACACCACCCACACACACATTGCCAATGCCCGAACTAAGAGCTCGACCCAATCGAGACCCAATCAATCACTTATGATGCCACAAAGACCGTACAACCCATGAGGATGACACACAGATCACAAATACCAACCTGGAAGGCCTCGTTTGACTGCGGCGGCAGCGTCGCATTGCGCGCGCGCCTCATGCCTCGACCCGCCACCCACAAACACCCACACCACCCACACACACATTGCCAATGCCCGAACTAAGAGCTCGACCCAATCGAGACCCAATCAATCACTTATGATGCCACAAAGACCGTACAACCCATGAGGATGACACACAGATCACAAATACCAACCTGGAAGGCCTCGTTTGACTGCGGCGGCAGCGTCGCATTGCGCGCGCGCCTCATGCCTCGACCCGCCACCCACAAACACCCACACCACCCACACACACATTGCCAATGCCCGAACTAAGAGCTCGACCCAATCGAGACCCAATCAATCACTTATGATGCCACAAAGACCGTACAACCCATGAGGATGACACACAGATCACAAATACCAACCTGGAAGGCCTCGTTTGACTGCGGCGGCAGCGTCGCAGCGCCTCGCATTGCGCTAAGAGCGCGCAATCAATCACTTATGATGCCACAAAGACCGTACAACCCATGAGGATGACACACAGATCACAAATACCAACCTGGAAGGCCTCGTTTGACTGCGGCGGCAGCGTCGCATTGCGCGCGCGCCTCATGCCCACAAACACCCACACCACCCACACACACATTGCCAATGCCCGAACTAAGAGCTCGACCCAATCGAGACCCAATCAATCACTTATGATGCCACAAAGACCGTACAACCCATGAGGATGACACACAGATCACAAATACCAACCTGGAAGGCCTCGTTTGACTGCGGCGGCAGCGTCGCATTGCGCGCGCGCCTCATGCCTCGACCCGCCACCCACAAACACCCACACCACCCACACACACATTGCCAATGCCCGAACTAAGAGCTCGACCCAATCGAGACCCAATCAATCACTTATGATGCCACAAAGACCGTACAACCCATGAGGATGACACACAGATCACAAATACCAACCTGGAAGGCCTCATTTGACTGCGGCGGCAGCGTCGCGACGCGCGCGCGCCCCATGCCCTGCGTCCCCACCGCCGCTAGCCACTGCTCCCCACTGCCGTCACCACCTGTGTGTGTTGTGTGTGTTGTGTTACAGTTACATCTGCTTTCCAGCAAAGACTACCTCTAGTCCTAGTACCACCGCCTAGACCCAAGTCCAGTTCTGGCCCTTGTGAGGGGCGGTAGCCACCAGCCGGCTGCCTGCCAACATGTAGTCCCAGAGCAAAAAGGAAAGCTATTGTGCGACGCCTCCAAAATAGGTCCCAACTGCTGTGTGTTGTGTGTTGACCCTGAAACACAAGGCCCAGTCCTGGACAGCCCAGGTTTTGCAGGTGTTACACGTTCGCGCCCGGAGGATTCCGGGGCGTGCGTGAAGGCCTAGACTACCTGTCCAGTGGGGCTCTGCTAGGAGAGCCCGCAAGGCCACGCAGCGCGCCAGCCATCCAGGGTCTGGGCACTCCCTGCCAAAGAGGTCCGGCTTGCCGGCTCGCAGATCCGCTGTTGTTCACGGTTAAAGGGCTCAGGGCGCAGGGTTTCAGGTTTGAGGTTTGAGGTCTAGAGAGTGGGGAGATTCTACACCCTACAGGTCTAGAGGTTCAAGGTTGCTAAACCCTAAAGGTCTAGGTGGGCTGAGAGCTGTACCTCCGCTTTTGTCTACAGTGCCAGAGTCCAGGGTTTGAGGTTCAGGGCTCAGGGCTCAGGGTTCAGGGTTAGGGGTTCAAGGCTCAGGGTTCAAGGCTCAGGGTTCAGGGTTAAGGGTTCAGGGTTTAGGGTTCAAGGTTCAGGGTTCAAGGGTCAGAGTTCAGGATCCAAGGCTCAGGGTTCAGGGCAAAGGGTTTAGGGTTCAGGGTTTAGGGTTCAGGGTTCAAGGCTCAGGGCTTGGGGTTCAAGGTTTAGGGTTCAGAGATCAGGGTTCGAGGCTCAGGGCTTGGGGTTCAAGGTGTGGGGGTTCAAGGTTGAGCTCCACCTACACCTTAACCTTTAGGGTTGATGGATGGACCACCTACACCTAAACCTGTAGGGTCGATGGATGTACCTCTGCTGCCGTCCTCAGTTTCAAGCCGCACGAGGCAGTCCGGAGCCGGCGCCACGACGCCGTCAGGCTGGCGTCTAAAAGGGTTTGGGTTCCGGGCCTTTGGGGTCCAGGGTCTGGTGTAATTTTCAGGGTTTTGGGCTCAGGGCTCAGGATTCAGGGCGTATGTACCTCCGCTGTCGTCCTCAGTTTCAAGCCGCACGAGGCAGTCCGGAGCCGGCGCCACGACGCCGTCAGGCTGGCGTCTAAAAGGGTTTGGGTTCCGGGCCTTTGGGGTCCAGGGTCTGGTGTAATTTTCAGGGTATCGGGCTCAGGGCTCAGGATTCAGGGCGTATGTACCTCCGCTGTCGTCCTCAGTTTCAAGCAGCACGAGGCAGCCTGGCGCCGGCGCCATGATGCTGTTGTAGTGGCTGCGCACAAACAGCTCAGACGCGTCCTTGGGGTCGCTGCCTGGCGCGCCTGCGCATGTGGCGGTGTAGTGGTTTAGAGTGTGGTCAGCAGGGCGGATTGCGACATTGTCGTCAAAAGCGATGGAGCGCGTAGAAACCCTGCGAAAAATCGGGGCCCAACACAAAAAAAACAGCCCCATCGGTGATGCATGGAGACGCGTCCTTACGAGGTCGCCGCCCGGCGCGCCTGTGCCTGTGGCGGTGTGGTGGTTTGCAGGGGTGCGCGTAGCGTGGAGATGAGGGGTCGTGGATAGCTCAACACAACGGGAGCGCCTAGACCCTGAGTAAACACACAAGACCCCAAAAAGGCTACGGCCAGAGAGGCGAACACTCATCCCCCAACACAGTCCCCCATTGCAACGAACCGCAAAGAGCTACTACACAGTTCTGCGAGCCAAAAGTGGGTAGGCGAGCCCATGTCCACACTCGAAAATCACTGAGGCGGCACGCCCGGAGATGAAGGGTGTGGAGCGACGATCGTGTGGTGTGGGGGTGGTGTTGACCATTGTAAGAGTGGCTGCGCACAAACGGCTTGGACGCATCCCTGGGGTCACCTGGTGCGCCTGCATCTGAGTGTGCTTACAGGGGTGGTGTGGAGATGGTGGTGTGGCGTGGGGACGCGGGTGGGGTGTGGGGCTGAATGTGTGGGGTGTGGGGACATCAAATCCTGCTGGCGGCCCTTGAATTGCAATCAGCTGCGAGCGACCCTTAAAGCAGCAACAGTAGCATCGGCTGTTCAGCGCAGACACCATGAAATCCTGTACCCCAGCATGGAGGCAGCCAAGTAATGCGGCATGTTTCATTGCTAGCACCACTGACCTCCGCCGCTCCCCGCAGCCCCGCTGCAGAGTGCGGCTTCCTCCCCATCGGCGTACAGTACCTACCTACCTACCTAGCTACCTACCTACCTAGCTAGCTATTCATTTGAACCCAAAACTCCAACATGTACACAGCTAAGACAGCCAAGTGCCGCCACTCACCACCACTACTCCCCGCAGCCCTGTTGTAGAGCGCAGCTGCCTCCCCATCGGCATACAGTATCTACCTATCTACCGTACAGGGCCTGAGCCTTCGCAGGGGGTTCGAAAAAATGATTGTTTCGCTCCGCAGGGGTCGTTTTTCGTTGATTTTAGTCGATTTGACGCCCCAAATCCATTTTTTTTCATTGTTTCCGGCTTCGCGGCAGCTTTCCGGGGGCATCTAAAACAATTCTTACTTGCGAAGGCACAGGCCATATACGGTATATATTTATCTTAACCCATACCTCCAACGTATACACAGCCAAGACAGCCAAGAGCCCGCACTCACCACCACCGCTCTCCGCAGCCCCGCTGTACAGCGCAGCTGCCTCCCCATCGGCATACAGTATCTACCTATCTACCGTACAGGGCCTGAGCCTTTGCGGGGGGTTCGAAAAAATGATTGTTTCGCTCCGCGGGGGTCGTAAATCGTTGATTTTAGTCGATTTGACGCCCCAAATCGACATTTTTTTCATTGTTACCGGCTTTGCGGCAGCTTTCCGGGGGCATCTAAAACAATACTTACTCGCAAAGGCACAGGACATGTACGATATCAATTTATCTACACCCATGCCTCAAATACACAGCCAAGACAGCCAAGAGCCCGCACTCACCACCACCGCTCCCCGCAGCCCCGCTGTACAGCGCAGCTGCCTCCCCATCGGCGTACAGGTTCCGCGCGACGGCATGGTTGACGGCGATAAAGCCTTTGAGCATGCCCATGGCCTCGGCCTGTAGGAGTGTGGGGGAGTGTGGGGGAGTGGGAAAGTGTGTGTGAGCGCAGCTGCCTCCCCATCGGCGTACAGGTTCCGCACGACGGCGTGGTTGACGGCCACAAATCCTTTGAGCGTGCCCATGGCTTCGGCCTGCGTTGTGGGTTCGGAGGGTTTTAGGGTTTTAGGGTTTGGATTTTAGGTTTTTGGTATTAGGGTTCAGGGCTTCTAATCCCTAAAGGGGTGAGGGTTTAGGGTGGGAGTGTGTGGGAGTGTGGGCGTGCGTGTGGTTGATGGCGACAAAGCCTTTGAGCGTGCCCATGGCCACGGTCTGTAGCAGGAGGGGTTCGGGGTTGGAGTTTTAGGGTCAAGGAGGGCTCGGGACTAGGGATTATCAACCCCAAAGAGTCCAAGGCTGAGTGTGCGAGAGTGTGTGCAGTGGGTGGGTGTGTGGGAGAGTGGCGTTGACGGCGACAAATCCTTTGAGCCCATGGCCTCGGCCTGAAGGGGTGTGTGCGGAGGGTTTTAGGGTTTTAGGGTTTGGGAGTTAGGGTTTGGGTTTTAGGGTTTAGGGCTTCTAATCCTTAAATGGGGTGGGGATGGTAGGAGTGTGCGGGAGTGTGGGAGTGTGCGTGGTTGACGGCGACAAAGCCCTTGAGCGTGCCCATGGCCTCGGCCTGCGCAGGGGGGGTTCAGGGTTGAGGTTTTAGGGTTTAGGAGGGCTCAGGACTAGGGTTTCTTATCTCTAAAGGGTCCAAGGTTGAGTGTGGAAGTATGTGCAGTGTGTGACTGCGACAACACCTTTGAGCATGCCCATGGCCTCGGTCTGTAGGGGGAGTGTGGGGGAGCGTGGGGGGAGTGTGGGGGTTGAGGGAGTGTGGGGGAGTGCCACCCGCCTTGCTGCTGCCGAGCCACTCCGAAAATGTGCAGTCGAATCGTTACGACTGAGTGTGCGACAGCGCACCTTCCGTTTGGCAGATGCCGCTTCGTCCTTGGGGCCGGCGCCCCCAGCCGCCGCCGCCGCCGCGGCCGCTGCCGCGTCCTTTTGTGCCACCACCGCCACAGCAGATGCCTTCCCGGGCACTCGGAACGGCTGAGGGCCTGACGCTGATGACGATGGAGGGCCTTGTCCCGGTGCGCCCTTGGTGACAGCCATGGCAGCCTGCGTGTGTGCGTGTTTGTGTGGATGTGTGTGTGGATGTATATCAGGGGTGTATTCGGGGGCATGCCACTCATCGGTTTTCCAGGAGAGGGCCTCCCTGACTCATCGGCTTTCCAGGAGAGGGCCGCATGGACTCATCGGCTTGCCATTTTTTCCCGGGGGCTGCGCCCCCGAACGGCTGACCCCCAGGAAGCCTTCAGGCTGCTGGCCTTCATGAGGTCAAACGCGTTGCGCTTCTTGGGCTCCTCGGCCGGCTCGGGCACGAGCTCGACGTCGTCGTCGACCAGCATGGGGGACGCGGGGTTGTCGTCGGGCGCACGCACGGGCGTGGCCCGTCGGGCGGAACAGGAGAGGCCATGAGCCGATCGGGTAGCTCAAATACCCCAAGCCGATGAGTCTGATTGGTTTGAAGTGGTCATCGGCTTCGCCGATGACAGGCCCTCCTGGCCCTCACACTCATCGGTTTTCCCGATCCCACCCCAAAACACTCATCGGTTTTGCGCCCTTCGGGCGCCCTGTTCATCGGAATCCGATCGGCGGGTTCACCCCTGATGTATATGTGTGTGTGTGTGTTTGTGTGTGCGCATGCAGATTTTGATTTGGGGGGTTGAGGGTGTCATCGGCACAACAATGATGAAGCGCCTGGTCCCCGTGCGCCCTTGGCGATGGCCATGGTAGCCTGCATGTGTGTGTGTTCGTGTGTGTGCGGAGAGAGGGGGGTTGCGTGTACATCTGTCACAGATGATATGTGTGTGTGTGCGCGCGTTTCTATCGGCCGGGGGCCTGACGCCGATGACGATGGAGCGCCTGGTCCCGGTGCGCCCTTGGCGACGGCCATGGCAGCCTGCGTGTGTGTGGATGTGTGGATGTATGTGAGGAGGGGGGGACTTGAGTGTGTGTGTGTGTGTTTGTATGTGTGTATTTGTGTGTGTGTGTGTGTGTGCATGCGTGTGTGTGTGTGTGTGTGTGTGTGCGTGCGTGCGTGCGTGTGTGCATGTGAATATGTGTGCGTGTGTGTAAGAGAGAGCAAGCAACCACGGCGAGACATAGTTGCATTGCCAACCCATTGCACGAGCAACCTGGTGTGCGGCTCTTGCCTGTGCCAACACACACACACACACACACGCACACACACACACACACACAATTGCTGGTGAACTCAAAAAATGCACACGCACACATGCGCGCGCACACACACACACACACACATACGCATTGCTTTCAACAGCACCTGGATCATTGGAAAGCCATCGAAAAGAGAACACACACACACACACACACACACAAACTCACACACACGCACGCACATGCGGGCACACACACACACACACACACACACACACACACACACACACACACACACACACACACACACATAAACACACACGCACACACGCACACACACACACGCACCCTCGTGCCCGCGCGCTTTGTGTCGAGTAACCGCACCCCCTGCGTGCCGACGCCAACAGCGAGCTGGCCAAAGTCCTTGGTGCACGCGACGGAAGAGTTTGGCAGCGCCTTGACCGTGTTGGCCTGAACTTTCGTGAACGTCTCCATGTGCCACGTGTAGACCTCGCCCTCGGACGCTGCGTGTGTGTTTTCGAGGAGGGGACGTGTGTGTGGGGGGTGTGTGTGTGTTTGTGTGTGTGTGTGTGCGTTTGTGTGTGTGTGTGTGTGTTTGTGTGTGTGTGTGTGTGTGTGTGTGTGTGTGCACTGTTGTAAACGTTTCCATGTGCCACGTGTAGACCTCGCCCTCGGACGCCGTGTTTTTTGGGGGGGGGGGCGTGTGTGTGTGCATGTGTGTGTGTGCAATTTCGTGAACGTCTCCATGTGCCCCGTGTAGACCTCGCCCTCGGACGCTGCGTGTGTTTTTTGGGGGGGGGGGCGTGTGTGTGCATGTGTGTGTGCAATTTCGTGAACGTCTCCATGTGCCCCGTGTAGACCTTGCCCTCGGACGCTCCGTGTGTGTTTGGGGGGAGGGGGCATGTGTGTGTGTGCGTGTGTGCGTGTGTGTGTGTGCGTGTGTGTGTGTGTGTGTGTGTGTGTGTGTGTGTGCGGAGGTTCACCCTCACAAGCCAGCCAGTTGCAGACAGGTGCCGGGCCTCGCACCGAGCGAGTCCAGTATGCCACTGGGTTGCGACACTGGCTGTCAAATCCAGCATCATCGTACGAATCCACCTGATGCGAGGTACCGTAGTACCGCTTTGCCTTGCCGATTAAATAATTCGGAAAACGTCGCGGCAAGGCCGATTTCTAAAAAATATTGCCGAAAAGGTTAAAACCGCCAAAAGTGACGTCAAAACGGGGGGAAATCCAAAACAAATCCCGCGGCAAGGCACCTAAATTCGAAACAATTACCCTCTGTATAAAAGTGGCGGCAAGGCAAAGCGGTACTACGGTAGAGCCCTGTCTAGGTCCAGCGCGTGCACACGCGCCCAGCGCACGCTGTGGGGGGGACCTTCACAGCGCAGCGGACCCCAGGCAGCCGAGGTTCAGGCTGCTCAGTGATTTTGTTTTCTTGATTTCTTATTGATGTTCTTGAGACGTTCAATTGAGAATCCGGCTCCGTGGCGCTCCCACATCCAGCTGCAAACGCCGAAAACACAAAATCGAGTCCAGCCCAGCGCTGACACAGGTATGGTTACCGCAAGTGGTTGGCGCCACAACAACTGCAAATTCCTCCTACCGTCCGGGCGGTTAGCCTTTGCGTATAATTCTTGTCCCCCCCCCCCCGCGAAGCTAAGAAACTAATAAACATCGTCGGAAATCGCGATTTGGAGCGTCAAAACGACGAAAAACGACGCAAAGCGCCCCCCCCAATCGCATCAAACAACTACAGTTTCGACCTACCCCGCGAAGGCAAACAATATGGACGGTATTTATTCACCTGACTCTCGAGGTACAGGCCCTTGCCAAGCTAGCTCGTACCGAATTGGCGACACAGGTTTTGGGGAAACCCCAAAACGCCCTTTTGCGTGCCCCCCCGATTCTACATGCACTGCATGCGCTGTGACGAGCTCGTGCCGCGCAAGGTGTACAGCCTGCTGTGGAGCCAGCCAGTTCCAGGCGGGTGCCGGGCCTCGCGGCACTGTGATATGCCACACTGACTGTGACCTAAAATCATCATCGTATGAGCACACCTGATGCAAGGTAGAGTCCGTCGTCACTCCATGTGATGTCCGCAACGGCCGTGAAGTGTGCGCGCAGCAGCGCAAGCTGCCTGTGGTGTGTGTGAGTGTGTATGTGTGTGCGTGTGTGTGTGTGTGTGTGTGTGTGTGTGTGTGTGTGTGTGTGTGTGTGTGTGTGTGTGTGTGTTGTTGTTGCCTGTGGTCGTCACCCCATGCGATGCCTGCAACGGTCGTGAAGGGCACATGCAGCAGCACGATCTGCCTGTGATACGGAGATACAGGGGGAAGGTGGAGACACGGCATGGGTGACTGCCTGTGAGAGAGGGAGTGTTGAGAGAGAGGGTGGAGGGGGATGCTAGCGCACAGAGAGGGGGTGACTGCACGTGAGAAACAGGGCAGGCGGGGGGGGGGGGGGCACGCAGCAGCGCAAGCTGCCTGTGGGGCAGAGAGAGGGGCAGAGGGGGGGGTGGGAGGCAGGGCAGGGGTAACTGGCTATGAATGGCAGGTCAGGCCTGGGGGGGCCACGGCCGTGCAGTGCCCATGCAGCTGGCACTGGGCAGAGTGGGGGGGTGCTGCTGTCACCAGAACTGGACTGGGTTCTAAGCAGTGATACTATGACTAGGAGGCATCTCAGCTAGACAGCTTATGTCATTGTTGCACATCGCACTGGTAGGCTGGCGTGCTGCGTGGCCCTGCGGGCTCTCCTAGTAGAGCCCCCTTGGGTAGACGTGTAGTATAGGCCTTCACTCGCGCCCCGGGGTCCTCTGGGCGCGTACATGTAAAACCTGTAAACCCACAGGGACCTGCTCAGGTTCATGTATTCTCAAGGGTGTACATTCATGAATAAGCTGTAATCATGAATAAGCTGTATGAATAAGCTGTATTCATGAATAAGCTGTAAAACTACAGCGCAGTGGTCCCTGGGAAGGATTTTAGTAATTAGTTTTTTGCCGGCTCCAGCAACTTTGACCGCTCATACCAGGCACAATACACAGCGGGAATTCATGCAATGCATGCCGTTGTGCTGCTCTCGGCAAGAGCTTTCCAACGCATCGCTCCACGCCCTCACCCAGCAAGTGAGGGGTGGTTTTCTAGGAATTGGGAAATCCGGCTTGGAGCGGAATACGGCTCGCAGGGGAATCACTGCTACAGCGGAACACGCACCTGTGGTGCAGCGTCGAGAAGATCGCAATGTCCCTCCCGCCTGAACCCTAAAACGCAACCCTAAAACCCCTCACAGGAACTCCTATACCCTAAACTGTGAACGCTAAACCCGAGTGCTACGTGCCTGTGGTGCAGCGTCGAGAAGATCGTAGTGTCCCGCCCGCCTGGACCCTAAACCGCAACCCTAAACCCCTACATCCGAAACCGTGAACGCTAACCCTGAATGATACGCGCATGTGGTGCGGTGTCGCGAAGATTGCAATGTCCCGCTCGCCTTAACCCTCATCATGTGCACTCGTGTGTGGCACGTCTAACGGGCAGCACTGCCCTCAACTCAAAACTGCAACCCTAGATCCTGAAGGAGTGATGGGTGGGTGGGTGGCGGGAAAAAACGCACCTGTGGTGGAGCGTCGAGAAGATCACAATGTCCCACCCCCCTTAACCCCAAACTGCAACCATAAAACCCCTACACCCTAAACCGTGAGCGCTTTACCCCCAAATGTGACGCGCCTGTGGTGGAGCGTCGAGAAGATCGCAATGTCCCGCCCGCAGCACGGATGCGGGCGCATCCTCACTAGAATCCCTGGACCATTGTTAACTCAGCACGGTGCACTTTGCGGGATCCATTCGCCAGGATTCATTCAGAAGAATTCAGTCAGCGGGATGCAAACTGCGAAACACGCGCATGTGGTGCAGCGTCGAGAAGATCGCAATGTCCCGCCCGCCTGAACCCTAAACCGCAACCCTAAACCCCTACATCCGAAACCGTGAACGCTAAACCTGAATGATACGCGCATGTGGTGCGGTGTCGCGAAGATCGCAATGTCCCGCTCGCCTTAACCCTCATCATGTGCAGTCGTGTGTGGCGCGTCTAACAGGCAGCACAGCCTTCAACCAAAACTGCAACCCTAGATTCTGAAGGAGTGATGGGTGGGTGGGTGGTGAGGAAATGCGCACCTGTGGAAGAGCGTCAAGAAGATTGCAATGTCCCGCCCGCATAAACCCTCCTCATGGATTGTACAGTCGTGTGTGGCGCATCTAACGCGCAGCACTACCCTCAACACAAACGTGAACCCTAGATCCTGAGGAGTGATGGATGTGGGGGGGGGGGGATGCGCACCTGTGGTGGAGCGTCGAGCAGATTGCAATGTCTCGCCCGCAGCACGGACGCAGGCGCATCCTCACCAGAATTCCTGGACTATTGTCAATTCAGCACGATGAACTGTGCGGGATCCATTCGCCAGGATTCATTCAGAAGAATTAAGTAAGCGGGACGTTTGCACACCGCAAAACACGCGCCTGTGGTGGAGCGTCGAGAAGATCGCAATGTCCCGCCCGGCCACTGCCGCGATGAGGTGCCCGGTCGGGTTGTAGCGCACAAGGGACGCTTTTGTGAGCTCCTGTGAAGGAGGAGAACGGGGTGCGTGGCGGTCAGTGATCCCCCTGCAAGACGTTTACGGCTCGGGGCCGGAATTCCCATTTCCCAGAAAACCACCCCACACTTGGTGGGACGGGGCATGGAGGGGCGCGTTGGAAAGCTCTCGCCGAGAGCAGCACAGCTGCACGCGTTGCGTGGGCACCCGCTTTGTATTGTGCCTGGTATGAGCAGCCAAAGTTGCTCAAGCCGGCGAAAAACTAATTACTAAAATCCTTCCCAGGGACCACTGGTGACGGTGTCGAGTCTCCAAACTTTCAAGTGCTTTGTAGGAGAAGGCAGAATCCGTTTCCGTGGAAAAAACTAAGTTTATATGTGCGTCGCCATCCCCATCTGACTTTCATGCAGCGACTACCTAGCTACCATCCAGCTACCACCTCCCACACCTGCGACACGATGCCGGGATCTCTGCTGCAGCAGAGATCAGCAGAGATCAGCAGAGGCACCTTAGGCCGTACACCTTCCTCCACCAAACACCTAGCTACCATCCAGGTACCACCCAGATACCACCGAGCTACCATGCAACTACCACCCAGCTACTATGCCCACACCTGCGATGCGCTGCCCAAAAGATGCAGCATCAGCGGAGCCACCTTGCGCCGCACACCTTCCTCCATCGAACACCTAGCTTCTATTTAGCTACCACCTAGCTGCCACCTTGCTACCATCCAGCTACCACCCAGCTACCATGCCTACCTGCGGTACGCTCCCCGGAAGCTGAAGCATCAGTGGGGCAACCTCGAGCAGCATGCCCTCCACGATCGAGTAGCAGCGGCACGAGTCCACATAGGCGATGACCTGCACGCATGGTGTGTTTCGGTGCTTGTTTGCTGCAAGGCTCAGGGCTTAGGTGTTACCACTGTTTGCTTAGCTGATTCGTTGACACAGGTTTAGACAGGTTCAGGGTCAAGGGTGTTGGTAGCGCTAGGAGCGCGGGGCGTGAGGGGTGGCGGCCCTCCGCGGTCGAGTAGCAGCGGCACGAGTCAACGTAGGCGATGACCTGTGCACGCAAACGCGAGGTGTGATCAGTGCATGGCGAGTGTGGGGGTGTCGGCGGCAAGTGCGGTACGGGCAGTGTGTGAGGGCACAGCACGGCACGGCACAGCACGGCACAGCATGGCACAGCATGACGAGTTACGGCGCCGTGCAGCGCAGCATGGCGCAGCACGGCACGGCGCAGCATGGTGCAGCACGGCAAGCGTGGTGAGTTACGGCATCGAGCAGCGCAGCATGGAGCGGCACAGCACGGCACAGCACAGCACAGCACAGCATGGCACAGCACAGCACAGCACGGCACGGCACGGCACAGCACGGCACAGCACGACACAGCATGGCACAGCACGGCACAGCACGACATAGCATAACACAGCACGACACAACACAGTATGACACAGCACGACACAGCACGGCACAGCACGGCACGCACAAGCAGCATGGCATGGCACAGCACGGCCCGCAAACAGGTACCTAAAGCACAGGCCCAGACAGCTTCTTGTCATGTGGCCCAGATCTTGCCAGGATCCGCTTTGAGCGGAGAGGATCTTCAACGGATCCATTTGCTTGTGGTTTTCTGCACCCACCAGCGAGCGCTCCTACAGCTCGATTGCCGCAGCTGTTGGCACGTGGTGGCAAAAGTGCGTGAGCAACCAAAAACTACCAGCTACCAACTGACAACTGACACCTTACAACTGCCAACTGCCAACTAACCACCACCCACCAGCGAGCGCGCCCAGGGGTCAATTGCCGCAGCCGTTGGCACGTGGTGGCAGAAGTGCGTGAGCACAAGCCGCAGCGGCGAGTACTGCCACACGCGGACCTGTGTGCATGTGTGTGTCGAGTTTGTTTTGGGAGTGTGCTTGGGGTTACGGGTTGCCCAGCCAGGGGTAAGCTGCACCATTGAACCTGCAGCCCTTAACCCTAGACCCGTAACTCAGCACCAGTGAAGTCCATGCTGGGCTGCCGAGTCGGTGCAACCGCCATTTGGCGCTTTTGAGCTGCCAGTCTGGCGGTGTTGTGCCGCCGTGTGGCGGCTTTGCACCCGACAATG
>VFSX01000119.1:27500-60000 GCA_016618255.1 Chlamydomonas sp. UWO 241
ACCCATCAGAGTGAGACCTATCAGAGTGAGACCAGGAGTGACCATCAGAGTGAGACCTCAACACCACGCACCTCCTGGTCATGCAGGTGTGGACAAAGAGTGACCCATCAGAGTGAGGGTGACCAACCAAAGTGTGACCCCCCCACTCACCTGCTCCGGGTGCTGCGTCACGAGGTTGGTGTGGAACCTCGGGTGTGGGGTCACCTTCCGCACGAGTCCCGGCACCTGCCCGCTGGCTACCGGCTTCGCACCAGCCGCCCACTCCCACTCATGGAACAGGGAGCAGGTCTGGTCCTCGTCATAACCAATGGCCACAATGTGCTGCGTTTGGGGGTGTGGGGTGTGTGGATGTGTGGATGTGGATGTGGGTGTGGGTGTGGTGGGTGTGGGATGTGGAACAGGGAGCAGGGGTCTGGTCCTCGTCGTAACCGATGGCCACAATGTGCTGCGTTTGGGGATGGGTGGTGTGGGTGGGTGAGTGAGTGGGTGTGTGGATGTGGATGTGAAGGTGTGTGGGGGGTAGGGCTGGGGGGTCGAAGAGAGAGCAGGTTTGGTCCTCAGCATAGCCGATGGCGACAATGTGCTGCGTTTGGGGGTGGGGGGTGAGTGGGTGGGTGGGTGGATGTGTGGGGGGGGGGGGGCAGGTCTGTTCCTCGTAATAGCCAATGGCGACAATGTGCTGCGTTTGCGGGTGTGGGATGGGTGGGGTGGTGGGTGGATGTGTGGGTGTGGTGTGTGTGGGAGGGGGGGGGGCAGGTTTGGTCCTCGTCATGGCCAAAGGCGACAACGTGCGGCATTGAGGTGTCTCACAACATGACAAATTGTGTGCTTTGACACGTCAGGCCCAGTCAGCATCGCCCACACACCCACCACCCCCACCACCCCCACCACCACAACCACCCACCCGCCTCATCACCTCCTGAGAACCACCCACATTGTCGTCTCCCGAGAATGGAACTCGTGTATTTCGACACACACAGGCCCGGTCAGCATCGCCACCACACCCACCACCACATCCACCACAACCACCACAACCGCCACAACATCTGCGTGATCTTGGAAATGCCAGGCAACCACCACAACCACAACTACTACCACATCCACAACCACAACCACAACCACCGCCACCACCACCACCACCACCACCACCACCACCACCACAACCGCAACAGCAACAACCCACCTTGTCGTCTCCCGAGAACGACACACTCGTGTATTTCGACACGCCAGGCCCGGTCAGCACCGCGCAGCGCTCCATGCCCTTGGCCACATGGAGAAGCGTGATCTGTGTGTTTTTGAGGGTTGAGGGTTTGAGAGGTTGTTAGTTGAGGTTGTTAGTTGAGTCCATGCACCCCTGGAGGGTGGGACCTGGCCATGCATGAGGCATGGGGCGCCGGCTGAGCCCCATGCAAACGAGAGCTGGACAGCCATGCACTGCCAGGCGGGGACCGTTCCAGTCAGCGCCAGTCGGCTCTGCCGGCTTGACTGGCCACAAGGCCACTACTGTGACCCTGAGGAAGGTCCTCTCCTATATGCTCCTTGCCAGACATGTCTCTCAGAGACCGCTGTTTGGGGTAGTCTAGCCGGCGGGAGCGGTAGTCTACCGGCCGGGAGCCGGCGGTACTCTAGTACTTAAGTGTGCTGGAGTATCGGCGGGTGTCTCTAGTAGAAGAGTAGCCTGCTTAGCTGGAAACCCCGTGTTACTTGTTACTTGTTACTTGTTAGTTGAGGGGTTGAGCCCGCCCCGTCAGCATCGCGCAGCGCCCCATGCCCTTGGCCACACTGAGCTGCGTGATATGTGTTTGGAGGGTTGAGGGTTTGGGGCAGGTTGTGCGTTGGAGCTGCCGAGTCGGCGCTGATGGAGCAGCCCAACACACATGCACACATGCACACACACAAACACACACACATACACACACACACACACACCTGGGGTCCATTCCCCCCTGCGGTTGTCTCCGCAAAAGTCAGTCACTCCCTGCTGTGCACACACACGCACACACACAGACACACACACACACACACACAGTAACACACACACACCTGGGGCCCACTCCCCCCGCGGCCGATTCCGTGACAGCTAACCACTCCCTGCTGTGCACACACGCACACGCACACACATGCACGCACACACACACACACACACCTGGGGCCCACTCCCCCCCGCGGTCGTTTCCGCGACAGCTATCCACTCCCGGCTGTGGGACGCAGCCATGGCGGTGATCGACCGCACGCTCGCACATGGCTCGCTGACGACGGGCCGAACGGACGTGTCGAGACTGCGGGGTGTGGGGCAGGCAGGCAGGCAGGCAGGCAGGCAGCAGGCAGCAGGTCGTCAGCAACCTGTTCCAGGTGCTCTGATGGTCAGTTGCATGGCGCGCACAAGATACGTCGTGAACGATGTGAGGGACACATGTCGGGGCAAAGATGTCACAGCGTGCATGGCTGCATGGCGCATGGATGCATGAGAAGCAGGCAGGCAGGCAGCAGGCAGGCAGGCAGCAGGCAGTGGCAGGCAGGCAACACGCAGTGGCAGGCAGTCAGCAGGCAGTTAGCAGGCAGTCGCAGGCAGGCAGCAGGCAGGCAGCAGGCAGTGGCAGGCAGGCACTCAGCAGGCACTCAGCAGGCAGTCAGCATGAGCACCACCAAGTTGACAGTCTGTTGGGCGCCTTGTGTGGCGTCAGCAGGCAGTGTGTATGATGGGGGAGCGGGCGTCGCGATACAGCAAGACCCCTCAGTGAGGGTGGGGCGGGGAGAGCGGGGGGGGGGGGGGGGCACCGCTGCCGCCGACTCTGCATGTTCGTGTGTGTGCGTGTGTGCGTGCATCGGTCGTCCACCCCTTCAACCCAGCCCCTCTGATGTGCTGTCAACATGCACAGTTAGTGCAAGGAGAATGGAGGCAGGTGTGCATGGATTGACGCTGCGGCGTCCCTGGTGTTGCGCGACATGCATGCCATGCATGGTCGGCCTCCATGCAAGCCAACACGCACACATGCACGAACCTGAACGAAGGCGTAACACTGGATTCTCCCCCTCGCCCACCCCGTGTGAAGTGCATGCATGCACGCGAGTAGCCTGGGAGGCATGCTCTCCTACACACCTGCACGTCGCAACAGTGTGCCCGCTCACATACGCCACCACGTCTCCAGGCAGCGCCGCCACCGAGCCAGGCACATCTGAAATGCCAACGGAGAGCCTGCATGGGGCGTGCATGGGGCGCGTCGCTCCACGCAACAGCTTTCGCTCCTTGCCCGCGGTGTGCTCTCATCTGCAATGCGTTGCAACTTAACGCCTGTAGGTCCACTTACACAGGCACCAGTTGAGGTGGCGATGGCACGTCCACCGCAGGGAAGTCGCCCACAGGGTCTGGCATCGCGTGTACTCCTCTCTTTCTGTGCCTCTCAGTGTACTAATTCACGGCGCCAGCATCGCGTAGTTGCCTACGTGCAAAGGGGATTGTTTGGGCCCCTGTTATAAGGTTATAGGTGTCACACATTTTGGGAAACAGCCTGAACAGCGATCAGCAACAGGTACTACTGCAGGCATGGCGCTGCGTGCCCTAGCTTCCGCCGGACTGCGAACGCCATCCATCGGGTGGGACGCATCTGCGTCTCTCGCATGGGGTGCCGTCGGTGGCGCAGCGTCCGATGCCAGCCCTGGGCACGCCTCCTGCAGCGCATCAGGCCCATCGGGGTGTCATGCCACCATGTGGGCGACGCAGCTGGCGCCGGTGAGGTGGATGGCACGGCAGCGAGGATCCGGCGCGGCGGCAGCCTCCTCCTCACAGGCGGCGAGCGAGGGCAGCGGTGATGATGGCAGCGTGAAGGTGGTGCTGCTGCAGGTGGGTGGTACACTGGCAAGCACGGGCGCATGCAGCATGCACCACCGATAGCTGCTCACCTGGGTGCATGGGGCTGCATGGCTTGATCACCCAGAAGAGCTCCCTGCCCTGAGGGGCACGCAGCACCGCCACTGCTCCGATGACAGGCACTGCCAACATGCGTGTGTGTGCGCCTCCGTATGTGTGTGTGTGCGCGCCTGGGTGTGTGGCCCCGTGTGCGTGTGCGCGCGCCGCCATGCGCGGTCCTCATGCTGCCATCACCCACCCACCACTGCGCACCCCCACAGACCATCTCTGGGGTCGGCGTCAAGGGTGCTGTGGTCTCTACCAACGCGGGTTGGATGCGGCACGAGCTGTTTCCGCACGGACGGGCGTTGTACGCGACGCCAGGCAACGTAGCAGAGCACAGCATGGTGGGTCGGCCCGGCCCGGCATGCAGCCCTGCCGAGTCGAGACGAGCTGCACCTTGATATGCCAGATATGCCAGATATGCCAGATCAGTAAATGTTCTTTCCGTCTGTGCTGATCTCTGGTGGACGGTAAGGATGCCCAGCAGAGCTCAGGGGTGTAGCTCAGCGCACACACACCAGCCAGCTCAGCTCAACACATACATACACACACACACACACCTCCCAGCGCAAAACACCAGAAACACACACACCTCCCAGCGTAAAACACCACACACACACACACACACCTCCCGGCGCAAAACGCCAGACACACACATGTGGCAGCGCATCATAGCACAGCATGGTGGGTGTGACCATGGTGTGCGGTTGAGCAACACACACACACGTGCACGCACACACACACACACACGCACACACACACACACACACACACGGCAGAGCATCGCGCAGCTGTTGCAGTTTCGGCATTACTCATCACACACACACAAACAAAACACACACAAACGCACACACACGCAGACGGCGGAACAGCGTGCAGCTGCAGCAGATCCGGCAGCACTCGTCACACACACACACGCGCAGACGGCAGAGCAGCGCGCAGCTGCAGCAGACCCGGCAGCACTCTTCACACACACACAAACACACACACACACACACGCACACACTCACAGACGGCAGAGCAGCGCGCAGCTGCAGCAGATCCGGCAGCACTCGCAGCGCGCCGAGCAAGGAAGCTTGTCGCGTCACTCGGAACAATGGTGGTCAACGTGACGCGGCGGCACGCGTTCTGGGATAAGGTGTGTGTGTGCGTGTGTGTGTGTGTGAGTGAGATGAAGCATGTCACGTCGCTCGGAACGATGGTGGTCAACGCGACGCGGCGGCACGCGTTCTGGGACAAGGTGTGTGTGCGTGCCAGGGGTTTCCTTCCCGATCGGGAAACGAAAAAAAACGTGCCTGGAGGGCGCGTTCCCGATGGTTTTGGGGAGGGCACGTAGGGAAAACCAACGTGTGGAGGCGATTTTTCCGAGAAAAAAATGTGAAATCGTCGATTTCGCACTTTTCGAAGCGATTCTTGGGGCTGCAGCTGGAAATGGCGACGAAACCGGGAAATCCTCTTTGGGAAAAAACAAAGGATGCCTGACCCCAAGGAAACCCCTGGTGCGTGTGTGTGTGTGTGTGTGTGTGTGTGTGCGTGTGCATGCGTGTGTGTGTGTGTGTGTGCACGCGTGCGTGTGTGTGTGTGTGTGTGCGTGCGTGTGTGTGCGATGAAGCTTGCCGCATCACTCGGAACAATGGTGGTCAACGTGACGCGGCGGCATGCGATCTGGGACAAGGTGTGCGTGTGTGTGTGTGTGTGTGTGTGTGCGTGTGTGTGTGCGTGTGTGTGTGCGTGTGTGTGTGCCTGTGTGTGCGTGCCTGTGTGCGTGTGCGTGTGTGTGAGCGTGTGTGTGTGCGTGTGTGTGAGTGTGCGTGTGTGTGTGCGGGCGGGCGGGCGGGCCTGGGAGCAGGCTTGCCACATGACACTGTTGCCCAACGGTGGTGACCGCGGCGCTCCTCGTTGGCACACGACTTTGCCGCAATCACAAGGCACACGTCTGTGTGTGCTTGCCCGCGTGTGGGTGGTTGGCACGTTGGCAGGCAGCCGGCTGGTGGCTACCGCCCCTCACAAGTAATTGTTAGGGCCAGAACTGGACTTGGGTCTAGGCGGTGGTACTAGGACTAGAGGTAGTCTTTGCTGGAAAGCCGATGTAACTGTAACTGTAACTGGGTGGTTGAGTGTTTGCCTCAATCACTAATGTCACCATGGGGTCAGTGGTTCCGCTAAGGATCATAAGGAAACATTGGCTCAACCCGGGCTTAACGGCTGACTCCCCAATCTCAACCCGCCGGAGGCGATTTCTTGTGGAACGGGTGTGAGAAAGTTGATTTTCACACTTTTCGGGTCGACATTTGCGCAATCTCAACCCGACGCGCTAGCCCAATTCGACCAATCTCAACCCGAAAGTGCACTTCATCGGGTTGCGGGTTGGCTAACGGAAACACTGCACGGGGTGCCCCCTGTCGTGCTACAGGTCGCGGCCGACAAGATGGTCGGCACCGTGACGCCGTGGGACATCCTCCAGGTGGGGGGTTGGGGTTTTAGGGCTCAGGGTTTAGGGTATTTTGCAGGGTTGGGAGTTTTAAAGTTCTCCCTCACACCCCACACGGTCGATTGGAATCAACCCATGCAAGTAGGAGCCAATGGCTCCAGTAAGGATCTTGGGAAAGGACATCTCACCCCGGGCCGCACGCGCACTCACTCTGCCAATGTCACCCCCGCAGGCGGCGTTGTTTTTGCTATTTTCATACGTTTTGGGCCTAAATTTCGCACAATCACACCCCGCAGCGCCGGCCCAAGTCGGTCAAATGTCACCCTGCGAATGCACTTTTGCGGCATGTGGGACAGATGTGGGGTGGCTAACGGAAACACTGCTAGGAGCCCCCCCCCACCCCCACCACCAACACCACCATCACCACTGTTGCGACAGGCACCCCAAGTGCGGGCCTTCGCACTAGTTCATACTGTCCACACCACGATCCACACCCAAGGCACAGCCTGTGGGGCTGATCGTCACTTTTCGTGTACTTATGCCAAACGCCTTCGGCTATACGCCAACCACCCACCGGCTTACGTACTCTCACCCACTCACCCAACCAGCCAATTGCAATCGACCCACTCGTTGCACAGGCGGCCGGGCGCCAGTTCCAGGGCGCCTGCTTGCGCTCTCACACCCACCCACCCAATGAATTGGAATCAACTCAGGCAAGTAGTAGGAGCCCCCCCCCCCGGCATCGCCACCCACCCGCCCACATACTCTCACCCACTCACCCAACCAGCCAATTGCAATCGACCCACTCGTTGCACAGGCGGCCGGGCGCCAGTTCTAGGGCGCCTGCTTGCGCTCTCACTCACCCACTCACCCGACCAATTGGAATCAACTCGGGCAAGTAGTAGGAACCCCCCACACACACACATCGCCACCCACCCGCCCACATACTCTCACCCACTCACTCGACCAATTGCAATCGACCCACTCGTTGCACAGGCGGCTGGGCGCCAGTACTATGGCGCCTGCTTGTGCTCTCACTCATCCATCACCCGACCAATTGGAACACCACCACACACCCTCCGGCATCACCACCCACCCGCCCACGTCCTTTCACCCACTCACTCGACCAATTGCAATCGGCCCACTCGTTTCACAGGCTGCCGAGCGCCAGTATGGCGTCCGCTTGCACGAGTCGCACCTCTTCATCGACGGCCCCATCACGTCATTCGGCACGTTCAAGGTGGGGTGGCGTGCAGATTTTACAGGTTTTACACGTACGCGCCCGTTGGACCCCGGAGCAACCCCGGGGCGTGAGTTAAGGCCTAGGCTACACGTCTAGGGGAGCTCTTCTAGGAGAGCCCACAAGGCCACGTAGCGCGCCAGCCTACCGGGAGGGGCGGCGTGCGCGTGGCAGCGGTGTTGTGTATTAGTTTGTCAACATCCGTCTACAGCCTGCCTTGCCGAGCGTGCCTGCTTGCGTTGCCACGAGTCGCATCTCTTTTTCGACGGCTGCATCACGTCGTTCGGCACGTTCAAGGTGGGGCGGCGTGAGTGGTTTGCTTTTCGGCTGTCCACAGCCATTTTGGCTGTATTCTGGCTGTACTTTGACCTTGAACACAACTCACTCCATCCAGTGGATTGTTTGTCTGACGAGCCCGGCAGACAGAGCTCGTCTAGAGCTTTCAAGTGACCTATGTGTTAGGACAAATGGTCAACGGGTGGTCAACGGTCAACGCGGTCAAAGCAGAATCCGGCTGTGGAAGAATTAATTGAAATTTCTAAAAAGAAAATCACTACCCGCAGCCCTTGTCGCGGAGGCAAACCGGGATCTCCAGAGGAAAACGGCTGGGGGGGGGTTGCGGAGCACAGTCAACTCCAAACGGCTCTGCACTATGGTAGCTAGCCTCGTTAGGCAGCTCCCTCAATCTCACGCCCCGAGGGTGCGTAGTGTAAACGGCCCTCCTGCACTCCACCTGCTATGTTGCCTTGCAGATGCACCGACAAGTTCTGATGTCCACCCACCCACCCACCCCCTCCCCAGATCCCGCTCAACCTGAGGACCAAGGACGACGTGCAGGTGGAGCTCACGGTCGCCGTGAACCGCACGCGGCGGATCAACCACGGCTCTGCGGCGTCGTAGAGGTGGCAGGCACTCTAGGGGGGGGCTTCATTCGTCGTCGCACGTGTAACAAACGTGTACCACGAACAACGTCGTTTGTGTGTGGGGTTGAGGCTCGACTGCGGGCTCGACTTTCGCAGCAACTTTGGAGGCGGCGGCAGGTGGCCGGCTGCAACATCAGCATGCCGTGCCACCCCGCCCCACCCCCCACCCCTAGCCCTGTACCAACTCCCAACGTGCGTTGGGATCATGGTGTGCTCACGCGTGGGGCACGCATGCATGCATGCTCTCTCTGACTTCTGAGGAGGGGGTGCGTGGGTACCCTGGAGCCCGAACACCCTCGGCACCCTCTTGCAGTGCAATTGCGACGCACATTCCTACATTTGGGCGATGCCAGGGAGGCGGGGGGGGGGGGCACTGACTCCTGACTAGTACCGTGTTTTGTGTCCCTCGAGGGCGAAGGCTCCTCCAACTGCTGTTATCACTGCGTACGACACAGTCCGCCGCCCTCGTCGACTGACTAACACTCCCTCCGCCACTCGGATCGCAGTTACGTGGTCCACACAATTGTTGGGTTGAAGGTTGGATCCAGAAATCTCAGCCATTGCGCATCCATGCATTGCCGCATAAGGGAGAACGACGTCTCTGCGCGCGCGGCCTCTCGTGCTTGAGGCGCTTGCTGCGTGCAAAGCAGATGGTCTCTTCCAGTTTGCAAGGCGACGTGCCCATGCGACCACTGTAGGCGCTCAGGTGAGGCGCCCTGGGCTGGTGTCCGGCCGTGTGGAGAGAGAGAGAGGGAGGGAGCCCTGTTAGAGACCCCTCTGCATACCAACTCTGCGCTGCCCCCCCCCCCCCCCCCCCAGCAACGTACGTACACTTTACATCCATGCAAACACGCTCCAACACCACACTGCACCGTCTGTTGCACGCCTGTTGCCTGTTACCTCCCAGCAACGTATACGGCAATGGCGTCTGTTGCGGCGATCCTCCTGCTCGTTGCGGCCTGCTACGGCACGTGCGTGGCGGTGGCGCAGATCGTGGCGTGGGCGCGGTCGCTGCTGGCATGTCAGAGTGGGGGTGCTGCATGCGTCACGCCTCGTGACGCATGCAGAGTCGACCCAGCCCCCACACGCTCCCCACACGCGCCGAGCACGCCTGGGAAGCCGCGGTCAGGAGGAGGAGAGGCGGGCGCACAGCAGGTGCAGAGGACAACAGGTGGTAGCAATGCAGCAGCAGCAGCGAGGCAACACCACAACTACCGGGCCGACGTGGACGCTGCTACAGCGCAGCACAGCACCAGCACCGCACGGACCACACATGCGTCGGTGGCGGGGGCACCCTCCAAGGGGCAGGCGCAGCAGACAGCCAAGCCCAAGGTGGCGCATGCAGTTCCAGCGCATGGGACCCCAGCAGCCCCAGCAGCAGCTGTCTCTCGGCAGCAGCCCCCCCCTGCTGCGCTGTGGTTGGACGGCGAGGACTGCTGGGCAGACGCATGCGATGGCGGCGGCCATGCATGCGTCACAGGCAGCACACAGCCAGAGACCAGCAGCGGCAGGCCACAGCAGCTTCCCCGTCACCGCGCCGCATCGGCCTGGGGCTCGCTGTGCCCGCTGCTGCTGGACACAGAGGCCGCTGGTGTGTCAACGCGCATAGGCGACCTGCATACCATCAGCAAGGCGCACAGCGAGTTCCCGTCGCCCCAGGGGCTCGCGCCCAGCGGCGTCGGCGGCGCGCCACGCGGCCTGCTGCCACGCGCTCTCGCCGACAGTGGCAGCAGCAGTGGCGCGACCACCAGCGGCGGCGCCGCCGCAGCAGCAGCGGCCATGGCCGCGTGGCCCCGGCGACGCAGCCTGCGCCGCCTCGATTGCAGCGTGTCTGGCAAGTTGGATGACGCCGGCGCGTGCGGAAGCAGCAGCTGCTCCGGCTCCAACGCCGAGGACTCCTCCAGCGACCGCCCGAGCCACGACTCGTCCGCGTCTGCACCTGCGCAGCTCTCGCCCTCGGTCGACCGCGCGTCGTCGCTGCAGCATGAAGGCGGTGACGCGCTCGGCCTGATGGGCAGCCAGGTCGAGTCGTCGCGTATGTCATTCACGTCGACCGCCACGCTGGCAAAGCCAGGGGGCGGGGCGGCGCGCAAGCTGCTCGCGACGCTCTCGATCGGCTCGATGTCGACGCTCACCGGTGGCCTGTCCAGCGGTGACGGTGGCAAGGTTTCGCGCAGCATGTCCAAGGCGGCGGCCGTGGCCAACAAGGCTGCGAGTATGGTGCTCGGGAAGACTAAGGCCGCGATCTCAATGCTGGCAGATAAGGTGTGTGCCAGTGCAGTAACTGTAACAGTAACTCGCTGACTCGCTCGCTGACTCACTCTGCCGCACCCCGCACGCACTCACAGATGGGCTCTGGTGAGCCGCCCGCACCGCGCGTGATGATCAGTGACGTCGACGGCGAGCAGCGCGTCATGTTTCGCAACAACAAGGTGTGCGTGGGGAGGGGAAGAGCAGAGGCAGGGGCTGGGCGGGTTCTGGGAGCTCGTGCACGCGCACACGCCCACGCCTGAACGCGACCAACCCACCAAAAACGCACACATCCATGCTCCCTTCGCCCCTTGCAGGTCTCTCCCAGCCCGGTCTTCTACGCTGTTGTGCACCCGAAGCAGGCGCCCGGCGCGGCGCCTGACGCCGGCGCGGCCGCAGCGGTGAGTTTGCTTTGCTGTGGTTGCAAGGGTGGCGTGCGGGGGCTGGCGCCCAGCTGTGCATGGCGTAGTGCGCACGCAGGTCGTGCGCACGCACACACCCGCTTGCTCATGCTCGCCGTGCTTGCCCATCCCGTGTGTGTGCCAACAGGCGGCGCGCGAGAAGGCAGAGAGGGAGCGTGGTGCATGGCACAACGACCCCATGGCGGGCCTCGTGCTGCCCCCGCCAGGCAAGGGTGACCCTGGCACCGCCTGGCATCATCAGCGCCAGGCAGAAGCTGGCCTGAAGCCGTCGCAGGTGGCGGCGGCCGACGCCAAGGCGGCCACACAGCAGCTGGCGCAGCAGCAGCAGCAGCAGGAACAGCAACAGCAGCAGCAGGGCAGGTACTCTTCACGCAGCCCGCCCGTGTCGTCGCGCCTGCGTGCGGCTGGCGCGGCGCTGCCCCGCCTCGACACGTGCACCAGCACAGAGTTCAACCTGCCGCCTGTCCTGCTGCACACGCGCCACTCCCGCGACGTGGGCCTGGCAGGGGAGCAGCGCGGCGAGGGGTGCGATCAGCAGTGGCAGGGCGAGGGGTGTAGCCACGAGTGGGAGGACCAGGAGGGGTACGAGGCAGGCGACACCGCTGTGAGCGGCGGCTTTGCTGCTGAGCGCAGGAATTTCGCGGTGCAGGGCCGCGAGGGCGCAGGCACGGGCTCGGGCATGGGTACGTACGGCCATGCAGCAGCAGCGCCAGACATGCCATCGCCATGGAGCGTGGACGCAGGCATCTGGTCCGCTGGCGGAGGAGGCACGATGCGGGCCCCTCAGCCGTTCTGGGCCGGGACCGGCAGCGGTCGGGGCCTGCCGTCACTGCCACAACTGCCAACGCCCAGCAGCAGCAGCGACGGCAACACGGCGACGCTTGCGTCGTTGTGGCAGAGGGCGTCGGACGCAGTCGGCTGCTCGGCCACTGCCGCTGCTGCCGCCGCCTCTACCGCTGCTGACGCGGCCTCTGCGGCTGTGCGTGCAGACTCCCCGGCCAGCAGCTCTGGCTCGTGGGAGGCGATCTCGGCAGCTGCTGCGCACCTGCTCTCGGTTGAGCCTCTCTCGTCGCCGACGCCCCAGCACAGTGGGCACGGAGGGTGCGATCCCATGTCAGACTGCGACGCGGCGCTGGCAGCTGCCGCGCCGCTGGCGGAGCTGCAACACCTGCAGGCGCTACTGCTGCTGAGTCAGGAGCATGGTGACTGCGCTGCGGCTGGCGGCGGCGCGGATGCGAGACCTGGCGGCAATAGTGACCTGATGCTTATGGACGGTCAGCTGCAGCAGCCGCTAGACGGGGGCCAGCTGGCACACCTCGCGGAGCTGCTGGCACAGCTGCATGGCGACGCGGCAGCGTCAGCGGCAGCAGCAGCAGCGGCAGAAGCGGCGCCTGTGCAGTACAGTGAGGGCAAGAGCAGCATGCAGGCGGAGGAGGCGGGCGATCAGAGCCAGCAGCCAGCACAGCCCGGCGTGCAGAGCACACGGCGTGGACCCCAGGAGCTGCCGGAAGCTGCGCGACAGCTGCTCGCAGCGCTCGCCGGTGGGGTTTGGCGGCCGACCGCGCCGCCGACACTGCCGGCGCAGCAGCAGCCGCAGCAGCAGCCGCGGGTGGAGCAGCGGAGTTTCAGTGGTAGCGACGCGGTGGCGGGCCTCACCCTGGGCCCTCCCTCCACGCCTCCCCGCTTGCCTGGCTCCAGACCAGCTCCTCCACCCGCGTTCCTGCTGCCCGCCACCTCTGGCACCACCGTGCACGTGCCCCCAGGCGCGACGCTCATCGGCCCAGGTGGCGTGCCGCACACGATCGGCCCCAACGGCCGCCCAGTCCCCATGGTCGCGGCGCAGCTCCCAGGCGGTGCGATCGTGATGGTGCCCGCCTCTGCGCTTGTCCACCCTGTCCACCACGCTGCGTTGCAGCTGTCGGGCGGCCCTCAGCTGGTGCTGCGCGCAGCGGGCGGCCTTGGTATGCCGGCGCACTTTGTTCCAGGGCACATCGCCGACTGGCACGCTGCACCCGAGTGGCAGCACGGCCTGCCGCCGACGCCAGCGCATGGAAGCAGCCGGCGGCGGGGCTCGAAGCACAAGGCGCTCACGAGCAGCGTCGTCAAGGTGATGCACGACGGAGGCATGGGGGCGCCGATGCAAATGTGAGAGTGAGCACCGCCTTCGTCGTCGGCACGCCCGTGTGGTAGACGAACGAGCTCTTTGTGAGCGAGATGAACCGCGCCCTCTCGCTGGGCGTCGCCGCGTATTCCTTCGTGCGCGCGGGCTTCCATGTGAAGAACGCATCCCAGAGGTCGGACGTCCCTCGCGCCCATCACGTGCACCTCGCACGCCTCCCGCACGCATGCGTCGATGTCAGCCTCGACTGCGGAGACATCCGCTCCCACAAAGAACACAGGCCGCAACAACGCCCCCACGCGAGCGCCGTCAAAAAGGAACATGGCGCCGCATGCGCCGGCGGCGTGGCGCTGAACGCACGGCCGACGTCACCAACAATGAACCGACCCGACCTAACGACCCTCACTCTGTACTGTGTTGATGCGACGCGCCTCACAAGTATAGACGCACGACAACGATGGTCGCAAGTAGTAGGACCATGAAAAAGCACGTGGGGGGGCACTGCTGATGCACGCAGCACTTAATTCAAGCACACTTGCACATGCTACTTGCAAGTATTGATGGGGCAGCAACCGCAATGCGCGCTCTCACCAAGATGGCGCTGCGATGCACTTTTCGGGTTTCTTGGCGTGCGTTTGCCCATTATAGTAGTCCTTTCCCAGATATCTTTCCCCGATCTCCTATTCTTCAAAGTGTATATATTTGTGCTGATGGCGCGTCCATGATATAGAAGCAGACGCTGAACAATGATGCTGTAGTGTCCAAAGTGCCCAGTGCTGACCTTGAGCACACCAGGCGCGCCGCTCGTCTGGCACGCCGCCTTCGCCACTGTGCTAGTACGGCCGTGCGACGGGTCCGTGAGCGGAACGCTGCCTCCGCTGGCATCCGCCCCTGCATGATGTCGTCGGACAGCTGCCACGAGTTGCGCAATCGCACGCCCTGCCACGTTGAATCCCTGCCCGCATCGCCGTCTGTGCCTATCCAGCTTCAGAGTCGTTGCTGCATCATGCCAGGCGGCCTCCTGCCAGTGTGTGAGACAAGATGGTTGCAGGGCAGGCCGCCACGCAGGGCAGGTTGCCAGGGCAGGCCGAGGGGATGCTGCCAGGCCCATGTACCAGTGGAGCTGCGCGTCGTTGCAAAGCGCACACGCCAGGGAGACCATATCGTGGTGCGGTTAAGATTGGTTGACTGGGCAGCCCATGCATTGGCCGGTGGCTGTCTTCATACTGTGGAAGACGTGGAGGTGGGGGCATCCATCGTGACACGGGGCAGTGTCATAAGCCTTGGTTTTCTTACGACACGCTTGAATGAATAATGATTGCGTTTTCCTCGCATGCAAACACACCATGCGCCGATAAGTCCTCGCGCAGATAATCCTCGCACGGCTTATCCTCGCAGGAAGCTGCGGAAGCTGACGGATTTATTTGTATAAGAAGCGAGCCCATGGGCTGCTGCAGCAGCAGAAGGCCCAACATGTCAACTGATGATGATGATGGATGTTACAGTCAGGGACACCTCTAAAGGCGTATAAGACCGTGCTCGGCGCGTATGGCCCGAGCACCTTACTGAGATGGCTGGCTGTTGGTGGTAGGGAACCCCAACTCTGTAAAGAGCGTGGGCGCACCCCTAGGTCCCCTACCGCAGCGGCAGCAAACGCTTGTTGAAGTCGGTGAGCGCATGTTGGGAAACGGAAAACGCAAGGCAGGTTCGTCGCCAATTGCCAGAAGAGACATCCCCCCGTGGGGAGAAAGGCCAAGACGTGGCCGAAAAGGATATCCAGCCGGGCCGCAACCTCTAACGTGTTAAGGGGTTTTCTAACTGGGATTTCAACCAGCATTCACAGGATTCTCAACCTGTTACCCTTAACCCGGCTCTGAGCAGAAGCTGACCCCTTGTAGTTGCACCGAGCACGACATTGGACGTGTCGCAGGCCCCCCCCCTGCTGAAGGGGGGAGGCACAGAAGGACTCGGTGAGGGGCACATCCCTAAGCCTAACTACCTAGAAAGGGGCTGGAAAAGGCGGTCAGTAGTGACCAACAGTGTGGGATTTGGTGATAGGTTAGAAAGCAAGCTTGCCCCCCGGTTATAGCGGATAAATATGTTCCTTCTGCATACTCCGTTTTGAGGTCGTCATCTTTGAGGCAGCTTTCACGTGTGAGACCCAGCGTGGGCATTTCTCAGGTGCGCCAGCTGCGGTGCACTGCAAACGGCACAGTCCACCGCAGCTCCTCGGGAACCCACGCTTGGGTCCCCGCCACTATCGTGGCTGCCTCATTGACTCCTAATTCAAAACATCGTTCGCTTCAGGTCAATTATTCCTCCCGATCCTCTACCATCTCCAGGCTTGTGTTACGTATATCAAGGCACGAGACCAGAAAGTTGGCCATGTCACGCCAAAAACAAGGGTAAAGTAGCCCCGGGCTGGGGTTCATAAACGCCCGCATCTTCGCATCCAAGCCTTTATCGTCCCCAGGGACGCTCAGGAAAAGGGTGTGGAACTGTACGCGTGTCTCCGTATACGCTGGACACTCAAAAATCACGTGTGCCTCATCCTCCCGCATGCCACAAAGGCGACAGAGCCTCTGGCTGCGTGGCTCTGCCTGCGCCGTGTGGCGCCCCTTCTCTATCTGCAGTTCATGCAGCCCCATTCTAAAGCGTGCGAGTGTCGTGATCTGGGCGGCGCTGTTCAGCCCCGTCCAGAGCATTGGTGCGCCGCCACAGTCGTCTGCCATCCACCGCAAGTAAGTAAGCATCTTGAAGCGGTGTGACCATGAGTCAGGCACTGAGCGGACGACGCTGAGCTGGTTGGCGTCCTCTGGCAGCTCTGGTGTGCTGGTCTCTGATGCCAGCCAACCTGCCGCTGCTGTCTCTAGCAGGCGGGCGATGCCCCCCGCCTCCTGGCCCCACACCAGCGTGTGCCCCACTGTGCTGAGGCACTCGCTCAGCTGTGCCACCCAGCTCTCTCGCACGCCACCCGCCGCTAGCTCCCAGCTCTCCCGCATTGCCGCCTTCAGCAGATCGCCATCCGGCCGCCGTAGCGCTTTCGCCCAGAAGCGCGCCGCCTGCCGCAGCCAGTCGGTCGACAGCGGTCGCCAGCCCACCTCCGTCGCCAGCAGCGATAGCTGTTGCCCACACCTGCGAATACGGAGGGCCTCGCGCACAGATTGCAAGTGCAGGGCTTCCATGGCGCGCCACTTGCGGCGCGCCGCCTTGGAGGGGCCCCCGTCCCCTCCAGCCAACCCCCACTTGTCGGCTGCCCCCGAGAAGATCCCCTGTACCCCCATGCCCGCCCCCGCCATCAACCCTGGGCCCCAGATCTCGCACCCGTAGTTAATTACAGGTCGCACCAGTGCGTTGAACAGGTGCGCCTTTACTCCCACGTTGTGGAGGCCCATGGCATCATCTACCTCTGCGCGACTACACCGTCCCCTTCGTCCCCGTGCTTGCATCGGCCCCTCCGTCCTCCATGCGTACAGCGCATCACTGCCGCACCTCCCACTCCGCCACCCTTGGAGCACACAGTAAGCTGTTCTAGGCTTCTCCTTACTGTAGGTAAATCACAGGCACGCGCACCGGGCAAAGCAGTGCGCACTAGTAGCCAGACTCCATGACCCTGGCCCTCAACTACTAGTGCCCCACTGAGCCGTGGCGTCCCGTGAGTGTCTGTCTTCATACCGTGGGGGACATGGAGGTGGGGGCATCCATCGTATCGTGGTTCGCGCTGGCGGCTCAGTTCAGAGAGAGAGCGCATTACATGAGTAGCACTTCACGAGCTTCCGAGTGCTGGCTTGGAAGGAGAGAAGAGATCATGATAACCTGCAGAGTGAGCGTGCCACGCACAGCGACGCAACGCAGACGCAACGGACGGAAAAAACGATCATCAAGCTGTGGCCCAGAGGGCTCGCGTTTATTCTGCCCCAAACCCAAAAGCCTACCTATGCCTGGGTCCTGGGCACTCGGGGGTCCTGTAGCTTGGCAGCGGGGAGCGACGCTCCAGGCTCCAGGGCCACCGGCTCTACTCTGTGCTCCTCGACCCCACGCACGGGGGGGGGGGGGGGAGGGGCCTGAAGCTGGAACCTCCTGAAGGTGGTAGCCAGTCAGCCAGTTCCAGGTGTCGCTCCTGGCGCCGACAAGTCTTATTGTACGCCACTAGAGGTGCCCCCCCAACGCACTGCAACACCTCCTCCCCGCCCCCCCCCCCCCCCGCCGCATCGTGCTGCCCCCCCACCGGCACGGCGCCCCTGGAGCCGCCTGGCACCATCAGAGCCAGGCAGCAGCTGGCCCTGAAGTGGGGCACGGAGGAAGCGGCCGGCCGCTAAGAAAGCCGCACAGCAGCAGCGGCAGCAGCGGCAGCAGCAGCAGCAGCAGCAGCCAGGCACGCATCAGTGCACTCGGTGCCGCGCGACGAGAACGCGGGCCGCCGCCCCTTCCTCCCGCTGATGCCCCTTGCCCCATAGCCACTGCCTCGTGCTGCCCCCCCCACCGGCGAGGGCGCCCCTGGAGCCGCCTGGCAGAAGCACCATCAGAGCCAGGCAGCAGCTGGCCCTGAAGTGGGACGCCAACGAGGCGTCCGGCCGCCAAGGCAGCCGCAGCCAAGGCCGCAGCCGCAGCCAAGGCAGCCGCACAGCAGCAGCGGCAGCAGCAGCAGCAGCAGGGCGGGTAAACATGCTGAACGCTGCCGCGCTACGAGAACGCGGGCCGCCTCCCCTTCATCGCTGATGCCCCCCGCCCCATAGCCACCACCTCGTGCTGCCCTTGCCCGGCAAGGGCGCCCTTGGAACCGCCTGGCGGCCGCACTGGCCTGAGGCCGGGGGAGGTGGCAACAGGGCCGATGCCAAGGCGGCCGCACAGCAGCAGCCGCAGCAGCCGCAGCAGCAGCGCAAGGCACGCATCAGTGCCCTCGGTGCCGCGCTACGAGAACGCGGGCCGTCCCTTCATCCCGCTGATCCCCCCGCCGTCGCCGCTGCCGCCCTCTTTGCGCGAAATGCGGAGTGTGTCCGCCGAAGCCTGCGCGTCTGCGATGATCGTGCGGATCACGCGCGCTGCGAGGGCGTCCCAGTCCTGAAGTGGTGTGTGTGTGTGTGTGTGGTCGTGTGTGTGTGTGCGTGAGAGTGCGTGTTTGCGTGAGCGTGCGTGTTTGCGTGAGCGTGCGTGTGTGCGTAATCAGATGCACAAGTGTAACCAGCCCCACTCTGATGAACGAAACCAAAACGGCCGTCTGCACCATGACCGCCGCCGCAAAACCAAGCCAAACAAGAGCGACCGGCCCCACACACTCCACACCCCCCACACACTCCACACCACCCCCACTCACCCATCGGCTGATGAACGAAACCAAAACGGCCGTCTGCACCATGACCGCCGCTGCAACACCAAGCCAAACAAGTGCGACCGGCTGCAGCAGCGCGAGCGAAGGAATGGAATCGAGAACTCCGAGCGTCGGGAGGTGGAAGGCGAAGCCGTAGCATGCAAAGCACGCGACCACGAGCGTTGCTGCCGAGATCTGCGGGTGGGTGTGGGGTGTGGGGGGGAGTGTGGGGGTGGGGGTGGGAGAGGCAGTGCTGCGAGAGAATGCCGAGCGTTGGGAGGTGGAAGGCAAAGCCGTAGCATGCAAAGCACGCGACAGCGGGCGTTGCTGCAGAGATGTGCGTAGGTGTGGGGTGTGTGTGTGTGTGTGTGGGAGTGTGGGAGAGGCAGTGCTGCGAGAACATGCTTAAGGAGAAAGGAGAGGAGGTGGAATGTGAAGCCGTAGCATGCAAAGCACGAGCGTCGCAGCAGAGACCTGCGTGGGTGTGGGGAGTGAAAGTGTGGGGGAGTGTGGATGGGAGAGGCGGTGCTGCGAGAGAACGCCGAAGGTCGGGAGGTGGAAGGCGAAGCCGTATCATGCAAAGCACGCGACGACGAGCGTTGCTGCAGAAATCTGTGGGTGGGTGTGGGGTGGGGTGGGTGAAAGTGTGGGGGAGTGTGGGTGAGGGTGGGAGAGGCAGTGCTGCGAGAGCACGCCCAGGGTCGGGAGGTGGTAGGCAAAGCCGTAGCATGCAAAGCACGCGACCACGAGCGTTGCTGCCGAGACCTGCGTTGGTGTGGGGAGTGGGGGGGAGTGTGTGTGTGTGTGTGTGTGTGTGTGTGTGTGTGTGTGTGGTGTGTGTGGGAGTGTGAGTGTGAGGGTGGGAGAGGCAGCGCTGCGAGAGCACGCCGAGCGTTGGGAGGTGGAAGGCGAAGTCGTAGCATGCAAAGCACGCGACCACGAGCGTCGCAGCAGAGATCTGCGTGTGTGTGTGGGGTGTGTGTGTGGGGGGGGGAGTGTGAGTGGGGGAGTGGGTGTGACGGAGAGGGTGGAAGAGGCAGTGCTTTGAGCACGCTCGGAGACAGGGCACGGAAGGCGACGTCGTAGCATGCAAAGCACGCGGCAGCGGGCGTTGCTGCAGAAATGTGCGTGTGTGTGGGGTGGGTGTGAAGGAGTGTGGGTGTGAGCGTGGGAGAGGCAGCGCTGCGAGAGAACGCCGAGGGTCGCGAGGTGGAAGGCGAAGCCGTAGCATGCAAAGCACGCGACAGCGAGCGTTGCTCCAGAGATCTGCGGGTGGGTGAGGGGTGGGTGTGGGTGTGGGAGGGTGAAAGTGTGGGGGAGTGTGGGTGTGAGGGTGGGAGAGGCAGTGCTGCGGGAGCACGACGAGGGTCGGGAGGTTGAAGCAGCAGCCGTAGCATGCAGAGCACGCGACCACGAGCGTTGCTGCAGATTTCTGCAGGTGGGTGTGGGGGAGTGTGGGTGGGGGAGTGGGTGTGGGGGAGTGGGTGTGCGAGGGAGGGAGGGAGGGTGGGAGGGAGGCAGGGAGAGGGACACACACACATAGAGGGACACACACACACACACATGCACACACACGCAGGTACACAATGCACACACGCATGCACACACATGCATGCACACACAAGCACACGCAGATGCACAAGCACACGCGCACGCACACACGCACCTTTACGCCAGTCGCTTGCTGCCTCGCCCCGCGCATCACACACACACACAGACGCACGCACACAGAAACACACACACACACACAAACACACGCACACACATAGCAGGGTGTGACACACACACACAACCCCCCCCACACACCTTTGCACCCGTCGCCTGCTGCCCCGCCCCGCGCATGACGCCTGACATCACGACATTGAGGCCGTCCCAGAAGATGAGGAGGCTCAGCACCTGCGCCGAGGTAAGTAAGGGTGTAGGGGCAGCCGGTTAAGTCTTAGTTGACGACCCCGTATTAGAATTAATACATCGTATTTAAATCACTCAGCTTTGTATTTGCATAATATAACATGGTTACTGCCACCTGCACCCCCACCCTTCAGCCAAGGTGTTTCCTCACACCCCAAACTCGCTTATAGCCATTTGAGCAGGGGCTGCGTCTAGCGACCCCAGCAGTTAAAAGGCGCCTGGGATGTAGACGCAGGGGCCACCCCAGGAGGCGAGCAAGTCAGTAAGGGCGCTCCCGAGGGCACTACAATGTACATACACCAGTGGTTACAGTTACAGTTACATCGGCTTTCCAGCAAAGACTACCTCTAGTCCTTGTACCACCGCCTAGACCCAAGTCCAGTTCTGGCCCTAACAATTACTTGTGAGGGGCGGTAGCCACCAGCCGGCTGCCTGCCAACGTGTAGTCCCAGAGCAAAAAGGAGAGCTATTGTGCGACGCCTCCAAAATAGGTCCTAACTGCTTCTAGGGGATAGGGGGTCAAGTGGCGCTTGCCAATCTACTTGACCGCCGTGGTGGAGGGGCCGGCGCCTGAGGGGCAGCCGGACCGTACACCACGGCTCTCCACCCGACCCTATCCTGAGCACGCTCAAACGCCGTGTCCGAAAAAGTCTTCCAATCAGAACGAGTGCCACTAGTTTCGCCTAGCTGCTGAATCAGTAGCTTAAGAAAATAGTGTCGGGAGGAGGCTGGAGGCCGGCCTTGCTGCCGAGCCACATCCATTGTGCAGTCAAAAGTCGTACGAGGAAGACGAGAAGCCGGCATGCGCATCACATGGCCTAGCCACTGCATTGATCGCTTTGCCACAAGGCTCTCAATTGGCTCAGTGTCGCACGCCTGCCGAATATAAGTTAATCTGTGCCGGTCGACCAGGCGCACACCCAGAATGCGACGAAGGCAGTTAGAGTGGGCAACCTCCAATCGAGTCAGTTGTGTTTTAGTAGGGGCCCATGTTTCGCAGCCGTACAGAAGTGGGGCAGCACGAAAGTGTTGTAAACCCGCATCTTAGACTGCACTTGCATCTTCTTGCTGGCCCAAATCTTATCAAAAGACGCAAACACGCCCAGCGCGCGACCGACACGCACACCGATCTCCTTTTCCACACCACCACTCTGGGTTATCCAACTCCCTAGATACTTAAATGCAGAGACGGTCTTCACTTCACCACCAGTCAGCGCAAACATGGGCAGATCCGCGTCAAATCTGCTGGCAAAATCATCACTTCTGTCTTGGCGGCGTTGATTTGCATGCCAAAGCTTGAGGACACTTTGTCAAGGATTTTCAGCATAAGCGCCAACTGAGCTGGGTCATGCGAGAACAAACATAAATCGTCGGCATACATCAGCATTACTATGCGCTCAACCGACGACGACAACACAGAGCCGCCGGCTCGGGTCACGACTGACACGCCAGCCCCACACCAGTGGTGTCACGAAGGAAACCCAAGAATGTCCTGTTTGCCCCGCAACACATGAGGGAACATGTAGAATCGCCCCCGGCAGGAGGCTTTTTTTTCCGCAGGAAGGCGATAATCATATATTTTTGCACTTTTCGGAGCAAGATTTCCGCGATTCGCCCCCGCAGTTTCCACAGTAATTTCCCGGTTTGCCCCCGCAGCAGGCGGGGGCAGCGGGGGCTGCGGGTCGCTAATGACACCACTGGTATACATTCTAGGTCGCGAATTCTTGACACACAGGGGCGTCGAGGAGCGGTCTGGGCGGCGCTTGCGCCAAGATGAAGGGTTTGGGGGTAGCAGGTTTAGTAGGCTTGCGATGTGGACGCTGCGGCCGCGCCAGAGGACAAGCAAGCCAGTAAGGGTGCTCCCGAGGGCACGACAAGGGATATACATTCGAGGTCGCAAGTTCTTGACGCAGGGGCGTCGAGGAGCGGTCTGGGCGACGCCTGCGACGAGATGAAGGGTGCAGGGGTCGCAGACTTAGGTGCTTGTGATAAATCACAAACAAAAAACATTGAAACTGGCACCCGTGAGAAGCCCTGAACCTAACCTCGAACCATCACACAAAACCCTAAAAACCACAACCCTAAAACGAACGGAGGAGGAGGGTGGCCAGGCTGGCTGCCCGAACTGAGACGCATGGCGCGACCAGATGTACTAGAGCTGGTGGGATGGACACAGTCAATGTGTGTCCACTCAGTGGACTAGTGCGGGTGATGGTATCTGCCTGCCTCAGGGATTGAGTGCGCAAGCACAAGTCTAATACGTCATTAAAGGCGTCCAACAAGACTGTAAAATCGACCAACCCTAAAACGAAACGCACTGGCAGCGTCGCGGTCGCCATCGCGACGACCTTTTGTGTCCCGAAATCACAAACAAAATCTGGCACCCCTGGGGAGTCTTAACCTGACCCCAATCGCCCAAAACAAACTCTGGATCTGACGAGATCGCGCCGAGGAAGAAGGGACATCAGGGTTCAAGATCAGGGTTCAAGGACTTCAAAAACCCAAGAAGCACTGGGACTGTAAAATGCAGCATCTTCAATCTTGAACCCCAAACATTTCAAGCCCAAAGCCCTGACAATCTCTCTTTTTTTGCTCTGAGACTTAACACGTTGGCAGGCAGCCGGCTGGTGGCTACCGCCCCTCACAAGTTATTGTTAGGGCCATCACTGGACTTGGGTCTAGGCGGTGGTACTAGGACTAGAAGGCACCGTAGTGACACGCTCATTTGGGGGTACGATTGGGGGCAGGCTACCCCCAAACCCGTGTCGAGGGTGGCACTGACGCCCTGGGCTACCCCCAAACCTGTTCTCAAGTAAAAGGCGTTTATGCCGTAACTCACTCGATGCAGCATGGATTTCGACGATTCGAATTAGATTGGAAAACTACTAGCAAGGGCTATCCAGAGCATTGCTTGTATGCAGCATGGGGTGGAGGGACGAGGGCGTAAGGGCAGTGTGGGTGTGTGAAACTGCCCCCAAATGCGTGTCACCGAGGGCGCCGCGTGCCGGCGGCTACCCCCAAACCTGTGTCCTCGGTGGGCATAGAACGGCCGTTTTCCCAACTTCCAAATGGTCGTACCCCCAAATGAGCGTGTCACTACGGCAGTCTTCGCTGGAAAGCTGGTGCCACTGTGACTGCCCTCACAACGCACCGGCAGTGTCGCGGTTGCCATCGCGACGACCTCTGGATCCCTAAACCATAAAAAAAAACATTTGAACTGGCACCTCTGAGAAGCCCTTAACATGACCTCAATCTGTCACCCCAAAACCCTAAAACAAAACGCACCGGCAGCGTCGCGGTCGCCATCGCGACGACCTCTGGATCTGACGAGATTGCGCCTAGGAGGAAGGTCCCGAAGGACAGCACGCTGCACACGACGAGTGTCTGCAGGCGCACACAGGTTCGTTTTTAAATCGGGGTGGGGGGTGAGCACAGCTAAGGACATTGCTGGAGAGTGGGCTGTGCTGGTGAACGGGGGTCGAGGGGGAGGGGAACAAGGAGTGGGAGGGGGGGCAGGGGGGGGGCAGTGCAATTGTGCTTAGGAGGAAGGTCCCGAAGGACAGCACGCTGCACACAACGAGTGTCTGCAGAGGGGTGTGGTGTGGGGTGTGTGTGCGTGCGAGTGTGTGTGTGTGTGTGTGTGTGCATGTGCGTGTTAAGGCGACCACCGCACCTGCATCGCGACCGCACAAACCGTCCCCGTGATGGCCGCCGACCGCGCGCCCTGTCCCCCCCCCATGCAATATTGGGACTAGCACAATCATCAGAAAGGCCAACACAAGGAGGCACCTGTTCGTGTATTCGTGTGTGTGTGTGGGGGGGGGGGGGGGCACCGCACCTGCATCACGACCGCGCACCCCATCCCCGTGATTGCCGCCGACCGCGCGCCCCGGCCGTATCCCCACATAACAGCACGTGCCAAACGCGACACCCCCTATAAGCGGCAGCTCCGCAGCACAGCCCCAGCCCCAGCCACACACGCACACACACGCACACACACATACGCACACACACACACACACACACACACACACACACACCGTACCTGTAAAATCGACCACACACACCGTACCTGCATCGTGACCGCGCGCCCCCCCCCCCCCATGCAATCGTGGGACTAGCACAATCCTCAGATCGGCAACACGAGGAAGCGCCTGCTCGTGCGTTTGTGTGTGTGTGGGGGGGGGGGGGGGGGACCGCACTTTCATCGCGACCGCGTAGCCCATGCCCGTGATTGCTGCCAACCGCGCGCCCTGCCCGTATCCCCACACCAAAAACAGTGCGGAAGCTCGGCAGCACAGCCACACACACACACGTACACACACACACAAATGTCACACCTGGATCGCGACAGCGCACCCCATCCCCGTGATGGCTGCCGACCGCGCGCCCTGGCCGTCGCCGCTGCCGAGCGCGTTGGACACGCACGTGTTGACGGCCGACGACATTCCGCACGGGACCATGTAGACCCTGCGTGTGTGTGCGTGTGTGTGTGTTAGTGGAGAAGAGGGGTCTCATTCAAGTGCTGTCCAGCGGCCCAAATCCCAGCAAAATCCATTTAGTTTGTGTGTGTGTGTGTGTGTGTGCGTGTGTGTGTGTGTGGACACGCACGTGTTGACGGCCGACGACATTCCGCACGGGACCATGTAGACCCTGCGTGTGCGTGTGTGTGTGTTAGTGGAGAAGAGGGGTCTCTTTCAAGGGCTGTCCAGCGGCCCAAATCCCAGCAAAATCCATGAAGTTTGTGTGTGTGTGTGTGTGTGTGCGTGTGTGTGTGGACACGCACGTGTTGACGGCCGACGACATTCCGCACGGGACCATGTAGACCCTGCGTGTGCGTGTGTGTGTGTGTTAGTGGAAAAGAGGGGCCTCGTTCAAGGGCTGTCCAGCGGCCCAAATCCCAGCAAAATCCATGAAGTTGGTGTGTGTGTGTGTGTGTGTGTGTGGACACGCATGTGTTGACTGCTGACGACATTCCGCACATGACCATGTAGACCCTGCGCGTGCGCGTGTGTGTGTGTGTGTGTGTGGAGGGGAGGGGAGGTCCAAGGGCTTTCCAGTGTTCCAACAGCTCATCAAAACCCATAAAGTGTGTGTTTGTGTGTGCGTGTGTGTGATTGGACACGCATGTGTTGATGGCCGACGACAAACCGCACGGGACCATGTAGACCCTGCGTGCGCGCGTGTGTGTGTGTGTGTGTGTGTGCGTGTGTGTGCGCGTGTGCGTGTGTGTGTGTGTGTGTGGGGGGGGGTCCATGTTACAGTCCGTCTGACACCTTTCATGGCGTGTGTGTGTGTGTGTGTGTGTCTTTGTGTGTGTGTATGTGTGTGTATGTGTGTGTGTGTGGCTGGCACCCCCACCCCCCCGCCCGCCCCACACACTCACCACGTGTTCAGTGCGACGCAGATGCCGCCGACCGACCGACCGACCGACACACACACGCACGCACGCATGACACACACGCACACACACGCACGCACCACGTGTTCAGTGTGACGCAGATGCTGGCCGTCAGGCACACAGACACATATGTACACACACACACACACACACACACACACACACATAAAGTGTTCAGTGTGACGCAGATGCCTCCGACCGAAAGGCACACACACACACACACACACACACACACACACACATACACGCACACGCACACGCGCACACACACTCACCACGTGTTCAGTGCGTTGCAGATGCCCCCGACCAACAGACACACACACAAACGCACACACACACATACACAAACACACACGCGCGCACACACACGCACACACGCACGCACACACACACGCGCACACATACTCACCAGGTGTTCAGTGCGACGCAGATGCCACCGACCGACGGGCACACACACACACACGCACACACACGTGCGCGCACGCACACACACACGCACATACTAACCAGGTGTTCAGTGCGACGCAGATGCCCCCGACCGACAGGCACGCCTGCGCGTTGGGCAGCCACCCCGTCATGAGAACAGCCAGCTCGTAGACCCTGCGTGTGTGTGTGTGTGCGTGTGTGTGTGTGCGCGTGTGTGTGTGTGCATGCGTGTGTGTGCACATGTGTGTGCACGTGTGTGTGTGTGTGTGTGTGTGTGTGTGCGTTGAGCAGCCACCCTGTCATGAGAAAAGCCACGCGTAGACCCTGCGTGTCTGTGTGTGTGTGTGTGTATGTGACCAGCACGGCCAGCTCATAGACCCTGTGTGTGAGAAAGGGGTAGGGTGGGTGAGTGTGAGAGCTGTGTGCACATGAGCAGACAAGGGTAGATGCCGCCACCACCCACCACCAGTCCAGGCTGATCATGAGCGTCGCAGACACGCCGTAGCGCAGGCCCCTCCTCCCCCCCCCCCCGGGCCCCCCAATGCGCCCTGGTGGCGCCCTCGTGCATCCTGCAGCACCGGCCCGAGGGCTTGAGAGCAATCCTCGCGTTCCACAAAAACCGTGACCAGTCGCACCCACCGCCAGTCGAGGCTGATCATGAGCATCGCAGGCACACCGTAGCGCAGGTACTCGCCCCACACTGGCGCCCTGGTAGAGCCCTAGCTGGTGAGCCCCTTCCTAAAAATTATACAAGGCACCCAAGGCACACAAACACCCACCACCAGTCGAGGCTGATCATGAGCATCGCAGGCACGCCGTAGCGCAGGTACTCGCCCCACTTGGTCGTCGCAGCTTTCCTGCGGTGAGAATTAGTAATTGGGAGCGGGCGGGCGTTGCAAGTAGGCGTTTTGTTGTTTCGGGCCTTGAAGATGTTTGTTTGAAGCCGGAATTTGAGTGGTTTGCTCGTTTTGATTATTCTATTTGTTTGCCGTAGCGCAGAGTCGCCCCACTTGGTCGACGCGGCTTTCCTGCGGTGGCGTGGTGGGGGGCGGGCGGGCGTTGGAACTAGGCATTTTGTCGTCGGGCCTTGAAGATAAAGATGTTTGTCCGGAGCCAGAATTTGAGGTGTTAGTTCGTTTTGAGTGTTCTGTTTGTTTGCCGTGGCGCAGAGTTACTCGCCCCACTTGGTCGTCGCGGCTTTCATGCGGTCGCAACCAATGGGGGGCGGGCGGGTGTTGGAAGCAGGCATTTTGTGTTCGGGTCTTCAGAGATGTTTGTTCGAAGCCGGAATTCGAGTTGTTTGTGTGTTTCGATTGCTCTGTTTGCTTGCCGTGGCGCAGGGACCAGTGTTGTTGTTTTCAGCGTTTGGAGCCGGATTTGGGGGCCATGGAGCCGGATCCTAAGTGAAATAGCTCCAGAAAATCAATTAAAACTCCTGAAAACAAAATCACTGGCAGGGACTTGCCCGACTTGGTCGTCGCAGCTTTCCTGCGGTGGCGTGTTCAGGGGCCGGACGGACGTTGGAGTGCAGTTCTTAAAAGCCCAGCTTTGTTCAGTTGTTTGTTTGGGGCATTTTGTTGTTGTTATTGTTGTTGTGTGCTGTAGCGCAAGTACTGGCCCCACTTGATCGTCGCAACTTTCCTGCGGTGGCGTGTTCAGGGGCCGGACGGACGTTGACGGAGTGCAGTTCTGAAAAGTCCAGCTTTGTTCAGTTGTTTGTTTTGGGCATTTTTGTTGTTGTTGTTGTTGTTGCTGTTTTGTGATGTACCTCTGGTACTCGCCCCACAGACGGTCGTAGCGGCTTTCCTGCGGTGGCGTGTTCAGGGGCGGGCGGACGTTGGAGTGCATTTTGTTTTGAAGTTATTTGTGTGCAGCCGGAGTCGGCTACCTGAACGCTGGTAGGTCCCGGATAGAGGTCCAACCTCAAAGCCCCGTCCCAGTGATTTTGTTTTCGGCGTGTGGTGCCGGATTTGGGAGCCATGGAGACGGATTGGAGTCAAATACAGTTACAGTTACATCGGCTTTCCAGAAAAGACTACCTCTAGTCCTAGTACCACCGCCTAGACCCAAGTCCAGTTCTGGCCCTAACAATTACTTGTGAGGGGCGGTAGCCACCAGCCGGCTGCCTGCCAACGTGTAGTCCCAGAGCAAAGAGGAGAGCTATTGTGCGACGCCTCCAAAATAGGTCCTAACTGCTTCTAGGGGATAGGGGTCAAGTGGCGCTTGCCAATCTACTTGACCGCCGTGGTGGAGGGGCCGGCGCCTGAGGGGCAGCCGGACCGTACACCACGGCTCTCCACCCGACCCTATCCTGAGCACGCTCAAACGCCGTGTCCGAAAAAGTCTTCCAATCAGAACGAGTGCCACTAGTTTCGCCTAGCTGCTGAATCAGTAGCTTAAGAAAATAGTGTCGGGAGGAGGCTGGAGGCCGGCCTTGCTGCCGAGCCACATCCATTGTGCAGTCAAAAGTCGTACGAGGAAGACGAGAAGCCGGCATGCGCATCACATGGCCTAGCCACTGCATTGATCGCTTTGCCACAAGGCTCTCAATTGGCTCAGTGTCGCACGCCTGCCGAATATAAGTTAATCTGTGCCGGTCGACCAGGCGCACACCCAGAATGCGACGAAGGCAGTTAGAGTGGGCAACCTCCAATCGAGTCAGTTGTGTTTTAGTAGGGGCCCATGTTTCGCAGCCGTACAGAAAGTGGGGCAGCACGAAAGTGTTGTAAACCCGCATCTTAGACTGCACTTGCATCTTCTTGCTGGCCCAAATCTTATCAAAAGACGCAAACACGCCCAGCGCGCGACCGACACGCACACCGATCTCCTTTTCCACACCACCACTCTGGGTTATCCAACTCCCTAGATACTTAAATGCAGAGACGGTCTTCACTTCACCACCAGTCAGCGCAAAGGTGGGCAGATCCGCGTCAAAATCTGCTGGCAAAATCATCACTTCTGTCTTGGCGGCGTTGATTTGCATGCCAAAGCTAGAGGACACTAGGAGTCAAATGCCTATAAGAAAACAGTGAAAATCTCGAAAACAAAACCACGGCCCCGCCCTGACCGCCACGATCAACCCCACCCCTACCCCGCTCGCCCCCTGAAAAGCCCCGAGAGGCGTCCACCCGCAGGCCTTGCACGGATATGCTCTCTTGGTGCCAGAGACCCCCGAGAGTGTGCGCAAACCGTGCTGCTCTTGCAGTGGCACAGGCACCACATAGCCCCTGAGAGTGTGCCTGCACTCGTGCTCACGTGCTCTGTAGGTGCCCAAAACCCCCCTGCTGAAGCCACCCCACTTTGCCATTGGCGCGCCCTTGTTGCCCTATCCTAGACATGGCATGGTGGTAGTCCGCCTGGGCTGTAAGGCCGACCACACAGGTCTTTATTTACAACAACGAAGTTATCCTTTGGCTTACTAACCGTAAGCTTAATAGCTTACCTTTTGCTAAATAACCTTTAGCTTACTGACTAACTAACTCCAAGAAGTCGCTATTGGGCATTGTTTTTAGCTGACTACACCCCCCATGTCCACGCGTCTTAACGAACGACAGCTTGTCATTGGTTGATTTAGCGTGCCACCACACCTCACCCCCGACTCGCCTGCTGAACCCGCCCCACGTGGCTGTTGGTGATCCCCTGTTCTGCTTCGTGTGCCTGTGTGTGGGGTGGGTTGATGGGGGGTGGGACGTGTGTGCGTGTGTGTGTGTGCGTGCGTGTGTGTGCGTGTGTGCGTGTGTGCGTGCGTGCGTGCATGTGTGTGTGTGCGTGCGTTTGTGTCAGGGTTGCACCGTCCGACATTCGATCCATGCGCCATGCGCCATTCGACATCCAAAGTTTTTTCGAGGTCATTTGATATTCGACACTCGACGTTTGTTTTCCTAACTTTGGCCTCGATGTTCTGTTTGCAAACCTGAATGGATTTCACTTCTGAAAAAGTTCTGGAATCCTGGCGTCACGCTGATGCTTCCGGCTTTCGGAATCATTCAAAGCAGAGCTTTGCTTTGAAGTTCAAAAAACAAGAGTGGAAAAGTGAACTCTTCGTCGAATGGTTCGTATGCGCATATACGACATTGGACTGAAACCCAAAACCACCCAACAACCACCAACAAACGCCCAGCAACCACCCAGCAACCCACCACAGCATCCACCCAACAACGATCCAGTCAATACCACCCAGCAACCACCACCCACCAACCCCACCCAACAACCACCCAGCAACAATCCAGCAACCACCACCACCCACCCACCACAGCATGAACGCGGCCACACCAATCAACGGCGTGACATACACAAAATGAGCACAACCACAAACCACAACCACCCAACAACCACCCAGCAACCCACCACAGCACAAACGCGGCCACACCCATCGCGCGCCAACCAAAAACCAGGCCGCAAACGACACGCATCACGGCACGCATATATATGCATATATATGCATATGCATATACCCCATATGCCAATCCGCATCAGGCATGCATGCACATCAGGCATGCACATCAGGCATGCATGCACATCAGGCATGCACATCAGGCATGCATGCGCATCAGGCATGCATATCAGGTATGCCTGCATGCCTGCATGCACCCATACCCACCACAGCACAAACGCGGCCACACCCATCTAGCACCCACGCGCCTGCTAAACACCAAACCACAAACACGTCCACACATATCAAGGCGCTCATGCATATACCCCATACCCCATTTGCCCATGCGCATCAGGCATGCACATCAGGCATGCATGCATGCATGCATGCATGCGCACGGATGCACCCAAACCCACTACAGCACAAACGCGGCCACACCAAGCAGCGGAGTAAACGTGGCACCAGATGAGCGCTAGGAGCCTACCACAACCACCCAGCAGCGACCCAGCCACCACCACCAACCACCACCCAACAACCACCCAACAACCACTTAGGAACCCACCACAGCACAAACGCGGCAACACCAAGCAGCGGAGTCACGTGGCACAGGATGAGTGCGGCTGCTGCTCCGTCCAGTCCCCACCTGTGTGTGTGTGTGAGTGTGTAAGTGTGTGAGTGTGTGCGTGTCGGCAGCTGCTCCGTCTTGTCCCCACCTGTGTGTGTGTGTGTGAGAGAGAGTGTGTGTGTTTCGGCAGCTGCACCGTCCAGTCCACACCTGTGTGTGTGTGTGTGTGAGTGTGTGTGTGTGTTGGCAGTTGCACCGTCCGATCCCTACCTGTGCGTGTGTGTGTGTGTGTGTGTGTGTGTGTGTGTGTGTGTGTGTGTGTATGTGTGTGTGTGCGCGCGCGTCACAGGATGAGCGCGACAGCTGCTCCGTCCAGTTCCCACCAGTGTGTGTGCGTGTGTGTGTGTATGTGTATGTGTGAGCGTATTGTCGGGGTGCACTGCTAATAGTAGAGAGAAAGAGAGAGCGCACGCGCACACACAGAGAGAGAGGGAGAGCGAGATGGTTGCAGAGAACACGCGACGGGATGTTTCTGGTCATCATCACACGCACATACACCAGTGATGCATGAACGTTCGGCATGATGGCTGTCTTGTGAACGGAACACGCCTCGCAGGACCGCTTCTAGCGATTGGGGTCGATGTTGTGACACGAAAGTGTGAAATCCCGAATTTTCACACTTTTCACACAAAAATCGCGTCAACCGCCGCGCTCTGGCGTGACGCGGAGGTCCCGCCAAACGACCCTCCCGTGTGACGCACGTAACCGCGACACGGCTTTCTGCACCACTGACACACACAACACATGACGTGGATCGTTCCACACACACACATCCACACAAACACATTCACACACACAGACATGCACACACACATCTTGCCCCACCCACCCCATGACATGAATCGCTCCATAGAAGAAGAAGGGCGAGGCCAGCGTGGCCACTGTCGTTGCCCACATTGCTGGTGCAACAATGGACTGCGCCTGCAGGTACTTCTTCATGCACTGCGTCCGTGTGTGTGCGTGTGTGTGTGTGCTCGCGTTTGTGTGTGGGGGGGGGGGGGGCCGAAATTTGCCCACTGGATGGGTGGACAGTGCAGGCTCCCAAGGCTGCCTTCTCCCAACACTCACGTCCGTAGCAATGTCGAGGAAGATGCAAGGCGCCACGAGCGAGAGGTAGCGGCCCGCCATCGCGCTGATTTCGGGGTCCTGGTGCGTGTGTGTG
>VFSX01000119.1:65000-82500 GCA_016618255.1 Chlamydomonas sp. UWO 241
GCGCAAGTGCCCCCTCTTGCTCGGTGGTGGGTGCCTCTTATGTGGGTGTGTCTCTTGTGTCTCGTCTGTGCTTGTGCTCTCGTGTGCGGCTGGGTGGAAGGGTGGGGTCCATGCGGTTGCTGTGTGGAAGATGATGGGCGCAACTGCGTTCCTGCTTGTTGGTGGGTGCCAACCTTGTGTCTTGTCTGTGCATGTGCTGCGCTTACGTGTGCGACTGAGTGGAAGGGTGGGGTCCATGCAGTTGTTGGGTGGAAGGCGATGGGCGCGACTGCGTTCCTGCTCGTCCGTGGATGCCTCTGTCTCATCTGTGCTGTGCTGCCGCTGCTCATGCTAATGTTTTTATGCTAATGTGTACTTTTATTTAGGTCTTGGTCTCGGTCTTGAGTGTTTTGGTCTTGGTCTTGAGCGTCTTGGTCTTGTTCTAGCCAGTCTTGGTCTTGGTCCAGCCAGTCTTGGTCTTGGTCTTGAGTGTGTTGGTCTTGGTCTTGCCAGTCTTGGTCTTGGTCTAGCCAGTCTTGGTCTTGGTCCAGCCAGTCTTGGACTTGGTCTTGAGTGTCTTGGTCTTGGTCTTGAGCGTCTTGGTCTTGGTCTTGCCAGTCTTGGTCTTGCCCGTCTTGGTCTTGGTCTTGAGTGTGTTGGACATGGTCTTGAGCGTCTTAGTCTTGGTCTTGCCAGTCGTGTTCTTGGTCTTGAGTGTTTTGGTCTTGGTCTTGAGTGTCTTTGTCATGGTCTATTCAGTCTTGGTCTTGGTCTTGAGTGTATTTGTCTTGGTCTTGAGTGTCTTGGTCTTGGTCTTGAGAGTCTTGGTCTTGGTCTTGCCAGTTTTGGTCTTGGTCTTGAGTGTCATGGTCTTGGTCTTGAGAGTCTTGGTCTTGGTCTTGTCAGTCTTGGTCTTGGTCTTGAGTGTCTTGGTCGTGGTCTTGAGTGTCTTGGTCTTGGTCTTGAGATTCGTGGTCTTGGTCTTGCCAGTCTTGGTCTTGGTCTTGAGTGTTTTGGTCTTGGTCTTGACAGTCTTGGTCTTGGTCTTGAGTGTCTTGGTCTTGGTCTTGAGTGTCTTGGACTTGGTCTTGAGAGTCTTGGTCGTTTTGGTCGTCTTGAGTGTCTTGAGTACATGCACCTACCAGGGTTGCACGGTACGTACGTATTTCGGGTCTGGAGCGTACGTACGTCCGTATTTTTCGGAAATACGTACGTACGCTGGCCGTACGCGTGCGAAAATCGGGACGCCGCAGCACTACGTCTTTTACTTGAAACACAAAAACGGCCATAACTCACGCTCCTGTGCTCGGGTCGCAACCATTAAAAATGCATTGGAAAGCTGATAGAAAGGGTTGTCCAGTGAGATCTAGTAGGGGGCGACCTGGAGGGCAGGGAGTTGCTGCCCTTTTTGTTTGTGGTGCGGTGCGAGCGCGTGCGCGCGTGGTGTGCTGCAGCACCCCCGCAGGCACGCCCCCCTACTGCAGGGCTGCATACTGAGGTCATACAGATAGCCCGTGTTACAAGCTTTCCAATGCAAGTCGAATGGCTCAAATCCAGGCAGAGGGCAGGGAGTTCCGTCCGCTGTTGTGTGCATTGTTGCAAGCACGCGCGCGTGGTGCTGCAGCAGAACCCAAGGCCCACCCCCTACTACAGTGCAATACTACAAATGAGCTCTCGATAGCTCTTGTTTCAAGCTTTCCAATGCAAGTGGAATGGTTTCGATCCAAGCACAGGAACGTGAGTTATGGCCGTTTTTTGTGTTTCAAGTAAAAGGCGTCTAGTGCTGCGTACAGCGCGTACGTATATACGCTCCCTCACGTACGTACGTGCGAAAAATACGTACGTACGCGTCCTCACGTACCGTGCAACCCTGGCACCTACTTGGCCCTCTCACAGCTCCCCCGCCCCTCCGCGCGCGTCTGCCTCTTGGAGTGGCCAGGCCACGGCAACTTTGCGTTATCTCGCGATTCCGCGCGGTGGCACGCGCTAACTCTCAAACGGGACCAGATCCTGCAGAAGGTGACGAGGACTTTTGGGGGGGCAACTTTGCAACAAACTGGGCGAATACCGCGTCCCCGCTCCCCGGACCGATGCAGAGGGTCTTCATTGACGATGTTGTGAACGTGTGCAAAGGGGCAGCAGCGGGGGTGCGTTCTGGGCACGTGCTGGGGTGCAACACCGACAGCAACAGTTTCAACTTGAATATAAACGCTTCAGGGGTCGTTGGGCCGACGTTACTGTGATGCATACGACATGAGATTGCGTAACATCGCTGCTGCTGTCGTGGGGAGGGACGTTGTTGAGTGCAGCGACGCGGATTTCATGATCAGGGCTGATCTGCAGTGAGCTGAGCTCGATCAATTGCAGGTTTTCCTGTGCTCTCCACTTGAGCGTGCCTTCCGTTTGCCTTGCCAACCTCCTGCCATTCTCCTCCCCTCTTCGTTAGAGTGCTGTGCTTTGCATGCGTGGGCATGGGTGTGTGCTTGCATGGCACGCCTGCGCGTGCCACGTGATGAGCGATTCCAACTGCTTACAGCGTGCATGGTGTGCTAGTGCTACATGGGCATTGGTTCATTTGGTGGGTTTGCCGTTCTAGCATGTCATGGGTGCACAGAGGACCCAGCCGGCGCGTGGGCTGCCTGCCTGCATGGCGCGCACCCCTTCCCTGTTCCAGGGCCTGCTTCAACCAGGCTCGTACGCCTGTCTGCCTACATTTTCGTGGTGGTGGTGGTGGTGGTGCCGTGCCTGGGCAGGGCTTGCTGCGCGTGTGCGCTGCGCGCGTACGCCAATGCCAGGGCCCTCCACGCAGCCTGCAGTGCTACGCGGCCCCCCACACACACGTCAACACGCACACACACACGCCACACACACACGCACACTGCAGTGTTGCTCGGACCCCTGCGCGCCGTTTCGTACCTGCTCCTCCACGGCCTGGTCGCGGCGACGCTCGGATCGCTGTGGTCCCAGAAGGTGAGCCAAGATTGATGCATGGTGCTTACTTCTTGGTGCTTGGTGCTTACAGCTTGGTGCTTGGTGCTTGGTACTCGGTGCTTGGTACTGAGTGCTGCGGTGCTTTGTGCTTAGTGCTGCTGCTGCCCCACGGCCATGTCGCGGCAACGCTCAGATCGTTGTGGTCCCAGAAGGTGCGCCATGCAGCACCTGCCGCGGTGATTGGTGCTTGGTGCGGTGCCGTGGTGCTTGGTGCTTGGTGCTTGCTCTTGCTGCTGCTCCTGCTCCTGCTGCTGCTGCTGCTGCTGCTGCACTGCCGTGTAGCGGCGACGCTCGGATCGCTGTGGTCCCAGAAGGTGAGCCAAGATTGATGCTTGGTGCTGGGTGCTGGGTGCTTGGTGCTTGGTACTTGGTACTTGGTGCTGCTGCTGCTGCACAGCCGCGTCGCGGCGACGCTCGGATCGCTGTGGTCCCAGAAGGTGCGCCATGCAGCACCTGCCGTGGTGCTTGGTGCTTGCTCCTGCTCCTGCTGCTGCTGCTGCTGCTGCACTGCCGTGTTGCGGCGACGCTCGGATCGCTGTGGTCCCAGAAGGTGAGCCAAGATTGATGCTTGGTGCTTGGTGCTGGGTGCTTGGTGCTTGGTGCTTGGTACTTGGTACTTGGTGCTGCTGCTGCTGCTGCTGCACAGCCGCATCGCGGCGACGCTCGGATCGCTGTGGTCCCAGAAGGCAAGCCCGCCCCGCCGCCTTAGGGGCTCTCGAGGTAGAGCCCCCCTAGACTTGTAGCCTAGGCCTTACTGACGCTCCGGGGTCCTCCGGGGTCCTCCGGGCAGTAACAGTAACAGTAACACGGGGTGTCGAGCTAAGCAGGCTACTCTTCTACTAGAGACACCCGCCGATACTCCAGCACACTCAAGTACTAGAGTACCGCCGGCTCCCGGCCGGTAGACTACCGCTCCCGCCGGCTAGACTACCCCAAACAGCGGTCTCTGAGAGACATGTCTGGCAAGGAGCATATAGGAGAGGACCTTCCTCAGGGTCACAGTAGTGGCCTTGTGGCCAGTCAAGCCGGCAGAGCCGACTGGCGCTGACTGGAACGGTCCCCGCCTGGCAGTGCATGGCTGTCCAGCTCTCGTTTGCATGGGGCTCAGCCGGCGCCCCATGCCTCATGCATGGCCAGGTCCCACCCTCCAGGGGTGCATGGACGACAGAGTTGTCATGGAGGCTGCCTGAAGACCTTCCAACGCCAGTCACCGGCAGACGAGCGACCCCGAGGATGAGCGCGGTGACGAACGCTGCGATTGGTGAAGCGGATTTACTCTGTGTTGCCTCGGCGGTCGCCACCGCTGAAGCCGTGATGGTAGCCCGCCTCCACGGGCAGCCATCTTGACCAATGTCCAGCATGCATTGACGGGCGCCAGCTCCTCCGCTCGTCGATCAACTCGTCGAGATCGGTGCCGCATGGCGTCCTGCATGGGGGGAGGATAAGGGCCGTCTCCCAGCACGGGCCGCGGCAGCGCCGCGGCTACTCGCCAAGCCATGGCAGCGCCGGGCAAGCCGCTCCTGAAGTGTTCCACCGAGGGGCAGTCTAGCAGGAGCCGGGCCAGTCGTATTTTACCCCGCTCGTCAGCGGCACGGAGATCCTCGTCACTAGCAGCGCCGCATTGCTGGGTCCAGGGCTCGACGACGAGAACGCGCCTCCGTTAATCGAGCCCCATCCTCTCCTCCGGGCGCGTACATGTAAAACCTGTGAAATCCATGGTGCAAAACCGGCCGTGGTGCTTGGTGCTTGGTGCCGCTGCCGCAGCAGTGGCTTCTCCATAGGGGGGGTGGGGGTATAAAATATCCGAGGGTATGAAATATCCCATGATCAGTTCCTCAGCCCTAGCCGCTGCTAGGGTATCTCCCCCCCATCCCTCCCTCAGTGAAGACATGGGTCATACCTATATGAAGGCCTCCAGAAGTGGGGGGGCGAGGGGGGGGGGCTGGTGAGAGCCATGGAGCAGCTGACGTGTGGGTGTTGCAACAGGCCTCAGCCCACCACTCCCATGCAACAGTTAGGGATGTCCGTGACGTAGCGAGTCGAGCCTCAAGACGCCTCGAAATCGATCGAAATGTGAACTAGATAGTACTTCGACCTTGTTCTGCCTTTGCGACGTGCGTCGGCTGCTGTCGCGATGCACACACGATGCTGACGTGGCGCGTACCCCTACTGCGCAACCGATTGCACGTGTTCTCCTTGATTCTGCTGTTTCTTTCTGCTACAGTGCCTCTGAACTGTGTGCCTCTCACTAAATCCTGTTCAACTCTGACATGAACTGTGACCCCCAGGTCGGCTGGACGGCGAGCGTCGCGATCGCTGCTCTCGTGCGACTCGCGGGCCAGCTCTCCTACCTGCTGGCTCTCTGCAGTGCCTCTTAAGTGTGTGCCTCTAACTAAACCCTGTTTAACCATGACATGAAATGCAACCCCTAGGTCGGCTGGACCGCGAGCGTCGCAATCGCTGCTCCCGTGCTCCTCGTGGGCCAGCTCTCCTCCCGCTCGTGCTCCCTACCGTGCCTCTGACTACATCCTGTCCACCCCTCTTAACCCTGAAACCCAGGTCGGCTGGACCGCGAGCGTCGCGATCGCTGCTCTCGTGCGCCTCGCGGGCCAGCTCTCCTACCTCGTGCTCTCAAGCGTGACGATGAACGAGAACTTCTTCTGGGTGGTGCTCAACAACGTGTACAGCCTGCTGGACCAGGTGCGCCCGTTATGGTATCCTCACCTCCTACCGCTACCAATCCTGTTATTGTGTCCTTACCAAGCTACTGCTACCAAGCCTGTTGTTGTATCCTTACCTCCTATACCCAGCGGACGGGCGCGCAGCGTCGCCTGGCACCTCTGCTGTTCTCGCTGCTGTCCTCATATGCCTGTTATTATGCCTGTTATTAGTAGTGTTCAAGCGCTGTACGCCGAGCAAGGTCGAATACGCTGCCTGTAGGTGCGTCATACATGACTCACACCCATCATCATCATCATCACATCCTTACTGCTCCCAAGCTCAGGCGGACGGGCGCTCAGCGTCGCCTGGCACCTCTGCTGTGCTCGCTGCTGTTCTCACTGCCTCATGACTCACACCCTCTCAGTGTGCCTGTGACACTGCCTTCTGCACCGCCACTTCAGGTCTCTGCCGCAGTCGGCGCCGCGGTGTCTCCCTCCACAACCTTTGTCTCGCGCATGCTGCGCCTTGCTGCCGTTCCACTTACGCAACTGACACCTCTGCTCGTCACGCTGCTGTGTCGTGACTCACACCCTGTCCTTGTGCCTGGGACAATGCCTTTTCAGGTCTCTGCTGCAGTTGGTGCCGCGGGGTCTCCCTCCACGACCCCATGCACGCGCACGCTGCGTTTTTTCCCATGCCACTTACGTGACTGACGACTGTGCTGTCCTCGCTGCTGCTTCATGACTCACACCCTGTCCTCTGCCTGTCCTTGTGCCTGGGACAATGCCTCTTCAGGTCTCTGCTGCAGTCGGCGCCGCGGGGTCTCCCTCCACCACTGCCGTCACGCGCATGCTGCGCCTTGCTCCCGTGCAACTTACGCAACTGACACGTCTGCTGTCCTCGCTGCTGTTTCATGACTCACACCCTGTCCTTGCGCCTGGGACAATGCCACTTCAGGCCACTGCTGCGGTCGGTGGCGCGGGGTCTCCCTCCACAACCTTTGTTGCGCGCATGCTGCGTCTTTCTCCTGCCACTTGCGCGACTGACACCTCTGCTGTTCCTGGTGCTGGCTCATGACTTACACCTCGTCCTTGTGCCTGGGACAATGCCTCCTCAGGTCTCTGCTGCAGCTGGTGCCGCGGGGTCTTTGTCCACGACCTCAGTCACGTGCATGCTGTGTTGTGCTCCCGTGCAACCTACGCAACTGACACCTCTGCGCTTCACGCTGCTGCTTCATGCTGATGTTTCATGACACCCTGTCATTGTGCCTGGGACAATGCCTCTTCAGGTCTCTGCCGCATTCAGCGCCGCGGTGTCTCCCTCCACGACCCCATGCACGCGCATGCTGCGTCATCCTCCCGTGCAACTTACGCGACTGACACCTTTGCTGTTCACGCTGCTGTGTCATGACTCACGCCTCGTCCTTGTGCCTGGGACAATGCCTCGTCAGGTCTCTGCCGCAGTCGGCGCCGCGGGGTCTCCCTCCACCACTGCCGTCACATGCATGCTGTTCTCGCTGCTGCTTGTCAACTCGGTCATCTACGTCTTCCTGCTGCACGTCGTGTACCGGCTGATCCTGCAGGTGCGTTTCTGCGTGCGCGCGTGTGCTGTCGAGCGTGCGGCGCAGCCTGCCGCGCGCGCCGCTGCCCTCGGGTGGCGCGTTGTGCATAGACATGTGCCTGCCCTGAGCAGAGTGCGTGCGTGCGACAGTGGTGTCATTAGCGCCCTCGCAGACCCCGCAGACCCTGCTGCGGGGGCAAACCGGGAAATTTAGGGGGAAACCGCAGGGGCAAATTGCGGGGAGTTCGCTCCGAAAAGTGTGGAATTCGACAATTTTCACACTTTCCCGCAAAAAACAACGCCTCCTACGGGGCAATGCGGCATTTCCCGCCTATGTTGTGGGGGCAAACAGGGCATTCTTGGTTTCCTTTATGACACCACTGGCGTGCGATGAACTCAACGACGCATGCCCCGCCCCCGCAGGCCCAGATCCCAAACCCCAAACCCACATCCTCACACCCCCACCCACCTCCACACCCCAAACCCCAAACCCACACCCACACCCCCAAACCCCAAACCCACACCCCCAAACCCCAAACCCCCACACCCACACCTCAAGCCCCAAATTCACACCACCCACACACCCAAACCCCCAAACCCCAAACCCCAAACCCACACCCCCAAACCGCCAAACCCCAAACCCACACCCCCACACCCCCACACACACTCCACTCACCCACCCACCCCCACACCCCCCACAGGCCATGGGCTTTGAGCTCGGGGCGCTCCCGGGCTTTGTCCAAAAGTACCTCTACGCTGGCATGTCTCCCGAGGCGGTGGGTGGGGCCCGGTCTGATGCAGCGCGTGAGGTGTTGAGCAGTGGTTCCGTTAAGGATCTTGGAAAAATGATGGCTCAACCCGGGGGTCACGCTAATTTCGCCAATCTCAACCCGACGGATGCGAATTTTGGCGGAAAAAGAATGACGATTTGCACACTTTTCTGGTCGGATTTTGCGCAATCTGAACCCGACTGCAACCCGACCCGCCAGCCCAAATCGGCCAATCTCAACCCGAAAGTGCACTTTGTCGGATTGCGGGTTGGCTAACGGAAACACTGGTGTCGAGGCGTGGCGGGGCTCGCGCGTGCGCACGCATGCCGCGTTCGGATGTGACTGAGCTCCCTGGTCCATGCGCCCGGCCCATGCTCACGTGGCACACCTGCGCCTCCTGCCCCATGCCTCTTGCCCCCCCCTCTTGATCCATGCGCCTGGCCCATGCTCACGTGGCACACCTGCGCCCCCTGCCCCATGCCTCCTGCCCCCATGGTCACAGAGGGCGCAGCTCGAGGCGCAGGCACGCGAGGCGGCGGCGGCCAAGGCGGCACGTGATGCCGAGAGGGCATGACCCGCTGCGGCCGAAACCTTATGCGCGGGCCATTGATGGTAGACCTTAAAGGCCGCGTCCGGGGAACTCAGTTTGTTTTATGTGTGTGCCAGCTGCCGCGTGAAGAGGGGGGTCAGTGCAAAGGTTTAGCATGACTAAGAGAGAAGTCCTGAAGCCCCGCCAACCGAAGGGAGGAAGACTCAGTGTAAGACTCACTGTAGCGCCACCCAAGCGTAGTGGTGCGCGGGCCATTGGTGGTAGACATGGCTCAGCGCAGGCACGCGAGGCGGCGGCGGCTAAGGCGGCGCGTGATGCCGAGAGGGCGTGACCCTAGGTGGTGGGTAACCAGCTCTGGACCAGCTCTGGACCCCGGACCAGTTGCTTGAAGACCAGCTCGGGACCAGCTCTGGACCAGGGGCTCCTTGACCAGCTCTGGACCGGGGGCTGGACCAGCTCTGGACCAGGGGTCGTGCCCGGCCCGGGAGGCCTCCGAGAGAGGCTGCGCGGGACGCCGTGCGCACACAGCCCCCTGCGGACGAGGCCCTGGAACAGCGGCGGCGCATGTGCGAAGAGAAGGAGAGGAGGGGGCCGTTTATTTAACAGGTGTTGAACATGAAAGAGAGCCTCGTAAAGCACTAGGCCACAGGCAAGGGCGGTGGGCAACTGTTGTGTAAGTGATCACCGCACAGCGTCAGCAAGCGATATTAAGCGAGTGTGGGAGAGCGAATGGACAGGCACGAGTAAACAAGGTAGCACGCAAGTCGGGGAACCAAGCGTCACCAGCCCAGCTCGCTCTAGATCTAGATCTCAGGCCTCGCCTGCCGCTGCGCCATCGCCATGCCGAAGGCGGCGTGGATGAGCTACGGCACGCGCGCCTGCTGGGCCAGTTGATGATCAATGGTGGATATCCATCATCGATGATGGATGATGGATGATGATGAGAGTTTTACAATCCACTGCCGGCGGTCACACGTTCGGTTCCAAAGCTCCAGCCGGACTTAAGAGAGCAGGCACAAGGCCCACCAAAAAGATCAAGCTACAAAAGTAGCCCACGGTAGCGCCAACCATGTAGTGGCGGGCGCCAAGCAAGCAGCACCACAATGCAGGCTACACACCCAACCCCTCCAGTAGCCGGAGGGCGGGCCCAAGGTATAAAACCATAAAGGGACCAGAAAGGCCCTCCCCCAACCACTGGAAGCGGGGCTGGTAGCACACCCGCCGCAGCACTTTACCCAGCGACCACACCGCACCCGCCACCGCACGATGATGGATGATGCGAGAGACGACGGGGCGGCTGGGGAACTTAAAGCTGTTTGCACCATGCTTGAGCAGCGGACGCACTCGTCACCTCACCTGCTATGCCATCATCCTGCTGGATGCGCTCAACTCTCACCTGCACCTGAGTCGTGTGCCCACGGCCCGCTTCCTGCTCGGGGAGATATCCACCCCCCCATCCAGCATGGGGGGCCGTGCTGGATGGGACACCATTCATCCTCATGCTCTAGTTCATGCCTCACAGCATGCTCTTTGGGGGCATCAGGGGCTGGGGGGCATGAATTGGTGTGAGGTTCACCCACTAACCAAAAAAACCTTGCCCTCACGCCCTCGCTCTAGAGAGACCCCCCCCCTCACGCCTTAGACCCCCATATATTCCAAAGTTGCCACCTCTGAGGTGCACCTCAGAGGTCAAGCAGCCAAGCCACTCATGTCTCGCCATGTCGCCCCCCTCGCCGCGTGGTTGCTCCACGGCGCGCCACGTGGAACGGCATGCCATCGTACGAATGGGTGCATAGCCGAACCTGGAACGCACGCAGCAGGGGGGCACGCAGCGCGCATGGCAGCAGAGCGCCAGCTCAGCTCACTCGCGGCAGGCCCCAGCAGCCCCAGCAGCGCACCCCCAGGACGGAAGCTGAACCTGTGCAACGCCGTTAGCGAGGCGCTCGCCACGGCGCTGGACTCAGACCCGCGGTGGGGAAGACTTCGTCTAGGGGGCTGGGCGACAGGCCGGGACAGCTGACTCAGTCACTGAGGCACCGCTTGTGCACACCGTGACGCACGAGCAGTGTTCGTGCACACTGCATATGTGCAGTATGCGCCCCGCTCGTCAGTGACACGGCACACACATGCACACGCGCGCACACGCACACACTGACATGCACACACACACACACACACACACACACACGCACACACACACACACGGGGGCACACACACACGCACACGGACACACACACACACACACATGCACACGGACACACACACACACACGCACACACACACACGCAGCGCCTGCGTGTTTGGAGAGGACGTGAGCTTCTGCGGCGTGTTTCGGTGCACGGTCGGGCTCGCTGACCGGTTTGGCGGCGCGCGCGTATTCAACACGCCGTTGTGCGAGCAGGTGCGCGTGTGTGCGGGTGAGGGCGCGTGTGCGCGGGCGGTGCACGGGCGCGGGCGGGTGTGCGTGCGGCTGCACGTGTGCGCATGTGCGTTCGTGTGATCCAGTTTGCACCAAGTGCGTAGCGCACACCGCCAACTTGCCAGCTGAACTCTGTACAACCCCGCGCGTTGCTGAAACAGGGAATCGTCGGTTTCGGCATCGGCCTCACCGCGAGCGGCCACATGGTGGTCGCAGAGATCCAGTTTGCACCGAGTGCGTAGCGCACACTGCCAAATATGAACTGCTGTCTGTAACAACCCAACACAAACCACTCAACCTGAACCCTAAGTAAACCCAGTTACAGTTACATCGGCTTTCCAGCAAAGACTACCTCTAGTCCCAGTACCACCGCCTAGACCCAAGTCCAGTTCTGGCCCTAACAATTACTTGTGAGGGGCGGTAGCCACCAGCCGGCTGCCTGCCGTGTAGTCCCAGAGCAAAAAGGAGAGCTATTGTGCGACGCCTCCAAAATAGGTCCTAACTGCTTCTAGGGGATAGGGGGTCAAGTGGCGCTTGCCAATCTACTTGACCGCCGTGGTGGAGGGGCCGGCGCCTGAGGGGCAGCCGGACCGTACACCACGGCTCTCCACCCGACCCTATCCTGAGCACGCTCAAACGCCGTGTCCGAAAAAGTCTTCCAATCAGAACGAGTGCCACTAGTTTCGCCTAGCTGCTGAATCAGTAGCTTAAGAAAATAGTGTCGGGAGGAGGCTGGAGGCCGGCCTTGCTGCCGAGCCACATCCATTGTGCAGTCAAAAGTCGTACGAGGAAGACGAGAAGCCGGCATGCGCATCACATGGCCTAGCCACTGCATTGATCGCTTTGCCACAAGGCTCTCAATTGGCTCAGTGTTGCACGCCTGCCGAATATAAGTTAATCTGTGCCGGTCGACCAGGCGCACACCCAGAATGCGACGAAGGCAGTTAGAGTGGGCAACCTCCAATCGAGTCAGTTGTGTTTTAGTAGGGGCCCATGTTTCGCAGCCGTACAGAAAGTGGGGCAGCACGAAAGTGTTGTAAACCCGCATCTTAGACTGCACTTGCATCTTCTTGCTGGCCCAAATCTTATCAAAAGACGCAAACACGCCCAGCGCGCGACCGACACGCACACCGATCTCCTTTTCCACACCACCACTCTGGGTTATCCAACTCCCTAGATACTTAAATGCAGAGACGGTCTTCACTTCACCACCAGTCAGCGCAAAGGTGGGCAGATCCGCGTCAAAATCTGCTGGCAAAATCATCACTTCTGTCTTGGCGGCGTTGATTTGCATGCCAAAGCTATAGTACACTTTGTCAAGGATTTTCAGCATAAGCGCCAACTGAGCTGGGTCATGCGAGAACAAACATAAATCGTCGGCATACATCAGCATTACTATACGCTCAACCAAAGTAAACCCAAAACCCTGAAACCACAACGCCGCATGTTGGTCAATAGAGGGCATCAGCGGCCTTGCAGCGAACGGCCATGAGGGCATACCGTGCACTGCCAGCTGAACTCTGTACAAAACCGCGTGTTGCGGAAACAGGGCATCGTCGGCTTCAGCATGGACCTCGCCGCGGTCGGCAGGGATCCAGTTTGCACCGAGTGCGTAACGTACACCGCCAACCCCCAGCTGAAATCTGTACAAAATTGCGTGTTGTTCAAACAGGGCATCGTCGGCTTCGGCATCGGCCTCATTGCGAGCGGCCACAGAGTTCCAGTTTGCACCGAGTGCGTAGCGCGCACCGCCAACTGCCACCTGAAATCTGTACAAAACCGCTTGTTGGTCAAACAGGGCATCGTCGGCTTCGGCATCGGCCTCGCCGCGAGCGGTCACACCGTTATCGCAGAGATCCAGTTTGCCGACTACATCTTCCCCGCATTCGACCAGCTCGTCAACGAGGCGGCAAAGTACCGGTACCGCAGCGGGGGCATGTACGACTGCGGGGGGCTGACCGTGCGCACGTCGTTTGGGGCGGTCGGTCACGGCGGCCACTACCACTCTCAGTCGCCAGAGGCGTTCTTCACGCATGTGCCGGGGCTCAAGGTGTGTTTGCATGGGCAAGGGTCTGTGGTTGTGTGTGAGGGGTGGGATCTCTCTCTCCATCTTTCCTTTCTCCTCTCTCTCTCTCTCTCTCTCTCTCTCTCTTCTCTCTTTTCTCTCTTCTCTCCTTTCTCTCCCTTCTCTCCTTCTCTCCTTCTCTCTGTCTCTCGCTTTCTCTCTCCCTCTCTCGTTCTCTCTCCTTCTCTCTTCCTGTCTCCCCCTTTCTCTCCCTCTCTCTCAGCGGGCGCAGGGCTGCGTCTCATGCACGGTCGCATGGTGAGCATGCACACAATGCATGCCGCAATCGAGCACAGGTGAGTCTCACCAGCCTCACTCTACCTCACAGCTACTCTGAATCAATTGTCTACCTAGCTTCCACAACCTTCTACCTAACTTCCACTGAAACTGCCCAGGTCATGATTCCGTCCACGCCCTCCGATGCCAAGGACCTGCTGCTGCCCAGCTTCCACCACCTTCTGCCTAGCTTCCACCACCTTCTACCCAGCTCCCACTGACACTGGCAACACCCAGGCTGTCGTGATTTTGTCCTCGCCAAGAGCCTACTGCTCGCATCGATGAGAGACCCCAGACCCAATACAACACTATGCTGCATGCTGCTGATCCCACCGCCACCATCTTGCGACAAACACACACACGCCCGCCACCCTGCCGCTTTCTGACTGACCGCACCCAGGTCGTGATTCCCTCCACGCCATCCGACGCCAAGATGATGAGAGTTTTACAATCCACCTCTGGCGGTCACACGTACGGTTCCAAAGCTCCAGTGGGACTAAGAGAAACAAGGCTCAAGGCCCACAAAAGGTCAAGCTACAAGTAGCCCACGGTAACGCCATCCACACTTGGTGGCGGGCGCCAAGCAAGCAGCACCACTGTGCAGGCTGCACACCCAGCCCCTCAAATGGCCAGAGGGCGGACCCAAGGTATAAAACCATGAAGGGACCAAAAGCCCTCCCCCAGACCACCGGAAGCGGGGCTAGTAGCACACCCGCCGCAGCACTCTACTCAGCGACCACACCGCACCCGCCACCGCACGCGTGTGGCGCCACCTCCCCTTCAAAAACACCCCAGAGGGAATGCCATCTAGCAAGCAGGTGCAGGCACCCGCTCGCCGTCAACGACGAGGCGCGCGCGGTGGAACTGCGCCCGCTTCCCCGCAACCTTGGCGGCGAGGAAAGCGGGCCACAGCGCCTGGTGCTGCGCCTCCTCGCGGTCACTGAGGACGTCGAAGACTGCAGTCGAGTCCACGCAGCGGCGCAGCTCGTGGCGCCAGCGCACGACAGTGTCGGCCACGGCGTCAGACGCCACGGTGAAGAGCACACGCAGCACACCGCCCCCGCGTGGCTCCACGCCGATGCCCCCGACGGCAGGCTTGGCGTTGAGGAGCGACGCGGACACGACGCCACCATCAGCCGGCTCCCGCTGGCCGGTGCCGCCGTAGAGGAAGCGCACGACATCCGTAGCCAGGCGGACGGGCAGGCTGGTGCCGTCCTCGGCAGCTGCAGCGATCCGCGCCGCCGCCGCCGCCGTCGCCTCCTCTTCATCCATCCGCCTGCCACCGCCCGCGAGGAACCAGTTGGCGCCGCGTGCCACCGGGATGGACAGCACGAAGCTGCGGCGCAGCGACGTGTCGCCCACACGCGCAGGCAGCCCCCCCCGGCGGGAGGGGCCGCGCGCAGATGCGGCACGCGTGGCGCCCGACGCAGGCCGCTCCGTCGCCGGCCCCCCCCCGCCGACGCCACAGGGGCGGCAGCAGCAGCGGGCCGGGCAGGCTGAGCAGCCTCGGCAGCAGGCGCAGCGCGGGGCGCCGCACTGTGGGCCGCATGGCCGGCCCGCGCGCGGGCGGGCTCTGCATGCGGCATCTGCATGGGCGCCCCAGGGACGCGGCTCACCAGGAGGCTCACCACATCCACCAGGGACGCAATCTGTTGCGCCTGCGCCTGCACCACAGCGAGCACCCCCGCAAGGGCACCGCTGTGGCCGGCGTCGGCAACCTGTGGCGCGCCCACCTGCGTCGGCGCATTCTGTGGCTGGGCGCGCGCCCTCGCCTCCCTGTCCAGCAGCCCCCCTACCAGGCGTCTGATGTCTGCCTGCCCCGCGCTGAGGGCGCGGAGGGCGTCTGTGGTGTCGGCCGAGGCCGAGATGTGGTTGCTGGCGTCGCCATGCAGGTGTTGCGCAGCCTCCGCGTATGTGGCTGCCCCCCGCGCCCCGTGGAGCGCCGAAAGCTGTGTCTGTGTCGCATCCACGCACGCGCGGTGGCGTGGCGGGGAGTCTGAGCCGGGGGAGCCGCTGCTCACCGGTGATGAGCCAAGGGCCCGTTGCTCGCATCAATGATAGACCCCGGACCCACAAACCACTATGTTGAATGCTGCCCATCTCACCATCATGTCATGACGCGCACGCCGCCACTTATCTGACTGACCACCCAGGTCGTGATTCCCTCCACGCCATCCGATGCCAAGGGCCTGTTGCTCGCAGCAATCAGAGACCCCGACCCAGTCGTGTTCTTCGAGCCGAAGATGCTCTACCGAACGGCGGTCGGCGTCGTTCCAGAGGTGTGGGTTGTTTCGTCCACACAATTACAGAGAGAGAGAGAGAGGGAGAGAGGTCGTTACAGAGATCTCTGAACGGCAGACCTAGATAGGCTGTTTCTAGTCATCAATTGAGGGGATTCCGTTTGAAGGCGGGACAATCACACACACACACACACACACACACACACACACACATGCAGTAACAGTAACAGTAACACGGGGTTTCCAGCTAAGCAGGCTACTCTTCTACTAGAGACACCCGCCGATACTCCAGCACACTTAAGTACTAGAGTACCGCCGGCTCCCGGCCGATAGACTACCGCTCCCGCCGGCTAGACTACCCCAAACAGCGGTCTCTGAGAGACATGTCTGGCAAGGAGCATATAGGAGAGGACCTTCCTCACCGTCACAGTAGTGGCCTTGTGGCCAGTCAAGCCGGCAGAGCCGACTGGCGCTGACTGGAACGGTCCCCGCCTGGCAGTGCATGGCTGTCCAGCTCTCGTTTGCATGGGGCTCAGCCGGCGCCCCATGCCTCATGCATGGCCAGGTCCCACCCTCCAGGGGTGCATGGACGACAGAGTTGTCATGGAGGCTGCCTGAAGACCTTCCAACGTCAGTCACCGGCAGACGAGCGACCCCGAGGATGAGCGGTGACGAACGCTGCGATTGGTGAAGCGGATTTACTCTGTGTTGCCTCGGCGGTCGCCACCGCTGAAGCCGCATGCGCACACATAAATACACACGTTCAACACACGCACGCTGTCATATTCTTCTTCAAACCGAAGATGCTTGACTGAACCGCTGGCGACATGTGACCACTCCACATGAACAAACACAAGCGCACACATGCGCACACGCACGCCCACACATCGTCCACACCGCCCATACATCGTCCACACCGCCCACACATCGTTCACACCGCACACACATCGTCCACACCGCTCACACATCGTTCACACCTCGCTCACACCAGGACGACTTTGAAATCCCCATTGGAAAGGCGCGTGTGGTGAGCACAGGCATCGATGTGACGCTCGTCGGATGGGGCCCACAGGTGTGTGTGTGCGTGTGAGGCTGGGACGGTGATTGTGTGCGTGTGTATGTATGTGTGTGTGTGTGTGTGTGTGTGCACGTGTGTGTGGTGAGCGCAGGCATCGATGTGACGCTCGTCGGATGGGGGCCACAGGTGTGTGTGTGTGTGTGTGTGTGTGTGTGAGAGGGTGGGATGGTGGGAGTTTGTGCGTGTGCGTGTGCTTGCGCGTGTTGGTGAGTGAGCACAGGCATCGATGTGACGCTTGTTGGATGGGGCCCACAGGTGTGTGCGTGTGCCTGTGAGGGTGTGTGTGAGTGTGTGTGTGCATGTGTGTGCGTGTGGTGAGCGCAGGCATCGATGTGATGCTCGTCGGATGGGGCCCACAGGTGTGTGTGCGTGTGAGGCTGGGACGGTGAGTGTGTGCGTGTGTGTGCGTGTGTGTGTGTGTGTGCGTGCGTGCGTGTAGTGCTAGTACAGGCATTGTCGGTGCTTGCTGTGTGACGCGGTGTGAATGCCGCAGGCATGACGCAGTTGCCGGGGTGTGCTTAGGGTGTGCTTTAGCGCAGGCAATAGCCAGGCTGCCTGTGGGGGTTGGAGCGTCGTGACCGCGTATCCCTCTCTCTCTCTCCCTCTCTCTCTCTCCCTCTCTTACTCTTTCTACCTCTCTCTCTTTTCTCTCCTTCTTCTCTCTTCTCACACACACTCTCCACTACTGTAGTACCGCTTTGCCTTGCCGCCACTTTTATCAAGGGGTTAGTTGTTTAGAATTTTGGTGCCTTGCCGCGGGATTTTGGGGGGATTTATTCCCATGTTGACGTCACTTTGGCGTTTTTTTTACTTTTTCGGCATTATTTTGTAGAAATCGACCTTGCCGCATCGTTTTCCGACTTATTTAATCGGCAAGGCAAAGCGGTACTACGTTATGCACACTCCCCGT
>VFSX01000119.1:85000-97500 GCA_016618255.1 Chlamydomonas sp. UWO 241
CTGAAGTCCCCACCGTTGCGCGTCGCGGGCGCCGACACGCCGTTCCCGCTGGTGTTTGAGCCGCTGTACCTGCCATCTTTGCAGAGGGTGATGCGCGCGATCCGGCAGACGGTCAAGTTCTGATGGCGATGATTGGCAAAAGAGTTGGTGATGTGGCCTGCCTTCTGTAAGTCTTTTGGTGATTTGGCACTGCGGTGTTTGTGATGCTTCGTCATCCATCTATGCAGCGAGTGATGCGTGCGATCCGGTAGACGGTCAAGTTCTGGTGGCGGTGATAAGGCATTAAAAGCTGGCGGCCGGCCTGCCCCTGGCCTCTGTTGGTGACGCTGTGCCTGCTGTGTGTGCAGCGAGTGATGCGCGCGATCCGGCAGACGGTCAAGTTCATGGCGTTGATGAGACTCGCAACGTTGCGGTCTGCCTGCCGCAATTTTTTTTTGTGCTTCGACGCGGACGCACGTGCACGCCCTTCCCGCGTGTGTGCTCGAGCCGCTGTTCCTCCCGCTTGTTCAGCGAGTGATGCACGCGATCCGACAGGGGGTGGGTGTGATGACAGCGTTGCGGCCTGCCTCTGGCCTTTCTTGGTGATGATGTGCCTGCTGTGCGTAGCGAGTGATGCGCGCGATCCGGCAGATGGTGAAGTTCTGATGGTTGTAATGAGGCATTTAACGCTGCCGGCCGGCCCCCGCTCTATTGGCCTCTGTTCCTTTCTGGTCCATGTTGGTGATGCTGTGCCTGCTGTTTGTGCATAGAGTGATGTGCGCGATCCGGCAGACGGTCAATTTCTGATGGATGTGATGAAGCATTAAACGCTGGCGGCCGGCCTGCCCCTGGCCTCTGTTGGTGACGTCGTGCCTGCTGTGTGTGCAGCGAGTGATGCGTGCTATCCGGTGGTTGGTCAAGTCCTGTCGCTCTGATGAGCGAGGCGCTGCGATGTGCCCTCCCCCTCTGGTGTTTGGTGGGCCGGGCGGCTGCAGGTGCGCATACCTGCTCGACTAGCAGGCTGTCCAGAGTGCTGTGCATGATGCGCCGCCGGCAGGCGGTCGATTTTCGGTTCCTATGAGCGACGCACGGCACAATGCAGAGGCTTGCGATTTTGGGGGTTGCAGCATCGGTGAGCTTCGGGTGTGATGTTTAAGCTCATCAGCACGTGGGTGGTGGTGTGTAACGTTTGGCTGATTGGCCTTTGTGATTCCAAGGTCCAAATATGAATCAGCAGCGAATCGAGCAGAGATGGAAATTTGGGCCCCTTGGAGTCACGTCATGCAAATGAAAATGATTTCAGTTCAATGGCTTCTGAGTCGTTTGCCCTACGTCTGAGTCGAGTCTTTTACCTCCCCCGTCCTCACACCCCACACCTCCCACACATATATCACCGTGTGATGTCAGCGAATCCACAATCAACACCCCACCCATTACACACACCCATGGCCAATCAGCAGCGCTTTCTCTTGATTCATCACGAGGCGCATGCCGGCGAGGCGCCGATGCTCCGCGCCGACGGTGCAGCCGGGCAGGACGACCCGGATGTGCTGCATCTCCCTGGAGATGGCGCCCAACGGCTTCAGGGTGAGCGATGGAGGGAGGGAGCGAGGGAGGGAGGGGAGCTCGCCTGCGCCTAGGGTTCTCGTCACAATGCCAGCAAAATATGCCAGCATGTTGGGTTGGGCCAGGTTGTGAATGGGGAGAGTGCAAAAGCAGGGTACGGCGCTCATTGGTGGCTACAACTGCATGCGCTGGGCCCATGCCCAAATCACGCGCACATGATGCCACGCCGCACACACTCCTACGAGTGTGGCAAGGAGGTTCAGCTGCGCGGGTGCTGGCGTCCGCACGGCCACATGCATGCCCCGGGCAAATAGCTGCAAGTTGGGGAGGGCGAGGCGAGGGAGTTGACGAAGCTTTGGCGCGACCCCACCTCACGCCCGTGCTGTGCCGTGCTGTGCCGTGCTGGTGCCGTGCTGGTGCCGTGTTGTGCCATGCTGTGTTCCACTGTGCCGCACATGCAGAGGCTCTTCTTGCGATCGTGCATCGGCGCGGCTTGCCCGGCCGGGGAGGAGGCATTCGCGCTGGGCGCGGCGGGCGAGTCGGCACCAACCTCGAACTGGTGACGCAGCTGCGCGAGCGGGGCGCTGTGTCAAGGTGTGATTTACGCACTCCACACTTCACACAACTCCACACCTCACACCGCTCTTTCTAGAACTGGTGACGCAGCTGCGCGAGCGGAGGCCCGTGTCAAGGTGTGATTCACGCTCTCCACACCCCACACCACTCCACACGTCACACCGCTCCTTCTAGACCTGGTGACGCAGCTGCGCGAGCGGGGCGCTGTGTGAAGGTGTGACTCACGCCACTCCGCGTCCCACGCCACTCCACACCTCACACAGCTTGCGTCCTGCCTTCTAGATCTGGTGACTCTGCGCGATTCTGTCCATGTGTAGCGCACTCACAGCAATTGTGTGCCCTAGGAAGTGCTGGGATGAACTGCATCAGCCGTTTTCACGGAGCCGGTCTGTACGCGAAGAAAAGTTGAACCCCGCACTTTTTAGGGCACGCAAATTGCTGTGCGCATTCCACACCCCACACTCCACACGCCCCACCACTCCACACTCTGCAGTGCAGACAGTGATTGTCGAGTGTGGACATGGGCTCGTATTCCCGCACTTGGCTCTCAGAACCGTGTGGGGTATTCTTTGCGGTTCGTCACAACGGGGGACTGTGCTGGGGGGTTGGTGTCCGCCTCGCTGGCTGTAGCTTTTGGGGTATTGTGTTTTTACTCAGGGTCTAGGCGCTCCCGTTGTGTTATGCATTCGACGACGACACTCTGCACCCCGCCTGATGACCTGCGCGATCGTGGCTTCATGTTCAGGCGCCTTCTAGACATAGTGACTCTGCGCGATTGTGTCTGGACATGTGGTGCGCACTCCACACCCCGCACTCCACACTCCCCACCACTCCACTCTGCACTCTAACGACCTGCGCGATCGTGGCTACATGTCCAGGCGCCGCGCCTAAACGACTTAAATGAGGCTTCTGTCGAGATAAGCAACGGCCTTAGAATCCATACCCTCCAGAGTCCACACCCCTCCACACTCCACACTGCTTTGATGTCTTCAACGCCATGCGTGCGTGCGTGCCCCAGGGGCCTTGTCCCCTGGGGCACGCGCGCATACCAGAGGACTGCGCCTTCACACACACCCTCCACACTCACTGCCCCACACTCCCCACACCCGACACCTAACACATCCTCCACTCATTCACACACACACCCCGTCCACCCTCACCCCCCCACCACAGCGACGCAGTCTTCAACGCAATGGTCGCTTGCCCCAGGGGCCTCTTTGTCCCGCACGCGTACCAGGACCACGCCTACATTGACTCCCCCATTCGGTGAGCTTTATCAGCGACGCCAATCCGAGTGTGGTTCTTAACCCTGGGTTCGATTATATAATGGATTCTGATTTTACTGTCCGTTGGACCCACGCGTACCAGGACCACGCCTACATCGACCCCCCGATGCGGTGAACTCAATCAGAGACCTCAATCAGAGTAAATCGGAGTGTGGTTACGAAATCCCGTGCACGATTATATGGATCCTGATCAAACCATGTGTCAGACCCAGCGCGCTGTTCGTCTCCCACGTGTACCATGACCACGCCTACATCGACTCCCCAATTCGGTGAGCTCAATTTGAGGCCCCTGTCAGAAATCCGGTCCATCAGGGTCAAACGCACACACACACACACAAACAGGGACACACACACACAACCCCCCCCCCCTGGTGTAGCGTGTCTGAGCATGGTTTCAACATCTCAGCGCCGCACATGCACGCGTTTGTGCTTGAGGCGCTCGCCCTGGTGCCAGGTGTGTGTGTGTATGTGTGTGTGTGTGTGTATGCGTGCGTGCGTAGGGCTAGTACACAGGCATTGCCGGTGCATGCGCGCGCATACACATCACCTTAAGAAACACCTTCACCCTTACCCTGAATGCAAAACCCCGAACCCTGAAACATGTTGAAGGGCGTCCAACAGACTGTAAAATCGACTACCCCCACGCACAGGTGAAGCCTTCCTTGACGTCGGCTTCGGTACTGGACTTGTCGCAGCTGTCGGTGCATACCTGGTGGGTGTGGAAATGACACACACACACGCACACACATACACGCACACACACACACACACGCACGCATGCACGCATGCAAACACACATACACACACACACACACGCACACACGCGGCTGCGTTGTCTGGGAGTCTATTGTGCATACCTTTCGGTGCATACCTGGTGAGTGGAAGCGACACACACATGCCATATATATACGCCATAGGGGGGGTCGGGGTATGAAATATCCGGGGGTATGAAATATCAAATGATCAGTTCCTCCGCCCTAGCCGCTGCTAGGGGCTCTCCCCCCATCCCTCCCTCAGTGGAGACATGGTTCATACATATATGAAGGCCTCCAGAAGGGGGGGGGGCGAGGGGGGGGCTGGTGAGAGCCATGGAGAAGCTGGCGTGTGGGTGTTGCAACAGGGCCTCAGCCCACCACTCCCATGCAGCAGTTAGGGATGTCCGTGACGTCGCGAGTCGAGCCTTCGATCACCTCGAAATCGAGCGAAATGTGAACTAGATAGTACTTCGACCTTTTCTGCCTTTGCGAAGTGCGACGGCTGCTGTCGCGATGCACACGCGATGCTGACGTGGGGCGTACCATCGAGGCAAATGCCGCCCGCCGATCCCCAAATCGATCCCTGAAGGTGCAGCAAGGCCCCCCCCAGGGCCCCCACTTGGCATACACATTCACTATATTGTAGTGAAGCTGGCCCACAGACGCTGGACCAGTAGAGGGTCAAAAAACCACGGCCTGTCTCATGGTGCATGGTGGCATTGCATGGACCGCCCATGTGCGCATGAACGCATGCACGCCATGCACCCCTGAGGCTGCCCAAGGGCACCTGGCGGCCCCCGGCTTGGCCCAGGCAGGCCCATGGTATGTAGGGACAATATTAAGGCCAAACGATACCAGGCTCAGGCCATCAGCAGCTCCAGTGGCACTGGATCCGACTAGGGATATTTCATACCCCGGAGGCCGTTTTGGGCCGAGGCAGCACCCAGCGCCTTACTTGTACAGTACAGCCTCCAAACTTTGAGTCTCACAATGAAACTTCGTAGGATGATAGATCACAGTTCGGGGCACCCCCACCTGCGAGGGCAGGTTGTAAAACAAAGAGATGCTCCGTCGGCAGCGATCCCTATAAAAAAAATGGGATATTTCATACCCCGGTCCCCCCTATATATAGCTTATAATTATTCTGTTCTAGAACGCCATATATAGTCGCCATCGAAGGCGTCCAACAAGACTGTAAAATCGACCACCACACACGCACACACACACGCACGCACGCACGCGCTCATGCACGCACACATGCGTGCATGCACGCACCCCCCCCCCCACACACACACACGCACACACACGGCTGCATTGCCTGGGAGCGTATCGGCTCGGGTACACGACTGGTCGCAGCTGGCGGTGCATACCTGGTGGGTGTGGAAGTCGCACACACACACACACACACACACACACACACACACACACACAAGCACTCATGCACGCACACGTACGCACGCATTCATACACACACACACACACACACACACACATCCGACGGACTGTAAAATCTACCACACACGCACGCACACACACATACACGCACGCACACAAGCACGCACACACGCACGGACACATGCACGCACACACGCTGTGTAGGAGGGCGAGCAATGTTCGGATAGCTGAAGTCTACGTGCACGTGGATTGGGTTGCACACACACCTCGCCACCCGCACGCGTTGCCGCACGTGCATGCACACAAAAAAAACATGTCGCAGGCCGCACAAATCGGTGCAACATGGTTGGCCGCATTCCGGTCAACACTTTGGACGGGCATGCTGGTCACACAAATGAAAAATGTGTGGCACGCAGGTCGGGCGCACCGGCTGCGTCACAAGTGTGGACATCCGCCCGGCCGCGCTCACGCTGTGCGGCGAGGTGCGTTTGAGCTTGCGTTGGGTGTCCAAGGGTCGAGGTTTTTAGGATGTTGGGTAAGGGTGAAGGGGTGCAGGGGTTCAAAGGATCTTGCTCTTCTCTCTCGTACTGTAACATGCACGAACGCACCAACGCCGACTACCCTGCGACCGCATGTGACGTGTATTGTGCGACGTCTATTTTTTTCTCTGCATCCCTCTGCCTCTCTCTCTCTCTCTCTCTCTCTCTCTCTCTCTCTCTCTCTCTCTCTCTCTCTCCGCCTGTCTCTCTGTCTTCTCCTGCCCCTCCCACACTCTTCGTCTCTTTTCTCTCTCTGTCCCCCTCCTCTCTCTTTCTGTCTCTCTTTCCTCCGCCTCTCTCTCTCTCTCTCTCACTCTCTCTCCTCCTCCTCTGTCTCTTCTTCTCTCTCTTACTCTCTCTCTCTCATTCTCACACACTACCAACACATACACTCACCCACAGGCAATGGCTGAGCTGCACCGCACAAACGCCGACTACTTTGCAACCGCTTGCGACGTGCACTTTGAGCGCCACAATATCTTCTTCCCACGCGCAGATTTCCAGGTTGGTGGCCTCTAAAGAATGTGTGTGTGTATGTGTGTGTGTGTGTGTGCTTGTGTGCGTGCGTGTGTGTGTGTGTGTGTGTGTGTATGTGTGTGTTTGTGTGTGTGTGTGCGTGCGTGCGTGCGTGCGTGCGTGCGTGCGTGCGTGCGTGCGTGCGTGCGTGCGTGCGTGCGTGCGTGCGTGCGTGTGCGTGCGTGCGTGCGTGCGTGCGTGCGTGCGTGCGTTGCGTGCGTGCGTGCGTGCGTGCGTGCGTGCGTGCGTGCGTGCGTGCGTGCGTGCGGTGCGTGCGTGCGTGCGTGCGTGCGTGCGTGCGTGCGTGCGTGGTGCGTGCGGTGCGTGGCGTGCGTGGGTGGGTGGGTGGCGGTGGGGGGTGGGTGGGTGGGTTGGGTGGGTGGTGGGGTGGGTGGGTGGGTGGGTGGGTGGTGGTGGTGGTGGGTGGAGTGGGTGTGGGTGGTGGGTGTGGTGTGGTGGGTGGGTGGGTGGGTGTGCAGCAGGATGTTAGCACCACACCATCCTCTTCTTGATGTGACCTTTCTCTGTGTGTACACGGGGGTTGCACTGGACCTGGCCTGGTGCAGACTGCTGCCGTTCCGCCAACATGTCTACACTTCACACTATGTACTGCATTCACACTCCGCACACCCCACACCTCTGCGGACAGCTGTCTGGCGTGGTACCTCGCCCCCACACCGTCACACCTCACACCTTCACACCCCACACCTTCACACTTCACACTCCAAACCACATCTCTGCGGTTCGTCACAATGGGGGACTGTGCTGGGGGGGGCGGTGTGCGCCCTTGTCAGGTCTTGTTTTTTTCTCAGGGTCTAGGCGCGCCTATGGGCGCTTGCGTTCCACTTTGGACGACGACTAAACCACATTCGCACCCCACACACCCCACACCCCCATCGTGCAGGGAGCGTTTGACAAGATATACATCGGGGCCGCGTGCCCTGCCGACCAGCTGTCTGGCCTGGTGCGGATGCTGCGACCAGGCGGCAAGATGGTGCGTGTGTAGGGCCAAGCTAGCTAAAGCACCGCTGGCTCTTCCCCTGTGCCTCTCTCTTTCTACGCCCCTGTCTTTGCCTGTGAGCCCTCTCACCCCTCTCTCACACACACCCTGCCAACAAGCTGTCTGTCCTGGTTCGGATGCTGCGCCCAGGCGGCAAGATGGTGAGCTTGAATGGCCAAGCGGAGAGCACTGCTGCCTCTCTATCTGCCCCCCAGGGACAGGGCCTAGCTCTCTCTCTGCCCCTGCCCCTGCCTCTGCCTGCCCCCCCTCGCACGCGCGCCGCGCCGACAAGCTGCCTGGCCTGATGCAGATGCTGCGAACAGGCGGCAAGATGGTGGGTGCCCCCCCCCCCCTTCCTTCCCCCCCCCCCCCCCGTCTCCCGCTCCCCCTCTCGCTTACGAATATTTTTGTCTCCCCCTGCCTTGTCATGCCTTTCCTCCCTGCCTCCCCTCCCCTCTCCCTCTTGCGCGCCCTGCCAACCAGCTTTCTGGCCTGGTGCGGATGCCTGCGACCAGGCGGCAAGATGGTGGGTGTGAATGTGACGACAGGGCATCAAAAGGGCCCTAGGTGTGTCAGTGTTTCCATTGGCCACCCCGCACCCTGGTAAAGTGCGTTTCTGGGGTGAGGTTGGCCAATTTGGGGGAGCACTGCGGGGTGAGACTGCGAGAATTGCGACCCCCAAAGTGTGAAAATTATGCCCACACTCCCAACTCCCTACATTCCCACACTACCCCCGCGTCACCTCCACACCCACACCCACACCTCCATACTTCCACACTCCACACCTCCATACATCTCCCAGGTGGTCCCTGTGGCGAACGAACTGCTCGCGCTGACCATACGCCCACACTCCCACCCCCCCAAACTCTATCCCTCCACACACACACATACTTCACACCCTCCACACCTCTCCACCTCCACCCACATATCCCAGGTGGTCCCTGTGGCGAACGAACTGCTAGTGCTGACCGTGCGCCCTGGCGGGAAGGTCTCTCGCACGCGACTCTCGTCTGTCGCGTTCTCAGACCTCGAGGTATGAAGTGGCGAGTGAGGAAGCGATCCAAGCCCCCCCTCAACCAACCTCCCCCTTAAGTGGAGAGGCTGAGAGCCGAAAGGGCCCCACACGCGCGCCTCTCGTCTGTCGCGTTCTCAGACCTCGAGGTAGGCACGCTCCCCAATCTACCTACCCCCCCCCCCCCTCTCCTTACAAGTGGAGCTTCATACTCATGGAGGTATGAAGTGGAAAGTGTGGAAGCGATCCAGGCCCCCCCCCAACTACCCCCCCCTTGAGTGGCGAGACTGAGAGTTGAAAGGGTCTCACGCGCGCGCCTCTCCCCTGTCGCGTTCTCAGACCTGGAGATATGAAGTGGACAGTGTGGAAGAGACTTCGTCCCCCCTACAGAAAAGGGGATGTGCGCCTCGCTGGCTTTAGCCTTTTGCGGTCTTGTGTTTTTGCTCAGGGTCTAGGCGCTCCCGTTGTGTGATGCATTCGACGACGACGATGTGCGCGTGCATGGCTGTGGGAGTGCCGCCTATCCTACTGCCCCCCCTGTCCATGCAGCCCAAACCCCAAACCAATGATTTCTTTTTTGGCGTTTGCTGCCGGATTTGGGGGCCGTGGAGCCGGATTTCCAGTGAAATGGGTCCCGAAATCACTTGGGGTACAAACTCATCCTTGTCAGGTGCTCAGTCCTCGGCGCTGCTTTGGGCCTTCCCCCCCTCCCCCCCTCCATGGAAACAAAACATGGATCCAACATCGATTGTTAGACTGCTTGTGGCTGGAACTCATATCAGTACCTAAATCCCCAGATTCCCCAAAGCGTGGCATGTGAGCTGTGCATATCCGTTGCAGGCGCGGGGCGGATCGTTGGAAAGCTGTTGCTCTCCTTTGTCTGCTGTTACTGTATGCATCGCATCGTACTGACCCAACCCGCAAACCTCACACCACAAACCCCCGACGAGCTTTTAGGTGCCTTCTGATTCAGAGGTGGTGGTGGCAATGCTCGAGGAGGAGATGCGCGTGTGCATGGCGGTCGAGGTGCCACACTCGACGCTATCTGCCGACGCCGCTGACGCCGCCGCCGTCGCCGACGTGGATGGCGATGTGGACGGTGTGGAAAGTGTGGGCGGTATGGACGGTGTGGACGGTGTGGGCGGTGTGGACGGTGAGGGCGGTATGGAAGGTGTCGAGGGTGCGGGCGGTGCGGACGGTGTGGACGGTGTGGAGGGTGTGGGCGGTGTGGGCGGTGTGGACGGTGTGGGCGGTGTGGGCGGTATGGACGGTGTGGAGAGTGTAGAAGGTGGCTTCAAGCGGCACAAGACGGGCAGTGCCGACGACTTCGGCGGCGGCGGCGGCGGCGACAGCAGTGGTGCGGTGGAGCTGCTTCTTGTGTTCGACGGCGAGGCCGGGGCCGCGGCGGCCGTTGCTCCCGCTGAGGGCGGGGTGTGTGCGGCGGCCGGGCCGCCGTCGGCAGAAGTGTGGGGCGTCCACGCAAGTGTGGGGGAGGAGGGAGGCTACCTCGGGGTGCCGTGCGCGCGTGCGCTCGGCCGCCCCGACTGCGAGCTCGTGGGTGGCGGCGGCGGCGGTGGGTTCAGGGTTCAGGGTTCAGGGTTCAGGATTTATAATTTAGGGTTTAGGGTTTAGGGTTTAGGGTTGAAGGGGTTAGGGTTTAGGGCTGCGGCGGTGGCGGTGGCGGTGGCGGTGGCGGCGGCAGCGATGCTGTTGGTGAGTCCTCGCCCAGAGCTGTATCAGCCTGTGCGTGCACCAGGGGTTCCCTTGCGGGCTGCCAGGCTGTCGGTTTTCCTGGAGGGGGCCTCTCGGAATCTGCGTGTTTCCGGCCGAGCTCCCCGAGCGCTCTCCAGGCTGACATACTTTTCCGGAAAAAACTCGCTTCCTCTCCGGCTTTTCCGAACTCCCCCCTGGCTCTCCATCAGCAAACCGCCCTTTGGGCGGTCTCCCCATCGGAATCCGGTCGGCTAGGAAACCCCTGGCATACACGCATGCGCGCGCACGATGCACCAGGCAGCCTTGCAATCTTCTGGGACTGACGCAAGCCTCGCTGCCTCCCACAAACACACGCATGCACGCAGGGGGAGGAGCAGGAGGGGGAGGGGGCGCGTGGCGGCTGCCTGCGCACAGCGCGCTGCTGGGAGGTGGGTGCCTGTATTTGTCTGTGTCTCTCTGTCTCTCTGTCTCTGTCTCTCTGTCTCTCTGTCTCTGTCTCTCTGTCTCTGTCTCTCTCTCATTCTCTCTCATTCTCTCTCATTCTCTCTCATTCTCTCTCATTCTGTCTGTCTCTGCCTCTCTCTCAACACACGCTCCCTCTCCCCCGCGTGCGCGTGTGCACACAGACACACTCACTCACACACAGCGTGCTGCTGGGAGAGTGGGTGCCGGTGCCTTTCTCTGTCTCTTCCTCTTGCTTTCTCTCTGTCTCTCTCTCTCTCTCTCTCTTTCTCTGTCTCTCTCTCTCTCTCTCTCTCTCTCTTTCTCTTGCATACACACACACCCAACCACCAAATCTCTCACATGCACATACACGCAGGTTGAATACGCCAACATAGGCGTCCGCCGGACTGTACAATCGACCAAGCTCTCCCTCTATGCCCTATTTCCCCATCTGCCCTCCCCTCGTACACGCAGCCGACTGCAAGCAGTTCGGCGCGCTATTTTCCTGAGGCGTGCGCAACGCGTGCTCTCGCCCCCTTCCCCCCCCACACACACACTCACAATCACACATACATGTACATACGCGCGTGCACACACATGCACACACACGCACACACACACACACCACCACACACACACACGCAGCCCGCTGCGAGCAGTTTGGCGCGCTCTTCTCCTCAGGCATGCGCGACGCATGCTCTCGCACGCTGGACGTGCCTGAGGGATTTGGGCACGCGCCTGTTTTGGCGCTGCTGCGATGGGTGTACACGGACGAGCTGGCGCTGGATGGGACTGACTGCGCGGAGAGCGCCGCAGCCCAGGCGTCAGAGGTAGGCTGCCGTAGAGACGCTCTGCCTTTCCGGCACTTTTATGAAGGGCCGAATTATTTGGGTTTTTTGTGTCTTGCCGGGGGATGTTTTCCCAGTGTTTTCCCACGTTTCGGACGGGAGAAACGTCGACGTCACTTTGGGTATTTTTCCTTTTTCGACACTGGGTTAGGAAGTCGGCACCGCCGGCGATTTTTCGGAATTATTTCATCGGCAAAGCAAAGCGTCTCTACGATATGTTACAGGTGGCGAGTCGAATGCGCGATCGGTATCACATCATGCAGCACATCATGCAGCATGGTGGGCCGGTGTTTGCACGCCCTCGCGGGCTCTTATGGTAGCAGACCTTCTAGGCTGTGTCTCCTAGGCCTGACTCACGCTCCGGGGTCCTCTGGCGCACACATGTAGAACCTGTAAAGCTTGCAACACCTGCAACACCTGCAACAACACCTTGTGTGCAGGTGCTTCATGTCGCAGGGTACTACGGCTGCGGCCGCCTTGGTCGCCCTGTACAAGGCGTCCCTGGTGGAGCAGCTGAGCTGCAACACCCGCAACATCTGCAAAACCTGGCGACAACTGCAACACCTGCAACACCATCGTTTGCGCAGGTGCTTCATGTCGGAGGGGTACTACGGCTGCGACCGCCTTGGTCGCCCTGTGCGAGGCGTCCCTGGTGGGGCAGAAACACCTGCAACACCTGGAACACTTGTCATACCTGGCAACACCTGTAACACCTGCAACACCTGGAAACACCACCGTGTGCGCAGGTGCTTCATGTCGCAGGCTACTACGGCCGCGGCCACCTGGTCGCCCTGTGCGAGGCGTCCCTGGTGGTGGGGCAGCTGAGCTGCAACACCTGCAATACCTGTAACAACTGCAACACCTGCAACAG
>VFSX01000119.1:100000-167500 GCA_016618255.1 Chlamydomonas sp. UWO 241
GCAGCGGCGATGACGGTGACGATGACGGCGATGCGTGAGGGAGGGAGGAGGGCCTCCAAGCGACCCTGGGCGTATCCGTTCAGCCAAGCCGCACCTGTAGGAGATCAAGGAGCCGTATTCATGCCGGGCGCCTTGACGTAACCACTGGAGCAGCAGAGCGTGGGATTGAGGGAGCTGCTTAACGCAACTGCGAAGACAGCGGCGACGCCTGCAGACATCTGATGGAGGAGGGCGGGCCTCTCGGTGGCTTGGTGAAGCCTCTTCCCGCCGGTGGCTTGGTGGAGCCTTGTCCCGCCTGTAGTTCGTGAGGAAGCCTCAGTGGAGCCGAATGGGCGGGTGCTTCGGCGGAACCACTTCAGCACGAGCTAGCGCATGACGAATACAGCACAGAACAGCACTCACGGGGTGCTGCCACTACCTTCCCCTTCTGCCCATCTGGATGCTGGAGACAGCGGCTGCGGCTGCGCGTTCGGCGGCGCGCATTGAGAGCACGCGCATGCACATGTACGATTGTTTGTTTGGTCTCTTTCTCTGCTCACAGCGGGAGAGCTCTTGCTCTGTTCCTCCCACCCGCATGTCTTCTGCATGCTCGCCAAGTAGTGTAGTTGCTCACATGTATGATGATGATGTATGGTGTCCTGGCCTCCCTCCCATCCGCTACACAGCATCATCTGGGATTCCTGCCATGCGGGGGCAGTGCGCGGGATTCCTGTGATGCGCGCACATGATGACGGGCTGGGCTGGGCGTCCCTCGTGTTGGCTGCTGCGAATGGCCGTGCTGACGTCAGGCGCCTGCTTCTGGCGCATGCACATGCCGGCGCAGCAGCCATGCCGCAGCGCAATCGCTCAGAACAGCCTGGCAGTCGGGGCTGGTAGGTTGCAGGAGCAGCTGGAAAAGGCGGCGGCGACGGGCGCGGTGCAGAAGAGCAAGTACACGTAGCAAGTCTGTCGCCCTGATCATTTGCCTAGCTATCTGGCCCAGTAATTAGGGCCCCGCATCACCCCTCGGCCCCTTATTGCAAAACAAACGGGTTCCTACGTCAGCCTCGGACGCTTCGTGTGCCCACCGCGCCTACTGTAGATGCCTGCGCTGCCGTCGCGGTCATCGCCAGACGCGTTCCCCAGACCGAGGCTGCCCGTTGGGCTGGAAAGCAGGTCCATCGCACTGGGCACGGGGGACATGCCACCCATCAAGGCACCCACCAGGCTGCCCCCTCGAAGCAGCGAGGGCGTAGGGGACATGCCTCCGATCTGTGGGCTGCCCTCTCCAAGCATTGAGGCCATGAGGGACGTGCCGCCGACCTGTGGGCTGCCCCCTCCAAGCAGCTGCATCGAGGTCGTGCGGGAGGTGCCGCCGACCTGTGGGCTGCCTCCTCTGAGCATCGAGGCCACGAGGGATGCGCCGTCAATCTGTGGGCTGCCCCCACCCATCTGCGGGCTCCTTCCTCCAATCCGCGGCGGAACCAGGCTGGCAAGCAGGTCGTCTGACGGCATGCTGAGCAGGTCTAGGCCGGCTATATGGTCGCGGCCCATAGGCAGCGGCAGCTGGTGCTGTTGCAGTTGTAGCTGATGTCGCGTCCCTTCCCGCCTTGGGCCTCGCGCTGGGTGGCGCTGCTCGCCCTCGTCCTCGCCGCCCAACAGGCCGTCCAGCCACAGCTCGCTCTCCCCCATGTTGCGTGCTGGCTGGAGCCGCGCACCCTTCATTGGAGATGCGAGCGCGGCGCCCAGCTCGCCCGCCATGCACGCCATGTCGTCATGGTCCAGCTGCTCCAGGAGGGCAGCAAAGCCGGATGGCGGCGGCAGCTCGGACGACGAGGGCCCCCGGCTGCCGAAGAGTGAGCCCAGCTGCTCCATGGCGCCATTCGCCTGCCTGCGCGCAGCTGCTCCATGGAGCCCTGTGCCCGCGTTGAGGGGCTCATCAGATTCACTCTCCAAGAAGGACATCAGAGACGCATGCACGTTGCGTGGAGGGCTGCGCCGCTGCTCGCTGCGCAGCTGCTGCTGCTGTGGATGCTGCTGCTGGTGGTGGTACTGCTGCTGCTGCGAGTGGTGCAAATGGTGCTGCTGGCGCTGCTGCTGCTGCTGCTGGTGCTGAGACTGGTGCTGCTGCTGCTGCTCCTGCTCCTGCTGCTGCTGCTGCTGCTGCTGCTGCTGCTGCTGCTGCTGCTGCTGCTTCAGCGGCTGGCAGGGCACGAGTCCGAGCTGTCTGCGGACCAGGTCAACCACGCGGTTGCGGGCATTCTCAAGGCAGCGCAGAGGGCTGGTCCGTGCCGCCGAGTTGCTGCGAGCGGGCTGCTGCTGCTGCTGCTGCTGCTGCTGGTGCTGCTCCTGCCGTGCTGGTGCGTCCGCTGTCCCAGCGCTGGATTCCTCCTGCCTCCCCGCGCCTGCCTCTCCTCGCGCCTGCCCAAACACACGGCCAAACCTGTCCTCATCCGACAGCGCAACCGGGTGGCCGGCCTTGGACTTGCGTGCGAGGAGACCGAGGGCACATTGAAGCGCACGGGCTCGCATCGCGCTGTGCTTCTGGTCCGTCGCCTGGCCAGCGGCCACCAGGCCTGCACCAATGGGGTCTGCCAGCGCCAGCGGAGCGTCTGTAGGTGCGCATGGAGGGCCGTGCTTCTGCTTCAGCTGCCCCGCTGCCCCACCCACCACCATGCGTGGACCGGCGGCAGCTGCACCAGGACCAGAGGTGAGTCCATGCGCTGCTGCCGCGCTCGCCTGCTTGACAGCTGCGCGAGGCGCCGCGGCAGACTGCCTGCCGGGTGCACCCTGGGCCTGACCATGGGCAGCCATGCGTGCGAGCTGCGCCAGCTCGGGGTCGGCGAGCGTGGGAGGAGCTGCGCCATGCACGGAGCGAGGGTTTCCGTTTGCAGCAGCGCCTCGGTCACGCGCCTGCGCCTTGAAGGCTGCCATCTGCGCTGCGCCCTGCATCTTGTGACGCGATGTCGGCAGACAAGGGCACGCAAGAGAGCAAAAATGCTCCTTTGTACATGTCCACACTGTCCACACTTTGCCAGTCAAGGCAAAGCGTGACTGCGCGATGATCGCAGATGATCGCCCGGCTGGCTTTTGGGTATTGTGCATTACTCAGGGTCTAGGCGCTCCCGTTGTGCTGCGCTCGACGACGACGACTGCGCTCGCCTGCCACTCGCCCTCATTTAAAAAATTGTAAATTTACACCACAAATGTGCGTGCTGCTGACACGTACGTGCGCCGTTTTGTCTCGCATCGGCGCCATTTTGTATGGCTAGCAGCGCCCTCCCCCGGCATCAAGCCGACCGTGCTCCTCTTTGGGATCGGCCTTGGCAGATTTGATTGTCTGCCAGGTCGCGCGCGTGTCCCCCTGAACAGACGGGAGGAACAGCGGCTCAAATACACACGCGGGAACGGCGAGTCTGTGCGTCCGCTCCGAATCACCAACAGAGATCAGGGGCCGGGCAGCCGGTAGCGTTTTTCTTGCCTCATCACAGGCATCAGAATTTGACTGTCTGCCGGATCACGTGCATCACCCTCTGCACACACAGCACGCACAGCATTACCAACAGAGACAGAGAGAGATAGGGGCCGGCCGGCCGGCAGCGTTTCATGCCTCATCACAGGCATCCGAATTTGACCGTCTGCCGGATCACGCGCATCGCCCTCTTTCCACACAGCAGGCACAGCATAACCAACAGAGACCAGGGGCCCGATAGCCGGCAGCGTTTTTTTTTGCCTCATCACAGGCATCCGAACTTGATTGTCTGCCGGACCACGCGCACAGCCCTCCTCCCACACAGCAGGCACAGCATTACCAACAGAGACCAGGGGCCGGCCGGCCGGCAGTGTTTTCTTGCCTCATCACAGGCATTTGAATTTGACCGTCTGTCGGATCACGCGCAATGCCCTCTTTCCACACAGCAGGCACAGCATAACCAACAGAGACCAGGGGCCGGACAGCCGGCAACGTCTTTTTGCCTCATCACAGGCATCCGAACTTGACCGTCTGCCGGACCACGCGCACAGCCCTCTTCCCACACAGCAGGCACAGCATAACCAACAGAGACCAGGGGCCGGACTGTCGCCAGCATTTAATGTGATCATCGCCATCAGAGCTTGACCGACTACGATATTGCATGCATCACTCTCTGCACAGGCGAGCGACACAGTGTCACAAGCACACACGCGGGAACGGTGAGCCTGTGCATCCGCTCTGAATCACGAACAGGGACCAGGGGCTGGCCGGCCGGCAGCATTTTCTTGCCTCATCATAGGCATCAGAATTTGAGCGTCTGCCGGATCACGCGCATCGCCCCCTTCCCACAGGCATCCAAATTTGACCATCTGTCGGATCACGCGCATTGCCCTCGGCACACACAGCAGGCACAGCATTACCAACAGAGACCAGGGGCCGGCCGGCCGGCGGCGTTGTATGCCTCATCACAGCCTCTGCAGGCACCGGAATTTAGCCGTCTTCCGGATCGTGCGCATCTCTTGCCAGACACACCCGCATGCACACAGCAGCATCAACAGATGCAGGTGTCAGTTGCAAAGCAAGTGCCGTCTGTGGAGGCGCGTTTGCAGTGGCTGCTTGGGAGAGCTGCTTGCGGGCGGGGCTCTGTGTCAACACAAGTGTCCGACAAGCGCTGAACACGCACAGAAAGATATGAGTCAGCCATGTCAGTAAGGTGATCGGGCCGTACGTGCTGAGCACGGTCTTATACGCCTTTCAAGGTGTCCCTAACTGAAACATCCATCATCATCATGCTAGCAAAACTGTTCCACAGCCACGACGGCGTGCCTCGTGTTTCTTCAGTGGCGTGTGACGGTTCACAGCCTACGTAACCGCCTGGTCGGTCATTGTGCTGCACCAGGCAGCAGCACAGGACACTGGGGGGTAACAAGCACGGGCGGTGTATGAGGCCCCTGGCAGCGTCATCCATGGCCATTGTGCGCACGGCCGCCGGATGAAGAGTTTGATCTCCCATCTCCCTGCCCGCTACTCTGGCCTCGGGCTTGTCTGCCATCTATCACGAACAATGACAGCACACACGCATGACGATTTAAACACACCCCGGGTCCTCCGTGCGCACACGTGTAAATCCTGTAAAACCCGCATGACGACGGTGAAAGCTGGTTGCCGAGGATCACTGGTAAGAAGCCCAGCCGAGGCAACACGTGCCTCAGCCGCAGGCGCGCGCGGTATGACACATGCTGTAAGTCTCGGGCTGTTATATAGGCGTTACATAGTTTTGCGAGGCGGGGGCTTACTGGAATTGGCGGGGATGGCTGGACCGTGCGAGGGGCGGGGGACGTGGGCGTGTCGTTCTGCTGTGGTGCTGCAACGTGGGGAGGGTGGCGCGCGCCGAGGGTGGTGTTGCAGGGTCGGAGCATGGGGGCGTGGGGGGTGCCGCGTCGGTGGGGGCATGGGGGCGTGGTTCGCGAACCTGGCGGCTTGTTGACATGTTGCAGGGGCGGGGGGCAGGGGGCCTTGTCTGGCTGCCCAGCTACTGTCCCCTAGACATGATCAGTGGCAGGAAGAGTGCGTATCAGGAGCCGTCCTCAGTCGAACCCTCTCTCACGAGCATGTGTGTGTCTGGTTAACAAAAAAAAAGCGCTCACTTGGTGCGCTGCCTACTTATTCCTGACAACTCGAAAAAACTACACCTACAAAGCATTGAAATCACTTGGCAGTCCTGGCACATAGGTAGTCCAGTCTTGGCAGTCCATTGACTTCATAAAAAAACGACGACGAAAATTGTTCACACATCAGGTGTCGATTGTGCCCTGTTATAGAGCAGAACAATGAACGACACTGAAGAACACAGAGAGGTAGATATCTCTGTGTTCTTCAGTGTTGTTCATTGTAATGCATGGTCGCAAAAACGTGCTTCGCCTCCGCTCACTCAGAGCAGCACATCTCCATCTTCACCTCCGTCTCCTCTGGGAGGGCGCCGTCAGTCACGCCGCCGCCACCACACCGCCACGCGCGCGGCCTTGTGTGGCCCTTGCGGGATCTCCTGGTAGAGCCCCCCTAGATGTGTAGTGTAGGCCTGAACCCACGGCCCGAGGTCCTCCGGGCGCGTTCATGTGAAACCTGTAAAACCGCCTCGCGCGCCGCTGCCACCGCCGCCGCCGCACGCCATGGGACAGGAGGGGGGGGGGGCGTCGCCGCCGCCGCCGCGCGTGTGTCACCACAGCGCTTTATCTCCACCTCTGTCTCCTCTGGGAGGGCGCCCTCAGTCGCGCGGTTGCCGCCGCCGCTGCCGCCACGCGCGCTGCGTCCGCCACGCGCCAGGGGGGGCGGGGGGAGGGGGGGGGGGATTCAGCTGCCGCCGCCGCCGCGCGCGCCGCCACCTCGGCTCTTCATCTCCACCTCTGCCTCCTCTGGCAGGGCGCTGTCAGTCGCGCGGTTGCCGCCGCCGCTGCCGCCACGTGCGCTGCGTCCGCCACGCGGCAGGGGGGGGGGGGGGTCAGCTGCCGCCGCCGCCGCGCGCGCCGCCACCGCAGTGCTCCATCTCCACCTCTGCCTCCTCTGGCAGGGCACCGTCAGTCGCGCGGTTGCCGCCGCCGCGGCCGCCACGCGCCACTGGGGGGGGGGGGGGGGGGGGGGTTCAGCTGCCGCCACCGCCGCGCGCGCCGCCACCTCAGCTCTCCATCTCCGCCTCTGTCTCCTCTGGGAGGGCGCCCTCAGCCGCGCGGTTGCCGCCGCGGCCGCCGGACGCGCCGCCGCCACCGTCGCCGCCACAGCCGCGGCGCGTGGCGCTGCCCTCCCATTCGTCTCCACAGCTGTTGCTGTTGGCGCGCCGGCTGCCGCTGCTGTCGCCACCGTGGCCGTGACTGGAGGAGGGGGTGGGCGGGTGAAGTGGTCAGTGTCTCGCGTAGCGTGTGTTGCATTCAGTGTCTAGGAGTGCATGTGCTGAGTGTGTGTTCAGTGCTGAGTGTGTATTCAGTGCTGATTGTGCATTCGATGCTTAGTGTTCAGGGTTCATAGCAGGTTAAGGGAAGTGCCTCCTGTCGCTGCTGGTGTCACTGGAGGAGGGGGGTGGGCGCGTGAAGTGGTCGGTGTCTCGCGTGTCGTGTGTTGCATTCAGTGTCGAGTGTTGAGAGTGTACTCAGTGCTGCGTGTTCAGGCGTTTAGGGAGCGCCGCCTGCCGCTGCTGGCGTCACTGGAGGAGGGGTAGGTGCGTAAAGTGGTAATTTTCTCGCGTATTGTATGTTGAATTCAGTGTCTAGGAGGGCATGTGCCAAGTGTGAGTTCAGTGCTGAGTGTGTATTTGATGCTTAGTCTCCAGGGTCTAGAGCAGGTTTAGGGAAGTGCCGCCTGCCGCTGCTGGTGTCACTGGAGAAGGGGGGGTGGGCGTGTGGTCATTGCCTCGCGTATCGTGTGTTGCATTCAGTGTCTAGCAGTGTATGTGCTGAGTGTGTGTTCAGTGCTGAGTGTGTGTTCAGTGCTGATTGTGCATTCGATGCTTAGTCTCCAGGGTTTAGGGCAGGTTAAGGGAAGTGCTTCCTGTCGCTGCTGGTGCCACTGGAGGAGGGGGTGGGCGGGTGAAGTGGTCATTGTCTCGCGTATCGTGTGTTGCATTCAGTGTCCAGCGCTTAGTGTGTATTCGGCGCTTAGTATGTATCCGATGCTGAGTGTTGAGCAGGGTTGCACCATTCAACATTCAGACGAGCACCGTATGTCTAATGATGGTATGCCGGATGTCGTGTATACTCATATGGACACCATTCGACAACGAGTTCCCCCCCCCCCCCTGCTCCCACACCCTCTGTCCCTCTCTCTCTCTTCTCTCTTATCTCTCTTTCTCTCAGCCCATCTCCCCACCCACACTCTTTTCTCTCCCACCCCCAGTCGCCCACCCTCCCTCTCTCACGCTCCCACGGCAGCTCCCACCCCTGGGGGGAGACGGGGTAAATAATCCATAATATAGGTTTGGAGGCCCATAACTCCCTCAATACTGAGCCCACTGAAAAAACGAGGGAATCGCCAGGAAGCTCATTCCTCCCCCAGCTTGATGCCAGAATGGCGTAGTCACAGGATAAGAGATGCACCAGCAACTGGAGATAGTGATTAACCCCCAAAACTGGGCCGCGTGCGTCGCGTGGGGGTAAATTATCAAAGTGGCTCCTGCTCCTGGGTAGTCTAGCCGGCGGGAGCGGTAGTCTATCGGCCGGGAGCCGGCGGTACTCTAGTACTTAAGTGTGCTGGAGTATCGGCGGGTGTCTCTAGTAGAAGAGTAGCCTGCTTAGCTGGAAACCCCCGTGTTACTGTTACTGGCTCCTGCTCCTACCTTCGTGGCCCCAAGAGTGCGCAATTCATACAGGCTGCTGCATCGCGGCCCAATCAATCGGAACAGTTGACCGGTGTCTACCCTCCCCCCCCCTCACACACACTCTCGGATGTACACTGTAAACTAAATAACACGGGGGGGGGGCAGAAATGTACGTGTGTGACACACACGCTGATTATCAATCTCCTTGCTGTCCTCGTTCCAAATCAAGCGGAATTTTCGATTTTGGACACCTGGGGGCCGAGGTATGAGGGTCCAAAGTTGGAGTGGGAGGGTGGGTGGGTAGGGGCGGCAAACTAAATATGGGGGGTCGAGAAATTTCTTTCCACTGGGCCGATTTCGATGGCAAGACCACCATTGGAACCGCCTCGATGAGAAGGGAAGGAATCCACTCTCAGTTGGGACCTGGGGTAATTAGGGTGGGGTCTCCCCTGGTCTCCACCCCCCTCAGCCCCCACCGCCCCGCGCGCCTGTAAGGCGCATCCTCAAGTGCCCACCACCACCACCGCCACCACAATGTCCCATGGACCGTACGTTCTAACCTGGCAGGCCATGCGGCGCCCTGGTTGAGCGCAACATGATGCGGCAGCACGTGGCGGGACACATGCTGCGGCTGGAGTGCAGGTCTGTGTGTGGCGCGGGTGTCTCTTTAGAGCAGGTGTGCGGCTTCTGCGGGGTGGTGGGCAGCTGCGACTCCAAGCTGGTCGCTGACAGCACTAAGAGCGCCAAGGCTGTGGCCTCAGACTGTGCGTCCGCGCACCTCAAGATGCGACCAAAGAGCGCTGCCAAGTCCTCTGCGGGCCAGCCGGCCACCAACCACCCGGTCGAGTGCCAGCACCGCGACTGCCAAGGCAACCGTCACCTTCTTCTGGAGCTACTGCTTTCTAGACCACGTGCAGACGCGCCACCCCATTCTGCAGCCCAACAAGCTGGCTGAGCTGGTGGACGAGTTCTCTATCAGCACGGAGGAGTTTGAGGCGGTTGTGAGGTCTTTTGCTTTCGACAGAGATGCCCCCCCCACACACACCTGGGCATGGTCGCGCTCAGTGCCGACATGAGCCTCGACACCTCCGGAAAAGAGGCCTGGCTCCCGCTGCCACTCGCAGGGCTGCTGGCGCTGTCCCACGCCCCCCTGCAAGTCCTGACCGATTCAAGGCCCGACGCAGGCGCGCCGTGGGCGGCTGGACCCGACACGATGGGCCACGAATCGACGGTGGTGGCCGAGCCCCGACCACCGGCCGCCACCTCTGCTGCTGCTGCTGCTGCTGCTTGGCGCTGCTGCTGGGGGGCTGATGCTGGGAAGGTGGAAGGAAGGTGCTGGGAAGCTGCAGGGAGGCTGCTGGGAGTGCGCTGGGAGGCTGCCGGCAGCGGTTGCGCCGCGTGGGCTTCGCAGCATGGGGGCAGCACCGGCCAGGAGGGCGACGCTGCATCTGCCTTTGCTGCTGCTCCCGCCCCCGCCCCCGCCGCGTGCTGCTGCTGCTGCTGCTGCAGGAGCAGCAGCTGCGCGCCCACCGCGCACACCGCGCCCGTCTCGCAGACCGCACCCTGCTGCTGCTGCTGCTGCAGGAGCAACAGCTGCGCGCCCACCGCGCACACCGCGCCTGTCTCGCAGACCGCACCCTGCTGCTGCTGCTGCTGCTGCTGCAAGAAGAGCAGCTGCTTCCCCACAGCGCACACCGCACTGTGTTGCACTTGCTGCGCCTGGTGCACTTGCTGCGCCTGACGCTTCAACTGCGCCTGCGCCTGCTGCTGCTGCTGCAGCAGCTGCTGCTGATGCGCCTGCTGCTGCTGATGCGCAACATCTGCACTCTGTGCCTCCGCGTCGCACGCGCCGTCGAACCACGCACCGCCCGGTCCCACCGCCGCCGACTGCAGCTCGGCAGGCGCAGAGAAGCTGCGGAGCAGGTGCCGGGAAGGTGCAGGGCAGGTGCCACCCGGTGCCGCCGCTGCCGCCTGAGAGGGCACCGAGTGCATGGAGGCCCGGACAGCCTTGGCGGCTGCGGCCCTAGCAGACTTGCTCGCCGCGCTGTGCGAGCGCCGCTCGCGCGCGTGCTCGCCTTCTGCGTGTGGTGTATCATCAGGCGTGTAAATCACAGAAGGGGGAGAGGTGGTGTGGTGGTGTGGTGGTGGGGGGGGGGCGGTGTGCTGTGCGTGCGCCGCTCGCGCGCGTGCTCGCCCTCTGCGCGTGGGGTATCAGGTGTACGTCACGGAAGGGGTAGGAGGGGGGGTAGGGCGGTGTGCTGTGCGTGCGCCGGTCATGAGCGTGCTCGCCCTCTGCGCGTGGTGGTTCAGGTATACGTCACATAAGGGGGAGGGGGGGGCGGCGTGCTGTGCGTGCGCCGGTCACGAGCGTGCTCGCCCTCTGCGAGTGGTGGCTCAGGTATAAGTCACGGAAGGGGGAGGAGGGGGGGAGGAGGGTGGTGTGCTGTGCGTGCGCCGGTCACGAGCGTGGTCTGGCTATGTACGTGTTTGGCGGCCGCTGCAGCCTCGCCGCGCTGTGCGAGCGCCGCTTGCGAGCGTGCTCGCCCTCTGGCTATGTGCGTGTGGTGCATAATGATGATGCTTGGTGTTTGTCAGGGTACACAGGTGTATGGCGGCCGCTGCAGCCTCGCGGCGCTATGCGCTTGCCGCTCATGCGCGTGCTCGTCCTCTGCATGTGGTGCATGATCAGGTGTGTGAGCCACAGGGTGGGGTGGGGGGCAGTCAGTACGCTGTGCGAGCGCCGCTCGCGTGCGCGCTCGCCCTCTGCGCGTGGGGTATCAGGTATACGTCACAGAAGGGGGAGGAGGGAGGGGGAGGGCGGTGTGCTGTGCGTGCACCGGTCACGAGCGTGCTCTGGCTGTGTACGTGTTTGGCGGCCGCTGCAGCCTCGCCGCGCTGTGCGAGCGCCGCTCTCGCGCGTGCTCGCCCTCTGCGCGTGGTGCATGATCAGGTGTGCGTAAGTCACAGGGGTGAGGTGGGGGGCAGTCAGTACGCTGTGCGTGCGAAGCTTGCGCGCGTGCTCGCCCTCTGCATGTGGTGTGAAATCAGGTGCGTAAATCACAGGGGGGGGGGGAGAATAGGGGGGGGGCTGTGCGCGCGTGCTTGCCCTCTGTATGTGGTGCATAATCAGGTGTGTGAATCACGGGGGGAGGGAGGGGGAGGAGCTGTTCGCGCGTGCTCACCCTCTGTGAGGTGTACAATCACGTGCATAAATCACGGGGGGGGGAGAATAGGGGGGGGGGGGGCTTTGCGCGCGTGCTTGCCCTCTGCATGTGGTGCATAATCAGGTGTGTGAATCATGGGGGGGGGGGGGGGGGAGCTGTTCGCGCGTGCTCACCCTCTGTGTGAGGTGTACAATCACGTGCGTAAATCACGCGGGGGGGGGGGGGGGGAGAATATGGGAGGGGGGGGTGTTGCGCGTGTGCTTGCCCTCTGCATGTGGTGCATAATCAGGTGTGTGTAAGTCACAGGGGTGAGGTGGGGGGCAGGCAGTACCCTGTGCGTGCGCCGCTTGCGCGTGTGCTCGCCCTCTACCTGTGGTGGATAATCAGGTATGTAAGTCACACGGGCTATAGTATAGGCATTGTAATGCATTGTGAACATTCCGGTATTAAAACCCTGCCCCACCTGCCAGCCCTGCCTCAAAGAGTCCCTCGTAGTCTGCTGCCGTGTAGGGCTTGAAGACCTCCAAGAGGGCCTTGAGTGGGCCGGTCTTCCGCCGGGGGCTCGCCCCCATGTCCTTCACCAGCTGGTCGTGGTAATCCTGCGTGTGGAGTGTTGTTTGGGTGTGTGGAGTGTTGTTTTTGCATGGATGCGTGCATGCATGTGTGTGCAGGGTTTGACGACCTCAAGGAAGGCATTGAGTGGGCCGGTCTTCCGCCGCGGGCTCGCCCCCATGTCCTTCACCAGCTGGTCGTGGTAATCCTGCGTGTGGAGTATTGTTTGGGTGTGTGGAGTGTTGTTTTTGCATGGATGCGTGCATGCATGTGTGCGCGGGGCTTGAAGACCTCAAAATAAGGCCTTGCGTGGGCCGGTCGTGCGGCGGGGGCTCGCCCCCATGTACTTCACCAGCTGGTCGTGGTAATCCTGCACGTGGGGGTTTAAGGGTTAAGGGGTGAAGCAGGATTTAGGCTTTGCAGGTTTTATGTGTGCGTGCAATCTTGGCGGTAGCATAAGGGTGTTTTGGGTGGGTGGGGGTGGGTGTGTGGTGGTGGAGGGGCTCACCCCCATGTCTTTTACCAGCTGATCGTGGTCGTGCTGCGTGTGGCGTTTTTTTGTGGGCATGCATGCGTGCGCATGTGTACGCGCACGCGCACGCGCGTGTCTGTGTGTGTGCATGCATGCCAACGTGCGTGCATGCGCATGTGTGCGTACTCCCATGCACGCACTTGCATGCATGCGCGTGTGTGTGTACCTGCATGTAGAGCATCACGCTGCTCCCACGCTGCCGCTGCCCCGGCATGACCTTGCACCGCCACCGCCGCTGAGCAGTCACGTCGGCCTGCTCGGGAGGTGGGTGTCGTGCGCGGTAGGGTGTGAGGTTTGAAAGGTTAGTGGCTACAGGGTCCTGTCCACAGCTGTTCACAGGGATCACTCCAAGGCTGTTCACAAGGATTCTGGGGTCTAGGCAGTGGTACTAGGATGTTTTTTCCTTTATTTCGGGAAATCCAATGTTGCAGTTACATGCAAATCTCACCAGCATCTCGCTGCGTGTCGGCAGCTTGGTCTGCCCCGTCAGCAGCCTGGTCAGCCAGAGCGCCTGCAGCATGGGTGGTGGTCGATGTTACAGTCCGTCAGACTGTCAGACTGCCGATTTTACGGTCCGTCAGACGCTTTTGATCAGATTTTGATGGCGTATTCGACCCCAGGAAAGCGCCCGGCAATGTCAAAGTTGAAACCCTAGCATCAGTGATTTCCTTCTCGGCTCTGCACAGCCACGTGGCTGTATTTCGGCTGTACTTTGACCTCAAACGCAGCTCCATCCATCCAGCGGATTGTACTTTGACCTTGCACAAACCTCAACCCATCCAGTAGATTGTTAGTCTGACAATCCCGCCAGACAGAGCACGTCAACAGCTTTCAAAGGACTTATGTATGAGGATAAGTGTCAATAGGAGGTCAACGGTCAACGCGGTCAAAGACAATTCCGGCTGTGGAATAATTCATTGAAAATCCTGGTTAAGAAATCACTGTCGAAGTTACAGTTCGGCAGAATGTGCGACGGTCGATTTTACTGTCCGTCAGACGCTTTTGATCATGAGAGTTTAACAATCTACTGCCGGCGGTCAAACGTTCGGTTCCAAAGCTCCAGCGGGACTTGAGAGAGCAGGCACAGGGCCCACCAAAAAGGTCAAGCTGCAAAATAGCCCACGGTAGCGCCAACCACGGAGTGTCCGGCACCAAGCAAGCAGCCAGGGCAGGCCACAGGAGGTGTTTTGATGGCGCGATCTACCCTAGGAAAATGGCCGGCAGCTGTCAACATCGGAACCCTAGCATGCCACCTGCCATCATGATGTTAGGGCGGTAGAAAGAGGCTGACTGCGGCAGAAAGTAACCGCAACCAAAGCAGGGTCTCGTAGCAACTGTAACTGAAAGAAACTGCCACCGACCTCCAGCCCGTGCGTGAGCACAGAGTTGGACGTCGAGACCACAGACCCGAGGAAGCACAGGTTGGGCACGCCAGGGGAATAACTCAAAGTAACCGCAACCAAAGCAGAGTCTCCTAGCAATTGTAACTGAAAGAAACTGTCACAGACCTGCAGCCGTGCGTGAGCACAGAGTTGGATGTCGAGACCACAGCCCCGAGGAAGCACAGGTTGGGCGCGTCAGGGGAATGACTGAAAGTAACCGCAACCAAAGCAGAGTCTCCTAGCGATTGTAACTAAAAGAAACCGCCACCGACCTGCAGCCCGTGCGTGAGCACCGAGTTTCATGTGGACATTTCAGATCCGAGAAAACAGAGGCTGGGGATGCCAGGGGAAAAACTGAAAGTAACTGAAAGTAACTGCAGCTGAGACTGAGTCTGGGCAAGTCCTAACAACGGTAACTGAAAGAAACTGCCACCAACCTGCAGCCCGTGCGTGAGCACCGAGTTGAACGTCGAGACCTCAGACCCGAGGAAGCACAGGTTGGGCACGCCGGGTGATATCATGTGGCGGTAGAGGTACAGACCGTCCTTGTAGAGACCGAGCGTGGCCTGTGTGTGTGTGTGTGCGTGCGTGTGTGTGTGCTGTAGAGACCCAGCTTGGTGCCTGTGTGTGTGTGTGTGTGCTGTAGAGACCAAGCGTGGCCTGTGTTTGTGTGTGTGTGTGCATGTGTGTGTGTGTGTGTATGTGTGTGTGTGTGTGTGTGTGTGTGTGTGCGTGTGGGTGTTTGTGCTGTAGAGACCAAGCGTGGCCTGTGTGTGTGTGTGTGTGCTGAAGAGACCCAGCGTGGCCTGTGTGTGTGTCTGTATGTGTGTGTGTGCTGTAGAGACCGAGCGTGGCCTGTGTGTGTGTGTGTGTGTGTGTGCGTGTTGTGTGTGTGTGTGTGTGTGTGTTTGGTGTGTACTTAAAACAATTCTACACCCTCCCCTCCACAGTGGACAAGACCATTCTCAACACCCACCTGGCCCACACACCCATCGCCTCCCCGACCCATGTCCCAACTGGTGTTTCTCAACACTCAACTGGTGTTTCTCAACACCCACCCACTGCCTTCCAAGGCACACCTCAACACCCACCTCAACACCCAACTCAAGACCCAACTCAAGACCCACCTGGGGTTTCTCAACACCCACCCACTGCCTCCCAAGGCACACCACGTGACTCAACTCAAGACCAACCTCAAGACCCAACCCAAGACCTGACTGGTGTTTCTTAACACCCACCCACTGCCTCCCAAGGCACACCTCAAGACCCACCTCAACACCCAACTCAAGACCCTCCACAAGACCCTCCACAAGACCCAACTCAAGACCCAACTCAAGACCCAACCCAAGACCCAACTGGTGTTTCTCAACACTCACCCGATGCCTTCCAAGGCACACCTCAAGACCCACCTCTGCACACAACTCAAGACCCTCCTCAAGACCCAACTCAATACCAATCTCAAGGCTTAACTGGTGTCTCTCAACACCCACCCACTGCCTCCCAAGGCACACCTCAAGACCTACCTCGAGACCCAACTGGTGTTTCTCCACACCCAACAACTGGTGTTTCTCAACACTCACCCCCCGAACCCCCGCCCACGCGGGCCGAGGTGGAGGCTGCTTTTAAAGCCCTCAGAAACACCTCCCTCGGAGCCGACGACATCACCGCACCACTCATCAAGTGTGGCCGTCGAGCCGTTGCCTCCGTCCTCCACCGCATCATACGCAGATGCTGGAACACCAACACCACCCCCATCGCGCGACGACAAGCCGTCATCTGCCCCTTGTACAAGGGCGCGACATCAGGCCCAACCACGCTCGTCAAGTCCTACCGAGGCATCTCTCTCCTACCTGTCCCCGGCAAGACCTACAGACACATCCTTCTCGACTGCCTACGACGACAGCTGGAACCCTGCCTCTCCACCTACCAATTTGGCTTCCGGCCTGACCGAGGCACCACAGCTCCCATCTTCACCCTGCGCCGCATCCAAGAGAATCCCACCGTGCCCAAGCCCCGCTTCACGTGGCCTAAGTCGACCTCTCCAAGGTCTTTGACCGGGTCAACCACAAGGCCCTATGGGCAACTCTGCTTCACCGCGGCGTGCACCCAGACCTCCTCGCCCGCATCAAGAGCCTCTACACTGATGCCACCGCAAGAGTCCGAGTCGGCGCCGCATACTCCTCACCATTCAACCTCGACACCGGCGTCAAACAAGGCTGTCCCCTCCCCCCACTTCTCTTTAACATCTACATCAACGCTGTCGTACGATCCCTGATCGCCCAGCTCCCCGACGCAGGCTTCCAAATCGGCTACATGGTCAACGGCACCCTTCATACCCCCGAAGCCCGCTCCACGGATTTCGTACTCCCCCCTCCTCCCCCTCCTCCTCTACGCGGACGACATTGCGCTGATGGCACCAAACCTTGATGCCCTCACCGAGATGCTCGCCCGACTCGACCAGATCTGTTCGGACCTCGCCCTCGAGATCAACTACAACAAGACCGTACACCAGGCGCTTGGCCACCCGTCTGCCCACACCGCCACCCCAGCACTTATCTGTCCCTTCTTCGTCCTCTGACAACCCCCACCTCGTCCAACCCACCACCGAGTTTAAATACCTCGGCAGTATTTTATTCATGCCCACCCCATCCTTCGACCTCCTTGACGGAGAGATATCCCGCCGGATCTCCTCTGCCTGGTTTGCGTTCAATCGCCTCACCTCCAGAATCTGGAAAACTGACAACATCAAGCCTACCACCAAGATCCAACTCTACAACGTCTTCGTGACATCTGCCCGACTGTACAGCTGTCAAGGCTGGACACTCAACGTCGCCCACATACAACGCCTGGAAGTGACCCACGACCACTTTCTCCGCAGCATTAAGTGAGCCCCCCACAACTTTTCCCCCTCCACCCCACACACCTCCACGGCTGAGATGCACGCCAAGGACCCACCCACAGCTCCCATCATCGACACCATCAACAAGCACCTTATGTCATTCATCGGATCCCTCGCACGCCACCTGCCCCCCTCCCTCCCTCCTTCGCTCCCCGACAACTCAATCTTCCCACCGACAGCTGCGCTCTTTATGTCTCGACGCCGAGACGCCCAGATACCCGACCGGGTGGGTGCCATCACCTCGTACCGGCTCAATGCACACGACATGTTCAAGTCAACCCACTTCGTCAGCGTCGTCAAGGCACGCTACGTCGCGGCTGTAGCCGTGCACGACAAGAACCCATCAGCCACCCCTCCCGAGCTCGCTGTCATCCTGGGCACCAGGCGGCCTCCTGAGTGGAGCACCCTAGCTAGGTGCGCACAACTGTGGGATAGCATTTGCCGTGGGGTGGCCGAGGCAGCAACACTACAACGCAGCAACACTACAACTGAACGTTTTCTGATGAAAGCCAATGATACAAGAACTAATAAAGTAAAATCCCCAAGCCCATGGATATCCTCTCGTACTAGCGCGTATGGTTGGTCACCCGCAGCGAACGCACTTAAGATCCATGGGTGTTTTTCGACTTCTGAAACGATTGCCGGGGTGTGTGCTTTAGTTAACACAGGCATGAGCCATAATCCAGGTTGCCCGTGCGGTGGGAACTGTAACGAATGTCTCTCTCTCTCTCTGTGTGTGTGTGTGTGTGTGTGTGTGTGCTGTAGAGACCAAGCGTGGCCTGTGTGTGCGTGTGTATGTATGTGTGTGTTTGAGGGCGTGTTTGTGTGTGCGTGTTTGTGTGTGCGTGTGTGTGTGTGTGTGTGTTTGTGTGCGTATGCACATGTGTGTGTGTGTGTGTGTGTGCCGTAGATACCAAGCGTGGCCTGTGTATGTTTGTCTATGTGTATGTATGTATATGAGTGCGTGTGTGTGAGTGTGTGTTTGTGTGCTGTAGAGACCTAGTGTGTGTGCGTGTGTGCGTGTGCGTGTGTGTGTGTGTATGTGTGTTTGTGTGTGTGTGTGTGCTGTAGAGACCAAGCGTGGCCTGTGTGTGCGTGTGTGTGTTTGAGAGTGTCTGTGTTTGTGTGTGTGTGTGTGTGTGTGTGTGTGTGTTGTAGAGACCCAGATTTGCCTGGTCGCGGTTTGGGGTTTTGAGGGTTTCATCATCAACAGCACTAGTTAAGTGCCCAAGGGTCTCCGGCCCTTGTTAAAACCTTGTTAAAAATGAGCAAGTAATAGCCGAGACCCCACTCAGACCCAGACCCAGACCCTTACTCAGATCCAGACCCCAGACCCAACGTCGGTACAAATTGGAGCCTGCTTGAACGTGCTTGAAGCCGCTTGATTCAAGCGCGGGGGTGGGTGCGCTTGAATCAAGCGGGTTTCAAGCGGGGTCAAACGGACCAAAATCGGCCGCTTGATTCAAGCGGGCTGTTGAAGCGTGTGGCGGTTTTGTTCAGTTTCTGAGCCCTGTTGCGTCTCCCAGGCCTACCTCTGTAAGCTAAACCATAGATTGGCGGTACACGCGGCTGCTGTGTAACGGGGGTGACTTACGAGTGCAAAGAGAGTGCGAGGACCCCCCCCCCCGCACACACACACACCCCCGCACCCCACCCCACCCCCACACTAAACCCTACACACACACACCAACACACACACCAACACCCCCCCCACACACAAACACAGTGCCGCGTCGTGAAGAGCCGTGCGTCGTGAAGAGCTGCAAAGAATGACTGCCCATACGGTTGAGAGAGCCAAACGCGGGCATACAAGCCCACATAGTTGAGGGTTTGATTATAATGATGATGGATGTTACAGTCAGGGACACCTCTAGAGGCGTATACGAATGTGCTCGGCGCGAATGGCCTGAGCACCTTGATGAGATGGCTGACTGTTGGTGGTACGGAACCCCAACTCTGTAAAGAGCGTGGGCGCGGGTGGGTTGGGTAGGGCTGGGGTTTCACACGCGACATCGGGAGGTCACACAAGGTGCGCGGTTTGGGAGCGGTTGTGGGCGCGCATCGACGTTTTCACACCTTTTTCCCGCAAGACATGGCCTCCGTCAGGTTGAGATTGGGGAGTCAGCCGTGAGGCCCGGGTTGAGCCATCGCTTCCTCAAGATCCTTAGCAGAACCACTGACACGCGTGCACACATAATGCGCGCCCCCACGTGCTGTTGGCTCCCCACACTTCCTCACTCTTCCACACCGCCCACACTTCCACACTATTTCCACACCTTCACGTCGCCGGGTAGGTATTCATACACCTTGGCGTACCTGAGCAAGGTGTGTGTGTGTGTGTGCACGCGTGTGTGCGTGTGTGTGCGTGTGCGCTTTGGATTTTGGTGTTTGTGTGTGTGCTGGTGTGTGCGTGTGTGTGTGTTTGTGTTTTGTGTGTGCCCATGTGCAACTGCATATGTGTACGTGTATGTATGTATGTCTGTGCGTGTGTCTGTGTGTGTGTGTGTGTGTGTGTGTGTGTGTGCGGGTACCAGGCACTCGGGGAAGAATACCCCTCTAGGGGATTGGTGGGTGGTGGGTGGTGGGGTGGGGTGGGTATGGGAAGAGCTAGACACATGTGAGTCAGTGATTTTGTTTTCGTTTTTTTTGTTAGTTCCTGGGAGCCATTGGCGCTTATGCTGAAAATCCTTGACAAAGTGTCCTAGAGGACACTTTGTCCTCTAGGACAAATCAACGCCGCCAAGACAGAAGTGATGATTTTGCCAGCAGATTTTGACGCGGATCTGCCCACGTTTGCGCTGACTGGTGGTGAAGTGACGACCGTCTCTGCATTTAAGTATCTAGGGAGTTGGATAACCCAGAGTGGTGGTGTGGAAAAGGAGATCGGTGTGCGTGTCGGTCGCGCGCTGGGCGTGTTTGCGTCTTTTGATAAGATTTGGGCCAGCAAGAAGATGCAAGTGCAGTCTAAGATGCGGGTTTACAACACTTTCGTGCTGCCCCACTTTCTGTACGGCTGCGAAACATGGGCCCCTACTAAAACACAACTGACTCGATTGGAGGTTGCCCACTCTAACTGCCTTCGTCGCATTCTGGGTGTGCGCCTGGTCGACCGGCACAGATTAACTTATATTCGGCAGGCGTGCAACACTGAGCCAATTGAGAGCCTTGTGGCAAAGCGATCAATGCAGTGGCTAGGCCATGTGATGCGCATGCCGGCTTCTCGTCTTCCTCGTACGACTTTTGACTGCACAATGGATGTGGCTCGGCAGCAAGGCCGGCCTCCAGCCTCCTCCCGACACTATTTTCTTAAGCTACTGATTCAGCAGCTAGGCGAAACTAGTGGCACTCGTTCTGATTGGAAGACTTTTTCGGACACGGCGTTTGAGCGTGCTCAGGATAGGGTCGGGTGGAGAGCCGTGGTGTACGGTCCGGCTGCCCCTCAGGCGCCGGCCCCTCCACCACGGCGGTCAAGTAGATTGGCAAGCGCCACTTGACCCCCTATCCCCTAGAAGCAGTTAGGACCTATTTTGGAGGCGTCGCACAATAGCTCTCCTTTTTGCTCTGGGACTACACGTTGGCAGGCAGCCGGCTGGTGGCTACCGCCCCTCACAAGTAATTGTTAGGGCCAGAACTGGACTTGGGTCTGGGCGGTGGTACTAGGACTAGAGGTAGTCTTTGTTGGAAAGCCGATTTAACTGTTACCCCTTTGTATGCCGGGCTTGTCAGACTCACAATCAACTGGTTGGGCTGAGCAGTGTGCAATGTCAAAGTACAGCCGCCATACAGCCAAATGGCTGTGTGGAGCCGAAAAGGAAATCAATGATGTGCACACATCAGCTGTTGTATCCTAGCGCCAGCTCCACACCTCCGCACCTCCACACCTCCACACTTCTGCACCTCCACACTTGTACACACCTGTGTGAACGTCTGGATGTCTCCCACGCACATGCGCAGCTGGTGGGAAGCTACCAACTCGTGGTGGTCGTCCTCTAGGATTTTGCCAGACAGGAAGAGGTCGCCTGCTGGGGTGTTGGTTGTTGGGTGGTTCTTGGATGGGTTGTTGGGTGGTTGTTGGGTGGTTCTTGGATGGATTGTTGAGTGGGTGATTGTTGGTTGTTGGTTGGGTTTTGGGTGGTTTTGGGGTGTTTTTGGGGTGTTTTTTGGGTGGGTTTTAGGTAGTTGTTGGGTGGGGTTTTGGGTGGTGGTTGGGTGGTGGTTGGGAGGTGGGGGTGGGTGGGTGGTTGTTGGGTGGTTTTGGGGTGGTTGTTGGGTGGTTGTTGGGTGGTCGTTGGGTGGTTGTTGGGTGGTTGTTGAGTGGTTGTTGGGTGGTTGTTGGGTGGTTGCTGGGTGGTTGCTGGGTGGTGGTTGGGTGGTGGTTGGGTGGTGGTTGGGTGGTTTTTGGGTGGTTGTTGGGTGGGTTTTGGGTGGTTGTTGGGTGGTTGTTAGGTGGTTGTTAGGTGGTTGTTAGGTAGTTTTTGGGTGGTTTTGGGGTGGTTTTTTGGTAGTTGTTGGGTGGGTTTTTGGGTAGTTGTTGGGTGGGTTTTTGGGTGGTGGTTGGGTGGCTGTTGGGTGGTGGTTGGGTGGTGGTTGGGTGGTTTTTGGGTGGGTGTTGGGTGGCTGTTGGGTGGTTGTTGGGTGGTTGGGTTGTTGTTGAGTGGTTGTTGGGTGGTTGTTGGGTGGTTGTTGGGTGGCTGTTGGGTGGTTGTTGGGTGGTTGTTGGGTGGGTGTTGGGCGGGTGTTGGGTGGGTGTTGGGTGGTTAGGTTGTTGTTGGGTGGCTGTTGGGTGGTTGTTGGGTGGGTGTTGGGTGGGTGTTGGGTGGGTGTTGGGTGGTTGGGTGGTTGTTGGGTGGTTGTTGGGTGGTTGTTGGGTGGTGGTTGGGTGGTTGTGTGACCTGGGGGCTCGATTAACGGAGGCGCGTTCTCGTCGCCGAGCCCTGGACCCAGCAATGCGGCGCTGCTGGTGACGAGGATCTCCGTGCCGCTGACGAGCAGGGTAAAATACGACTGGCCCGGCTCCTGCTAGACTGCCCCTCGGTGGAACACTTCAGGAGCGGCTTGCCCGGCGCTGCCATGGCTTGGCGAGTAGCCGCGGCGCTGCCGCGGCCCGTGCTGGGAGACGGCCCTTATCCTCCCCCCATGCAGGACGCCATGCGGCACCGATCTCGACGAGTTGATCGACGAGCGGAGGAGCTGGCGCCCGTCAATGCATGCTGGACATTGGTCAAGATGGCTGCCCGTGGAGGCGGGCTACCATCACGGCTTCAGCGGTGGCGACCGCCGAGGCAACACAGAGTAAATCCGCTTCACCAATCGCAGCGTTCGTCACCGCGCTCATCCTCGGGGTCGCTCGTCTGCCGGTGACTGGCGTTGGAAGGTCTTCAGGCAGCCTCCATGACAACTCTGTCGTCCATGCATCCCTGGAGGGTGGGACCTGGCCATGCATGAGGCATGGGGCGCCGGCTGAGCCCCATGCAAACGAGAGCTGGACAGCCATGCACTGCCAGGCGGGGACCGTTCCAGTCAGCGCCAGTCGGCTCTGCCGGCTTGACTGGCCACAAGGCCACTACTGTGACCCTGAGGAAGGTCCTCTCCTATATGCTCCTTGCCAGACATGTCTCTCAGAGACCGCTGTTTGGGATAGTCTAGCCGGCGGGAGCGGTAGTCTATCGGCCGGGAGCCGGCGGTACTCTAGTACCTGGAGTATCGGCGGGTGTCTCTAGTAGAAGAGTAGCCTGCTTAGCTGGAAACCCCGTGTTACTGTTACTGTGACCTGGCAGGTGGCAGCTGGTGGGAAGCTACTAGCGCGTGGTAGTCGTTCTCGAAGAAAAGGTCGCCTGGGTTTAAGTTTCAAGTGTGAAGTCCACACAAGTGTGAATTTGGCGATTTCCACACTTCCAACACCAGAGCCCCAAACCCATGCGAAGCTGGCGCATGTGTCCCGTGCGCACCCTTTCAGATTGTCGAGTGTGGGCATGGACTCGCATGCCGGCTCTTGGCTCCCAAAACAGTCTGGGTAGTATTCCTTTGCGGTTTGTCACAACGCGGGACTGTGCTGGGGTGCTATACGCCTCGCTGCCTTTAGCCACTGCGCATTGTGTGTCAACTCCAGCTCCCGTTGTGTCGTGCTTTCAACAAAGACGGCACACGTGCCAGTAGTAGAACGCACAAAAAGGCCCTACACATGACAACAAGTGTACATACACTCTTCCGCGTCACTGATACGCACCCGGCAGCTTGATCTCCGGCCTTGCAAAACTTGCGCCGGATGCGCAAAAAAACAAGTTTTCAAAGCAAAGACCTAGTTCTGGCCAGTTCCGGCTCTACTACAAAGCGTCCATTACTACTCGTTTTTTTTGAAACAAACGGATGGATATACCCATACCCACCCGGCAGATCGATCGCTGGCCGCTGCGCGCCTGCAGTCTGCGGGAACTTGCGCCGGATATGCGACTCCATGAATCCCCACCACAGTCGCTTGACGGGTGCGTACACCTGGGGTTTGGTGAGGATGTTGGGGTGTAGAGCTTAGGGCGAGGGTTCAGGGTTTTGGAGAACTAGCTACTTGGGACTAGGCTCGAGGCTTCTGCGCCCCCAGCAGTCTGCGGGAACTTGCGCCGGATGCGCGACTCCAGGAAGGCCCACCACAGCTGCTTGACGGGGGCATACACCTGCACATTCCTCAGGGTGAAGGGTCTAGATTTTCAGGGGGCAGGGTTTAAGTTCTAGGGTTCATGAGAGTGGTAATAGGGAATCAGTGAGCCACCAGGACTCCCCACCACAGCCACTTTACGTGGGGCACACGCCTGCGCAGATTGGCTTCGTTTTTTTTTCGCGGTGTCAGGGTGCAGGGTTGAGATTTCCAAGGCATAGGGTAAAGGCGGGGTTCAGCGTCCAAGGGTCATGGGGATGGGATTCAGAGGGGGGAAGGGAGTTGGGTGGGTATGGGGGAGTGCAGAGCGGCGGGATGCGCGACTCCAGGACGCCCCAGCACAGCCGCTTGACGGGGGCATACACCTGCATAGATTGGGTTCGTTATGGTTCGTGGTGTCAGGGTGACGTGACCCTGAAGGCTTCTGATCCAGGGGTGGGATGGGGTGCATCCATCATCGCAAGTTGCTGTTTCAACCCAACACAGACCTGAAAAACACGAAAACACGATTTCACCCAAATTTCACCCTTTCGAGGTCTGCACGCGGGCAGCCCCAGCACCCCTGTGCCCAAGGAATGAAGGGTTGTCGATTGAGAACCCTCCTCCGTAGTCGGCGTCGCGCAGGAGGTGCGAGGGGCGACATCAGGCGCACGTTGTCAACTACAACCGACATCAAAGCGCACCGCATGGCGCTTCCCAACGACCCCCAAGCAAACTCAACACACTGGCGATCCATTAGGGGCCTTGCATGCATTACCAGTGGCGGAGCGTCCCATGCGACGGTTTCGACCAGCATGTCATTTTGGTGTTTTGGTGTTTTTCAAGTTAGGCCGAAGTTGGGTTGAAACAGCAACTTGCGATAATAGCCAACTCACATACCGTACAGGGCCTGAGCCTTCGCGGGGGGGTCGAAAAAATGATTGTTTACTCAGCGGGGGTTGCTTTCGGTCGATTTAACGCCCCAAATCGCGATTTTTGCGAGATTTTCATCGTTTTCAGCTTCGCGGGGGCGTCCTAAACAATACTTACTCAGGCACAGGCCCTGTACGGTATGCAAATATTCGGAAAATCGGGTTTGGGTCGACTTCACATGGTATCCGGGGCAACATCCGTCGGAGTGGGGGGGTCAAATATACCCAAGTAGACCAAATTTGACCCCCCTCTTTTGACGCATGCAAACCAAACACAAGAAGGCAAATTTGCCATACATTCTCTGGCGTCCTCCCACCGCCTCTAAGCGCCTTCCCCCCGCCTCCCACCGCCCAAGTAGCAACCAATGGTCAAGGCCTACAGAAACCAGCCGCCCCCTGCGACCGACAAGGGCGCAAAGGGCGCAAAGAAGCCAACTGGGGGCGCTAATCGCTCGATGCGAGGCGCGCGCTACGCGCGGGCCCCAAGCTGCACCTCCCCCCTAGATCAATAGGCTTGTTGGAGCTCCATGCGAGGCCTGGCGATAAGGCCGGTGCTATCGAGCGAACTGGCGAGCAAGTTGGCGTAGTGAAGATCGCCCATTCTCCCCCTGCGGACCTCCCTCCTAGATCAATGGACTTGCTGAAGCCCCATGCGGGGCCTGGCGCTGTCTTGTGTACTGGGGCAGCATTGCGTGGAGTTTTGTCCACCCTAGCACCTCGCATGCACCCCCGCGCCACAAACGGACACGGATCATCCTTATGCCGGCGGTTCAAGAGGCGTCTGCATCAGCCGTTTTCACGGAGCCGGTATGTTCGAGAAGCAAAAGTTTTACCCCGCACTTCCTGGGGCACACAAATCGCTGAAGGCCTAAGCAGCCCGCGCGGATCGTGCGCGTCCTGTTGATAAGGCCGGTGCCGTCCATCGCGGGGGCGAGCAGTGCGGAGGCAGGCAGGAGATCATCCTGCCCCCAAGCACCCTCCCCTCCGAGCCACTGTCTGTGTCTTATAACAGGCCTGAGCATGCTCAACAACATCGCGGCCATGACGCCAGAAGTGGCGGCTTTTCAAACGATTTATAGTGGCGGGCGCGATGCACATGTGAACTCAACTTTGGTTTTGCCGAAAGGAGGGGGGTCACATATGAGTCGAATATTTGCATATGTGAGTTGGCTATAACGCAGGCTTCAGTCAAGCAAGATTTAGGGCTGACGGTCCATCCACAACTGCGGGGGGAAGTAACTGTAACTGAATGCGTGGGGAAGTACTGTAACTGTAACTGAATGCGGGGGGAAGTAACTGTAATATCGCACAATCGTCGCACCCCCAACACGACCTCCGAAGTGCAGTGCACCGTGCAGAAGTCACCCATGGCCACGCTCACAAAAAACAAAACGACTGATGATGGATTTTACAGTCGTGTGGCACACGTAACAGGCAGCGTATTCGACCTTGCTCAGCGTACGCGCCCGAGCACTACATACGGGTGGCTGGCTACTACTAGAAAAAACACCAGAACAGAGAACAGAGAAAAAGGGAAGACAACATCGGTTCAGCAGAAGTCAACTGATACGCCAGTGCATTGCGAATGCGTGGCATACTTACCTTTGACATGCACACGCGCGTGCTGCTTGCTGTGTAATAGGGCGGCAGCATCGCCGAAGTTGCGCGCGTGAAGAGGATGTTTCGAATGTGGATTCCACACACGTAGCGGGGAATGGGCCTGTGGTTTGGGTTGCGTTTTCTTTTGGTTTTAGGTTCTATGGTTCAGGGTAGTTCATTGGAGAATGAGCAAAGTTGTCTCTCCTTTTCGTGTTACAAAACTGTGGGCATGTGAAGTGAAGAGGATGTGGCGAATGTGGATTCCCCACACGTAGCGGGGAATGGGCCTGTGGTTTGGGTTGAGATTTTGAAGGTTTAAGATTTTTGGCTTTTAGGTTCTATGATTTGGGGTAGTTCATTGGAGAATGAGCAAAGTATTTTGTTTATCTGTTTTCGCGTGGCAAAACTGTGGGCGGTTGAAGTGAAGAGGCTGTGGCGAATGTGGACTCCACACACGTAGCGGGGGGGTGGGCTTGGTCTTTGGGATGAGATTTTCAAGGTTTGAGTTTTGTTTTTGCTTTTGGGTTCTATGGCTCAGGGTAGTTCATTGGAGAATGAGCGAAGGTTTTTTCTTCTTTTTCGCGATACATTACTCTGGGCGGGTGAAGTGAAGAGGCTGTGGCGAATGCGGATGCCGCACACGTAGCGGGGGGTGGGCCTGGGGTCAAGGGTGTCATGTTCAGGGGGTTAGGGGGTGTTGCAGGTTTGTAGGGTTTTTAGGGTTCAGGGTTAAGGACTGTACATGGGAGAAGGAAAGGTGTGGGGTTGGATGTTTTTTTGTTGCTTTAAAACAGTGCAGTTTGCACATCAAGAGGATGTGGCAAATGTGGATTCCACAATCGTACCAGGGGATGGGCCTGGGGTCGAGGGTATCATGTTTACGGGGGTTGCGGGGTTGGAAGGTTGTACATGGGATAAGGAGAAGAGTGGGTCTGCACTTTGTGTTTGATCGAAACGTGTAGACACAGACGTATGGGCGGCTGGAGGGGATGTGGATGCCACACACGTGGCGGGGGATGGGCCTGGGGTTTAGGGTGTACTGTTGAAGGGTTACGAGCGGGGTACGAGCGGGGTAAAATACGAGTGGCCCGGCTCCTGCTAGACTGCCCCTCGGTGGAATACTTCAGGAGCGGCTTGCCCGGCGCTGCCATGGCTTGGCGAGTAGCCGCGGCGCTGACGCGGCCCGTGCTGGGAGACGGCCCTTATCCTCCCCCCATGCAGGACGCCATGCGGCACCGATCTCGACGAGTTGATCGACGAGCGGAGGAGCTGGCGCCCGTCAATGCATGCTGGACATTGGTCAAGATGGCTGCCCGTGGAGGCGGGCTACCATCACGGCTTCAGCGGTGGGACCGCCGAGGCAACACAGAGTAAATCCGCTTCACCAATCGCAGCGTTCGTCACCGCGCTCATCCTCGGGTCGCTCGTCTGCCGGTGACTGGCGTTGGAAGGTCTTCAGGCAGCCTCCATGACAACTCTGTCGTCCATGCACCCCTGGAGGGTGGGACCTGGCCATGCATGAGGCATGGGGCACCGGCTGAGCCCCATGCAAACGAGAGCTGGACAGCCATGCACTGCCAGGCGGGGACCGTTCCAGTCAGCGCCAGTCGGCTCTGCCGGCTTGACTGGCCACAAGGCCACTACTGTGACCCTGAGGAAGGTCCTCTCCTATATGCTCCTTGCCAGACATGTCTCTCAGAGACCGCTGTTTGGGGTAGTCTAGCCGGCGGGAGCGGTGGTCTATCGGCCGGGAGCCGGCGGTACTCTAGTACTTAAGTGTGCTGGAGTATCGGCGGGTGTCTCGAGTAGAAGAGTAGCCTGCTTACCTGGAAACCCCGTGTTACTGTTACTGTTACTGTTGAAGGTTTGGAGGCTGGGTTGAAGGTTGTGAATTGTAGATGGGAGAAGGAGAGGAGTGGGTCTTTATTTTGCGTGCGCTCAAATCTGTCAATACAGAAGGGGGGGGGGGGAGAGGATGCTGCACATTGGTGACCAAGGTACTGCCCACCAGTGCGCGTTGCGGTAGAGCGCGACGACGCTCGTGGCGAGCCTCGATGCGACGGCCGCCGTCACGCAGTCGTGCGCCGTCTTTCCGTTGCCGACGATCAGCACGTCGCGCCCGCGGATGAGGCTTGTGTCTGTGAAGTCCTTGGCATGCATCTGCACAGTATAAAAGGGGGGGTGAAGTGTGTGGGGGAGTAGAGAGAGAGACAGAAAAAGAGAGAAGAGAGAGAGAGAAAGAGAACGAGAGAAGAGAGTGAACGGAGAGAAAGGAGAGGAAAATATAGAAAGAGAGAGAGCGAGAGAACAGAGAGACACAGAGAGAGAGTCACGCATTCGTGCGCCGTCTTTCCGTTGCCGACAATGAGCATGTCGCGCCTGCGGATGAGGCTTGTGTCTGTGAAGTCTTTGGCGTGCATCTGCTGAGTGAAACAGGAAGGGGAGAATTGCTGAAAGGGGGGAGGGAAGGAGAGGAGATAGGGAGAGAGAGAGAAAGAGAGAGGGAGAGAAAAGGAGAGAGGGAGAGAGAGAGTCACGCAGTCGTGCGCGGTATTTCCGTTGCCGATGAGCACGCCGCGCCCGCGGATGAGGCTTGTGCCTGGGAAATCCTTGGCATGCATCTGCAGAGTGAAACAGGAAGGGGGGAATTGCTGAAGGAGGGGAGGAAGAGACAGGGGGGGGGGGAGAGAGAGTCACGCAGTCGTGAGCTGTCTTTCCGTTGCCGACGACGACGACGATGAACACGTCACGGCCGTGGATGAGGCTTGTGTCTGTGAAGTCCATTGCGTGCATCTGCAAAGTAAAAGGAGAGGGGTGTGAGAGGGGGGGAGAGAAGAAGAAAGAGAGCACAGAGAGAGAACATAGAGAAAGGAGAACGATAACAATTGAGAAAGAGAGAGAGGGAGAGAGAAGGAGAGAGAGACAGAGAGAGTCACGCAGTCGTGCGCCGTCTTTCTGTTGCCGACGATGCGCACGTCGCGCCTGCAGATGAGTTCTGCGTCTGTTAAGTCCTTGGCGTGCATCTGCAGAGTAAAAGGGGGGGGGGGGGGGGTGAGAGGGGGAGGGATGAGAAGAAAGATAGCACAGAGAGAAAAATCGAGAGACCACAGAGATAGAGAGAGGGTCACGCAGTCGTGCGCTGTCTCTGTTGCCGACGATGTGCACGCCACGCCCGCGGATGCGTCTGTGAAGTCCTTTGCGTGCATCTGCAGAGTCAAAGGAGAGAGGAGGGGGTGAGAGGAGGAGAGAAAAAGAAGAAAGAGAGCACAGAGAGTTGAATCTAGAGAAAACAGAGAGAGAGGGTCACGCAGTCGTGCGCCGTCTTTCCATTGCCGACGATCAGCACGTCGCGCCCGCGGATGAGGCTTGTGCCTGGGAAGTCCTTGGTGTGAATCTGCAGAGTGAAACAGGAAGGGGGGAATTGCTGAAGCAGGGGAGGGAGGAGAGGGAGGAGGAGAGAGATAGTCACGCAGTCGTGCGCCGTCTTTCCGCTGCCGATGGTGTGCACGTCGCGCCCGCGGATGAGGCTTGTGTCTGTAAAGTCCTTGGCAAGCATCGCAGAATAAATGTATCAGAAAACAAGGGAGGGATTGGTGCACGGGGGGAGAGAGAGAGGAGGAAAAATATGGAGGGAGAGAGAAGAGAGAGCGGGAGGAAGGAGGGTGACAGGAGGGAGACAGAGAGACGGCGAGACAGGACGGCAGAGAGACAGAGGGACAGAGGGACAGAGAGACAGAGAGACAGAGAGAGAGAGAGAGAGAGAGAGAGAGAGAGAGAGAGAGAGAGAGAGAGAGAGAGAGAGAGAGAGAGAGACAAAGAGACAGAGAGACAGAGAGACAGAGAGACAGAGAGACAGAGAGACAGAGACAGAGAGACAGAGAGACAGAGAGACAGAGAGACAGAGAGACAGAGAGACAGAGAGACAGAGAGACAGAGACAGAGAGACAGAGAGACAGAGAGACAGAGACAGAGAGACAGAGAGACAGAGACAGGTAGACAGAGATTCTGAAGAAGAGCCAGCGAGCGAGAGAAGGAGCACACCACACCCACACCCATCGCCACACCTGCACCCCCTTGAACAAGTCCTGGCCGTGGTAGCGTGGGACGTTGGGGTGCGAGTAGAGGCCATTGGAGACCACAACAAAGTCGGCTGCCACATGGAGGGTCACCTGTGTGTGTGGGGGGGGGGGGGCAGAGTGTGTGTGTGTGTGTGTGTGTGTGTGTGTGTGTGTGTGTGTGTGTGTGTGTGTGTGCATGTGTGTGTGTGTGCGTGTGTTTGTGTTAGTAGAGGCCGTTGGAGACCACAACGAAGTCGGCTGCCACGTGGAGGGTCTCCTGTGGGGAGGTGTGGGGGGGGGAGTGTGTGTGTGTGAGCACATGTGTTTGTGTGTGTGTGTTTGTGCATGTGTGTGTGTGTGTGGTATTAGAGGCCGTTGGACACCACAACGAAGTCGGCTGCCACGTGGAGGGTCTCTGGGAGGCGCAGTGCATTTGGGGTGTGTGCAGGTAAACCACCTCCCGCACACCTCACGTTTGGTGTTGCTACTGTTGTACTTGAGAGTTGTGTGTGCCGCACCTAAAGGCAGCGTAGGCACCCCAACCAGTGATTTTATTTTCGACTGTATACGGCCATTTGGCTGTATTCCGGCTGTACTTTGACCTTAAACAAAACTGAACCCATTCAGTGAATCGGAAACCTGACAAGCCCTCCAGATATAGCGTGTCAAGAGCTTTCAAATTACCAATACATGAGGACAAACGGTCAACGGGAGGTCAACAGTCAACGCGGTCAAACCGAAATCCGGCTGTGGGAGAATGAAAAAAGAAACTGAACAAGAACATCACTGACCCTACCTGACGTTTGGTGTCCTGGAACATGACAGACCAGCCGTGGCCGTCCGCCGCCTGTCGTAGCTGCAGCATCTGTGGGGTTTAGGGTTTAGGGTGAAGGGTTTAGAGTTTAGGGTTCAGGGTTTGATGTTTAGAGTTTAGGGTGGGGACATCAATTGGAAAAAAAGCGTAGTGGAGTGTTGTATTTGTAGCCGGAACAGCGGTTGTTTGTGCGTTCGAGAACAGTGTTTTTTGCTCTTTCTGGGTTGGTGAGCCATTTGCCACCTGCCGTAGGTGCAGCATCTGTGTGTGTGTGGGGGGGGGGGGGATCCATTGGCCAAAGAGCGTAGTGGTTACATCAGCCAGTGTGCTGTCACAGTTGGAGTGTCGTGTTTGAAGCCGGACCTGAGGTTGTTCGTGCGTTCAAGAACAGTGTTTTTTTTAGTTTTTCTGGGTTGGTGCGCCATTTGACGCTTGTCGCAGCTGCAGCATCTAAGGGTGCCCATGCAAACAGGTGGATGCTGCAGTCCGTTTGCGAGTGGGTGGGTGGGAAGGGGGGGGGTGAGAGCGAGAGAGCAAGAGAGGGAGAGAGGGAGGGAGGGAGGGAGAGAGAGAGAGAGAGAGAGAGAGAGAGAGGGAGGGAGAGAGAGAGGGGGAGGGAGAGAGAACGAGAGAGAGGGAGAGAGACAAAGAGAGAGAGATTAAGAGAGAGGGAGAGACAGAGAGAGAGACAGAGAGGGAGAGAGATCGAGTTGGTGATAGAGAGGGAGAGAGAGAGGGAGAGACAGAGAGGGTAGAGAGAGAGAGAGAGAGAGAGAGAGAGAGAGAGAAAGAGAGAGAGAGAGAGAGGGAGAGAGAGGGAGAGAGAGGGAGGGAGAGAGAGGGAGGGAGGGAGGGAGAGAGAGCACCACACACCGCCCATATTGAGACCCCAGGTTGGAACATAACCTTGGAGTGGAGCCGCATGTGCTTCGAGAGTCCAAACTTCTCATAATTCTGTTTTTTCAACCCACCTAGAGACCCTAGGTTGGGACAAACCTTGGAGTGGAAGCGCCCGTGCTTCAGGAGTGGAAGTTGGGACAAAGGTGAGACAAAGTTGGGACAAAGTTGCGACAAAGTTGGGACAAAGCTGAGACAAAGTTAGGACACACCTTGGATCGGAAGCGCACGTGCTTCAGGAGTGGAAGTTGGGACAAAGGTGGGACAAAGTTGGGACAAAGTTGCGACAAAGTTGGGACAAAGCTGAGACAAAGTTAGAACACACCTTGGATCGGAAGCGCACGTGCTTCAGGAGTGGAAGTTGGGACAAAGGTGGGACAAAGGTGGGACAAAGTTGGGACAAAGCTGAGACAAAATTAGAACACACCTTGGAGCGGAAGCGCCCGTGCTTCAGGAGTGGAAGTTGGGACAAAGGTGGGACAAAGGTGGGACAAAGTTGCGACAAAGTTGGGACAAAGCCGGGACGCACCTTGGAGTGGAAGCGCACGTGCTTCAGGAGCCCAAACTTCTCGACATACGCCTTGATGTAAGCCTGCGACAGGGCAGAGGGGAAGGTACAGGGTTTACACGCACGCGCCTGGAGGACCCAAGGGCGTGAGATAAGGCCTAGACTACACGTCCAGGGAATGCGAACTGCAGGACGCGGTCGGCGGCAGCACGAGCCACCACTACTTGCCATGGAAAAACGGCCACGGCCACAACCCCCTGGCTACTGCGTCGGTTCAAACGATTAACCATGCGATGGAATGAGGCTTAAAACACGCGCTCTCTATGCGCTGCTCGGATCGTAAATCCATTGGGAACCGACGGAGTTGTGTGCTATGGGGTGTGAGCACTTTGTCGCTTGCCCCCTCCGGCCCCCGCGACCTTGTACTGCATCCTGCGGAACCGTCCTATGTCCTACGTACAGTCAGAACGCCGACCCCTCCCCGCTCCCTGCCCCCCCACAAGTAACAAGTAACACAGGGTTTCCAGCTAAGCAGGCTACTTTTCTACTCGAGATCACCCGCCGATACTCCAGCACACTGAAGTGTACTAGAGTACCGCCGGCTCCCGGCCGATAGACTACCGCTTCCGACGGCTAGACTACCCCAAACAGCGGTCTCTGAGAGACACATCTGGCAAGGAGCATATAGGAGAGGATCGTCCTCAGGGTCACAGTAGTGCCGCATAGAAACAAAACACACACAGACACACGCACACGTACACTTCTCCCCAAACACACCCACATACCTGCACCTCTGCCCCAGTGGGGATGGCCTCCTTGGGCATCAGGTGGGGCGGGTAGGGGAAGTCTGGGAATACGTAGAGTTCGTGCTCCACTGTTTGTGTTAAGTGTGGAGTGTGGAATGAGTGGTGAGCGGTGTGTGCCGGTGTGAATGCGGTTTTGGTTTTTTAAAAGATTAAACGAAATGGGTGTGTAGGCGTGTGGAGGGTAAGGGAAGGGAGTACGTAGAGGTCAGGCTCCAATGTTTGTGTGGATGTGTGGGGTGTGGAGTGTGGAGTGAATAGTGTGTGACGGTGTGAATGTACCTTTCAACACAAAAAAATAGGGCCACAGGTGTAGAGGGTAGGGGAAGTCGGGGAAGAAGTGTTCCACTGTTTGAGGGGATGTGTGGAGTCTGGAGTGTGGAGTGAGTGGTGTGTGGCGGTGTGAACGCAGTTTTTTTGTGTGAACAGCGCAGGATAGCCTGGAGCAGCGGCAAAATGATGATGGGGTGGAGGCGGCGTGGCGGGTAGGGGAAGTCGGGGAAGAGGTGGCGTTTGTGCTTCACTGTTTGTTTGGAGTGTTGAGTTTGGAGTGTGGAGTGTGGAGTGTGGAGTGTGGAGTGTGGAGTGTGTGACAGTGCGAATCAGAGTGATCATCATACGATTGACTGTCCATCTGAAGGCAAATGGCATTGGGGTAATTCAGGCAGCCTCCACGACAAATCTGCCGCCCTTGGAGGGTGGGACCTGGCCATGCATGAGGCATGGGGCGTCGGCTGAAAATTCATCACTCACTCTGCAGCTGGTACCCCACATAGTTTTGCCGCCACACGCCGCCGACAGAGTCTGTCGCTTCTAGAACCACAACCTGTTTGTGTGTGTGTGGGTGTGTGTGTGTGTGTGTGTGGGTGTGGGTGTGGGTGTGGGTGTGGGTGTGGGTGTGGGTGTGGGTGTGGGTGTGGGTGTGGGTGTGGGTGTGTGGGTGTGGGTGTGGGTGTGGGTGTGGGTGTGGGTGTGGTGTGGGTGTGGTGTGTGTGGGGGGGGGGGGTGGGGGGGGGGTGGGGGGTGTGGGGGGGTGTGGGTGAGAGAGAGAAATGGACAGGCACGGTGATGTATGTGCGTGAGATAGAGAGAGATAGAGAGAGAGAGAGATAGAGAGAGAGACAAGGAAAGAGTCGGAGTGCGAGCGCGTGTGTGTGTGAGAGTGTGTAGTTCTGATGCCACACGCCGCCAACGCAGTCCGTCGCTTCTAGAACCTGTGTGTGTGTGTGGTGGGGGGTTAAGAGAACAAGAAAGAGAGAGAGAGAACCATGATCTCTGTGCGTTGGGTGGGGGGGGTGAGAAAGAGACGGAGACAGAGAGAGAGAGAGGGGGGGGGGAGTGAGGGAGAGATGGAGGAAGACAGGGATGCGTGTGAGAGAGCGGAGAAGAGTGCGTGCTGTTGCCTATCACCTCTCTACCAAAATCCCAACGTCTGGCGCGCAAGTGGGGGCAGTCATAACACCTGAGGCGGTCGGGGTTGCGCCGCAGGCGGTGGTGGGCGCCTAAGGCAGTCGGGGTGGCGCGATCCCGCGGGCCTGTGAACCTTGACCGTGCCCCCATGGGGAGGAGTCAGATCTGGGGGCCGAGTGCCCTGTCTAGGTCTAGCCCCGACCCACTAGCCCCCCACCACTCGTAGCCAGGCACCCGTCTGTAGTCGAATACGCTGCCGGTAGGTGCGTCACCCACGACTGTACAAAACATCATCAAGGCGGTCGATGTCATGCCAAACACGGTGCCCAAGGTGATCGGGGGTGCGCCTCAGGCAACGCCTCAGGCGGTCGGAGCGCTGGTGGCGCCTCAGGCGTCGCCTGATCTGGGCAAAGTCAAGACGCCGCTTTAACTGCGAACTTTGAACTACACTGCAGACTTGTAACTGTAAACTGCAGAGCAACACTCTACGCATCACTCTACGCTAGAGCTTGCGTGGCCTTGCGGGCTCTCCTAGTAGAGCCCCCGGAGACCAGTGATTCCCCTGCAAGCCGTATACGGCTCCGAGCCGGATTCCCCATTGCCCAGAAAACCACCCCACACTTAGTGGAAGAGGGTGCGGAGCGATGCGTTGGAAAGCTCTTGCCGAGAGCAGCACAACGGCATGCGTTGCATGAGCACCCACTGTGTGTTGTGCCTGGTGTGAGCGGTCAAAGTTGCTGAAGCCGGCAAAGCACTTATTACTAAAATCCTCCCAGGGAACACTGCCGGAGACATGAAGCCCAGGCCTTGACTCATGCCCCGGGGTCCTCTCGGCGCGCACGTGTATAACCTGTACCTTAACCCCAAACCCTAAACCCTAAGCCCCAACACCAGTGCCGTGTAGCCAGCACTGAGTATGTGGCGCGTCTGTTGCCAGTTACCTGTTAAGTTTGAAATATGAACTGTAAACCGTAGACTGTTGACTGCTAGGACTCCCTATTGCTGAAACTGAGTTTAAGGTGTCGGGCGCTAGCGCCGACACCGGTCTTATACATCATTACTGGTGTCACACAGACTGTAATATCCATCATCATTGCAGAGCATCACTCCTAGCACGCCTTGTCTAGAGTGGTTTCCTTTTCGGCGGGTGGAGCCATGGAGCCGGATTTCCAGTCGAATGGCAGTCTAATGGCTCAACAACAAAAACTCGAAATGAAATCACTGCTTGCCTTTCATCCAGCGACCTGAAACCACAAAACGCTAAAACCCTTAACCCTAAACCCTTAAACCCTGAACAATTCAACCCCTGAAAATGAACCCAATGCTTTCCTTGTATCTATTTAGGGTTTAAAACCCTCAGGCCCTCCCCAGGCTAGCGTGTACCAAAAGTGCAGGGTTTGGTGCCAAACGCAAAAACCCAGTTTAGAAACGGGTCGGGTATCGCCCACGGTGCCCCGAAGCACTTACCTCCTGAGCAAGAAAGTTTACACACATGCTGGAGCAGCCGCATGAGGCGGGGGAGGGCGGGGGAGGGCGCACCAGTGATTCCCCTGCGAGCCGTATACCGCTCCGAGCCAGATTTCCCATTTCCCAGAAAACCACCACACACTTAGTGGGAGAGGGCGTGGAGTGGTGCGTTGGAAAGCTTGTGCCGTGAGCAGCCCAACAGCATGCGTTGCATGAACACCCGCTGTGTATTGTGCCTGGTATGAGCGGTCAAAGTTGCTGGAGCCGGCAAAAAACGAATAACTAAAATCCTTCCCAGGGACCACTGGGGCGCACAGGCGCTGTGCATTGAGTTATCGTCCGGGGTCACGTCTCCCAAAACGCGAGCCTCTGAACTCGGCGCAACAAAAAACACAATCTTGGAACAGGTCGTGTATCGCCCATGGTGCCCCGAAGCACTTACCTCCTGAGTAAGAATGTTTACACACATGCTGGAGCAGCTGCATGAGGCGGGGGAGGGCGGGGGAGGGCGCACAGGCGCTGTGCATTGAGTTATCGTCCGGGGTCATGTCTCCAAAAACGCGAGTTTCTGAACTCGGCGCAACAAAAAACACAATCTTGGAACAGGTCCCTCGTGTGGGCCCTCTACTGTGCATTGGACGACTGTGGGCGCCGGTGGTGCGTCACGGCATGCGCCGTGGGCGCCACACGACCGTCGCAAACGCCACCTGTCGGAAATGACAATTTCAATATCGGTCCCAGCGCGGCCCCCGGGCATCCCACGCCCGGGAATCGTCAATGATACATGTTTGTGCCTTATAACACGGGGGTTGGAGCCCCCGAAAGAGCTTGCGTGGCGGGTTGCATGAGGCACAACACAGCCACCCCGTAGGTCCCAATCACGGCCCCCGGGGCACGCGCGCCCCAAATACGCGTAGATAAGCAGCTATGGCGATATGTGACATCGCGCGGGACGCAGGGAGGGCGCCTCGGCGCCGCATGACCCATACCTGGGCCCTACCTAATGCCCTGCGCCACCCCAGCAGCCCACCCGGATGCCTACATCGCGCGGCACAACCTTGTAATAGCGTATGCAGGCCATGTGCAATCGTGGGGGCACGCAAAGGGGCATTTTGGGGTGTCCCCAGTTGGCAAGTTTGGCATCAATTTGGTACGTGCTAGCCTGGGAAGGGCCCTCAACCCTAAAACCCTAAAACCCTTAACCCTAAAACCCTAAACCCTAAACCCTAAACCCTTAACCCTTGAACCCTAAACCCTTTAAGCCGAGACAATTCAAACCCTGAGAATGGAATCACTGCTTGCCTTGTATCCAGCACTGAGAAGGTTAAGGGTTTGACACCCTAAAACCTAAAACCCTAACACCCTAAACAATTCAACCCCTGAAAATGAAATCACTGCTTGCCTTGTATCCCGCACTGATAAATTTTAGGGTTTTAAACCCTAGACCCTAAAACCCTAAAACCCTAAACAATTAAACCCCTGAAATGAAATCACTGCTTGCCTTGTATCCAGCACTGAGCAGGTGGCGCGCCGCTTGTAGGCCTGCCACGCCCGCGCCGACCTGCGAGTGCGTGTGTGTGTGTGTGCGTGTGTGTGTGTGTGTGTGTGTTGTGTGTGGTTGTGTGTGTGTGTGTGTGTGTGTGTGTTTGTGTGTTTGTGTCTGTTTGTGTGTGTGTGTGTGTGTTTGTGTGTTTGTGTCTGTTTGTGTGTGTGTGTGTGTGTGTGTGTGACAGTGTGTGTGACAGTGTGTGCTTGTGTGTGTGTGTGTGTGTGTGTGTTTGATGTTACAGTCCGTCGGACACCTTCGTGTGTGTGTGTGTGCGCTTGTGTGTGTGGTGTGTGTGTGTGGTGTGTGTGTGTGTGTGTGTGCACGTGTGTGTTTGTGTGTGTGTGTGTGTGTGTGTGTTGGTATGTCTCAGGCGGTGGCAGACGCGTTTGGAAAATATTTCCATGTCCTCCACACTCCACTCCGCTCGGAAGTCGACGAAGCCACCCTCGCCTCCCACCTCATCTTCACCCACCCACCACCCCCGCACCGCTCCCCTCTCCCTCCCCCTACTCCTCCTTACAGCTACTCCCCGCTCCGCCTCAATCCCCCTCCCCCCGTCCTCCCCTCCGCCTCCCCCTCCTTCCTCCCCCTCTCCCCCCTCCTCCCTCCCTCTCTCCCGTCCCTCCCTCCCCTCTTCATTTCCCTCCCTCCTCCTCCTCCACTGTCGCCCCCCCTCCCCCTTTTCCCCCCCTCCTCCTCCCCCCTTGCCTCCCCTCCCTCTCTGAGCGAGGTGGTCTCCGGGATCAAATCCCTCAGGAACTCTGCCCCCGGCTCTGACGACATCACCTCCCCCCTCCTCAAACACGGCGGCACCGCAACCGCAACCGCCCTCCACCAGATCATCCTTACCTGTTGGAACACCACCTCCATCCCCGCCGCGTGGAACCAAGCAGACATCTGCCCCCTCTACAAGGGCGCATCCTCGGGCCCACCCACGCGCAGCAAGTCCTACCGCGGCATCTCCCTCCTGCCCGTCGCTGGCAAGGTCTACACTCACATCCTCCTCAACCGCCTCAAGCTCCAGCTGGAGCCCACCCTCCACACTTCCCAGTTTGGCTTCCGTCCGGGCCGTGGCACCTCCGATGCCATCTTCACCCTACGACGCCTCCAAGAGGAGTCACACCGCGCCCACGCCCCCCTCCATGTGGCTTACGTCGACCTGTCCAAGGCGTTCGACAGTGTCAACCACGCCGCCCTTTGGAAAACCCTCCTCCACCGCGGCGCGCACCCTGCCCTCCTTGCATGCATCGAAAGCCTCTACTCTGGTGCCACCGCCAGAGCCCGAGTCAACGGTGCATACTCCGCCCCTTTCCCTCTCAAAGCTGGCGTCAAGCAAGGCTGCCCCCTCTCTCCCCTCCTCTTCAATGTCCACATCGACACAGTTGTTCGGTCCCTGATTGCCCAGCTCCCCAACGCTGGCATTCAAATTGGCTACATGATCGACGGAAAACTGTACACCCCTGAGTCCCGCAAGGACTTTTTGACCACCATCCTCCCCCTCCTTCTCTACGCCGACGACATCGCCCTGCTCGCCCCCTCCGAGGAAGACCTCCGCACCATGCTCACCCTCCTCGACCGCATCTGTTCAGACCTGGCCCTTGCGATCAACTACGACAAAACCATGGCACAATCCCTCGGCCACCCTTCTGCCCACACCGTCCCCTCCGCCCCTATCACCATCCCCTCCAACTCCTCATCTACCCCCCACCTGGTCCACTCCACCTCCAAGTTCAAATACCTGGGAAGTATTCTGTCCTCCCCCGCCGCCCCTTCTGATGACGCTCCCTACACGTCTGATTCCGACATCCTCGACTCAGAGATCTCACGCCGGATCGGAAGTTCCTGGTACGCCTTCAACCGTCTCACTCCCCGGCTCTGGAACTCCAACTCAATCTCTCCCACTACCAAGATCCACCTCTACAACGCCTTTGTGATCTCTGCCCTACCGTATGGCTGCCAGACATGGACGTTTAACAAGGCCCACATCCACCGACTTGAAGTAACCCACAACCGCTTCCTCCGCCTCATCAAGGGCATCCCTCCTCACACCACAGAGCACACCTCCACCACGACGATGCATGCCTCCCCCCCTTGTACGTTCCCCATCATCGACACGATCAACAAGCACCGTGCTACGTTCATCGGCTCCCTCATCCGCCGCCTCCCACCTCCCCCGTCCCCCCGCCCCTACATCTCCACACACCCGCCCGTCCCTTCTCCCCCCCCACTCCCTCCCAACATCATATACCCCCCCACTGCCGCCCTTTTCGCGTACCGCCGACCGGACATGACTTCGCTCTATGCCGGCGGCGCCATCACATCCTACCGGCTCAGCGCCGGCAACTTTTTCGCCCACTCTGTCAAGTTCCGTTCCTCCGCAAACACCCACTTTTCCAACTTCAAACGCGACATCTCCAAGCACCCCGAGTTCATGGACCTCTTGTCCAAGCGAGTCACACCCGAGTGGATCCTCTTAGCGAGATTTCCACAACTGTGGAGGTCAATCTGCCGAGACCTAGTTTAAACTCAGTCGAAGCGGAGTGACGAACACAGCCGTCAGTGACCCGCATTTGCCCCTTTCCCCCACTGCTTTTTGAATGAGGTTATTCACCCTCTTGTTGGCGCACGGTTGGTCACCCGCCTCCAAATGGAATCTCCTCAATGATGGCCAGAAACAGCCTATCTAGGTCTGCCGTGCAGAGTTCTCTGTCACGATATCTCTCTCTCTCTCTCTTGGTATGTGTGTGTGTAGGGGGTGGGTGGGTGTGGATGTTTTTGTTTGTGTATCGCCTTAAAAGTCCATCGGACGTGTGTGTGTGTGCGTGTGTGTGTGTGTGCTCGTGTGGGTGTGGTGTGTGGGTGTGGGGGTGTGGGGGTGGGTGTTGTTGTATGTGTGTGTGTGTGCGTAGGGGGTAGGTGGGTGTGGGTGTGTTTGTTTGTGTGTCAGCTTTAAAGTCCATCGGACGTGTGGGTGGGTGTGTGGGTGGGTGGGTGCGTGTGTGTGGCAGGGCACGGATGCGCTGCTCTGGGCCTGTTTTTGTCAGCACAAATCTTATGCTCAGGACCATTTTGTGTGTGTGTGTGTGCGCTCGCGTATGGTGTGTGTGTGTGTGTGTGTGTTTGCGTCAGTGTGTTCGCACGTGTGAGTGTGTGTGTATGTGTGTGTGTGTGCATGTGTGTTGTGTGTGCATGTGTGTGTGTGTGTGTGTGTGCTTGCGTGCGTGCGTGTGAGTGACAGTGACAGCCGTGTGGCCATGCACAGTTGTGTATGCATGTCAGTGTGCGCGCATCGTTTGTGTGGGAGGGGGGGCGTGCTTGTGTGTGCTAGACACCTAGCTAGCTTGTGGGCAGTGGTAGGAAACCACAATAGCTGGGGGCCTTTCGACCCTTGCTGCTCAGGGGGTTTTCAGCTCCATTGGAGCTTTCGAAGCCTCCCTTTCCCCTCCCCACTCACCACCAGCACCGTGCGTACCGAGCTGTAGTCGTTCACTCCGGGCGGCGACGCTGCTGCTTTCCCAGGCTCGCTCGTGAACGCATGCATGCATGTAGTGGGTACCGCCACCTCACTCTGCCGGGCCCGCCGGCCCGCCAATGCCCCTCCACTGGTGCTCCACTCCCACGGGCTGCCCATGGAGCTCATTGAAGGCCCCCGCGTGCTCCGATGAGGCGTGTACCCTGGACGGTCGCAATCGCCGCCGAGAGCCTCGATTGATACAGCCGCCGTCAAGATTCTCTCACGGCATGCTACGTGTAGTGCTAATTATGTTAATGCAAGAGTTGTCGCGCCCCAGATATGAGATGATGACGATGGCAGCTCCGGAGCAACACGAGCCACACCTCCCCAACTTGGCCCAACCTTGTCATAATACCTTTTGGATGACTGCATGGCGAGGCCATTGGGTGCGCGTTGCGGCATTGGGCGCACACAGCTGCCAGGGTGCTTGGGCCGCGTAAATCTGCGCCAGGGTGTTGAACGCGCGCGGGGCGATGCTGAGCAATTTAAGCCACTTCCGCTCTCCAAAGCTGTGTTCTTACAGCTGTGAAGGTTTCTTCACCAGTAATCTTGGATCACATGGGTCAATGTGCAAGCCGCGGCAGCCGCCGGGAGGCGTTTCACGATGATCATCGTCCTCATGAGGACCGCTCGCCGCAGGAGGAAGGGACGGAACAGGCGACATACTCGCAGCAGGTGAGCGAGGCAGTCCACAATGAGAACTGGTTGCCGCCGCGGCCACTCTCTCCCTGCCAGCGGGAAGGGAGAGAGAAGGCGACATGCACGCGAAACTCGCAGGCGGCTAAAATGGCATTCATCACAGCGGCGGAGCATTGCGACGTAGGCTCCATGAAGCGGCTGCTCAACCGCTCTGCCGACCCAGCACGGATGATCATGCACACACATTGCCACTACACTGAGTGCACTGCCCTTATGTGGGCTGCCAACAAGGGCCACGTGGACGTCATGCGCCTGCTGCTCGACCACCCGCGTGCCGACCCTGGAGCCATGATGGTGCATACAGTTTTCGGAGCTCACACCGCTCTCACGCTGGCCGCTAAGTTTGCTGCTGGCCCAATCCACCTCTACAATCCGCCGTGCCCTCTCCCGCCCTCCTGCGCACCCCTCCTTCTTCTGCTGCGCCGTGTCCCTGTCGAGTCGCAGCCTAGCAGCCCCCAGCAGGCGCACATGAGCAAGGTGACGGAGGAGCTGTACTCAGGCCCGAGGAGCCTGCTTCACGACAACACGCCGGACGACGACCGCGACGAGTTCGTGTGCCTGCTGCTTGCGCTCAGACAGCCCTGTGGTGTCGCGCATCATCCGCAAGCTGGCCAGTGTGCCACATGCCATCAACAAGGCAGACGTGGAATTGGCACTGGCGCGGCAGAACAACGCGTGAGCCTGCTGCGCCCACCGTGCCCAGTGCCCTCCTGCTGCAGCTGCCTGGTGCACGAGCAGCACGAGGAGAGTCTGCTGTGCTGTTTTGTTGTTCCAACCGATCAGGTCACGGTTAAGGAGCCTGCACATCCTCTGGGGGGGGGGCGCCCACGCCAGGGAGAGCGTTGATGGATGCCATTGACAGCGCTTGATTTTAGCAGACCAGTAGTTCTGCGGAAGTGACCAGCCCACACGAGGTGGGGCAGTGGAACAAGCTTGTTCCAAACTTAAGTTCACGGACAACCCATGAGGTGGGCCAGTGGAACAAGCTTGTTCCGAATTTAAGTTGGCGGACAACCCACGACTGTCTCTTTCCAGGTACAACTGTTTACGTCCAGGTGTATCTTTCCATGATTTGCTGGTGATGCCATATAACGTGTTGGGGCTAAGCTCCTGCCAAACGCTGGGGCACTGCGAGCACAATGAAGCTGTTTGTGAACCCCTGTTGCCTCGATTTGGCAATCGTTATCCCTTTTGACGCAGCAGTTCCAGAGATGCCCAGTGATCAGCTTCCGCCCACATCCAATGCGAGTCTGCACGCGCAACTCGCCACGCGTGTGTGCAGCCGCGTGCGTGTGGACGGCGGCGCTGCAGACAAGCCCAAGGCCAGAGTAGCGGGCAGGCAGATGGAATCCCATGCCCGCCCCCCCCCCCCCCCCCCGCTCCCTTCATCCCGCAGCCGTCATCATGATTGCCATAGATTGCGTTAATGGGGGCAACACAGTAGCAGCAGAGGGAGCGACAAGCACCAGCACCCGTTCATCCTCTTGGTTTTACAGTTTTCGCATTTGTCCTTTGAACCTGTCCCCCGCGTGAGCGTGAGCTTGGGTGACGCATCAGCAGACAGAGTGGTCGTCAGGTGGAGCCAGAGCCGAGGGCGGAAGGCAAGCCCTGGTGCAGAGCGGGAAGCGACTGTGTGGGGTCGCACCTGGAGATGGATGGTGAATGTGCGAGATGCCGCCTGCAGCTGGCGAACAACTTGGGGTGCAGACTTCAGAACGTGGTGTGAGTGGAAATATGTGTGTGGGGGGAGTCCTTCGCGGGGTCGACAGGAGATGCATCTTACAACGTGCAGCCGAGCGGTGCGCGCGTATGCGTGCTCTGTCCTCTCTCGCTCACAGGTCAGTCTGTCTACATACATGTCACACACACAAGAGTGGGGTCCCCTGCCACCATCCCAGTCAGGTGCTCGGGCAATAAGCGCCGAGCACGGTCGTAGAGGCATCCTTGGCGCCTTCCCTGATGCCTTCAAGAAGCCTCCCACCACCATCACATGTCATCGAAGAAGCGCATGAGCACGCAGGCGTCCATGTCCTGCACCGCGCCCTCGCCCTCGCCCTCCTCCGCCTGCTGCTGGTCCGCGCCGTGCGCAGCCGCCGCCGAGCCACCCGCCCCACCGCCCCCTGCCTGGTGCTGCTGCTGCTGGGGACCGCCCGCGCCAGCAGACGTAGACGCCCCGCCAAGAGCAGCAGCGGCAGCAGCCGCCACAGAAGCCGCAGCGGCGCTCGCGCCCGCGCCCGCGTTGGCGCCCGCGCCCCTCACGCCCCTCCCTGCCCTGCCGGACGCCTGCGCCTGCGCGGGTGGAACGTCGTGCGCGCGGGGGGGGGGGGGGGTGACGGATCAGACCCCAAATGCCACACAGGCCCCGGCGCGTGTGTGCCCAGCTCGCAGCTCCTCCTGCCCAACCACCAACGCCGAAAGCAGCCCCCCCCCCCCTCCCCCCCCCCCGACATCCCCACCCACACACCAACATCCACATATACACACACACACCTTGTGTACTCCTCGTCTCCAACTCCTCCTCCCCAACCACCAACGCCGAAAGCAGCCCCCCCCCCAAGACAACCCCACCCACACCAGCACCCCCACACTCCCATACCTTGAATTCCTGCAGCCTCAGCACGCGCGCCTCCACACTCTCGGCAGCGATGATGCGCACCATGCGCGTGGGGCGGGACTGCCCCAGGCGGTGCATGCGCGCGGCGGCCTGCGCCTCGAGCGAGGGCGCAAGGCTGGGCTCCATGAGGAACGCGTAGCTGCGTGCGTGTGTATGTGTATTTGTGTGTGTGTGTGTGTGTGTGTGCGTGTGAGCGTGTCGACCTGCTGGCTGGGTGTGTGTGGAGGAGAGCGCGAGGGCGCGAGGCTTGGCTCCATGAGGGACGCATAGCTGCGTGCGTGTGGATGTGTGTGTGGATGTGTGTGTGTGTGTGTGCGTGTTCGTGCGTGTGTGCGTGAGTGTGGAGGAGAGCGCGAGGGCGCGAGGCTGGGCTCCATGAGGAACGCGTAGCTGCGTGCGTGTGTGTGTATGTATGTGTATGTGTGACTGTGTGTGTGGGCGTGTGTGTGTGTCCATCTGCTGGCTGGTTGTCTGTGGAGGGGAGAGCGAGGGTGCGAGGCTGGGCTCCATGAGGAACGCGTAGCTGCGTGCGTGTGTATGTGATAGCGTGTGTGTGTGTGTGTGTGTGTGTGTGCGTGTGCGCGTGTGTGTGTGTCGATCTGCTGGCTGGGTGTGAGTGGAGGAGAGCGCGAGGGCGCTGGGCTCCATGACAAACGCGTGGCTGCGTGTGTGCGTGCTGCGTGAGATAGGCACAGGAGGGCGACATTGGGAGGGTCCAATGTGCTGGCTGCATGTGTGTGTGGAAGAGATCGTCGTCGTCGAAAGCAGGAGAGGAGATCCATCCCGCCCACTCCACTCGCACTCCCCACACCAGGCCATTCACACCTCGCGCACGTGAGCGTCAGCCCAGCAGCGCCGCTCGCCGTGTTCATGCGGATGAGCAGCACGCGGCACGCAGGGTCGTGGAGGAACCGCTGCATGCAGCAGATGGAGGGGGGGGGGGGGCGTTTGTGTGTGTGTGTGTGTGTGTGTGTTCATGCGGATGCGCAGCACGCGGCATGCAGGGTCGTGGAGGAACCGCTGCATGCAGCAGATGGAGGGGGGGGGCGTTTGTGTGTGTGTGTGTGTGTGTGTTCATGCGGATGCGCAGCACGCGGCATGCAGGGTCGTGGGGGAAACGCTGCATGTGCGCGCGTGTGTGTGCGTATGTATATATGTGTTGTGCGTGTGTGTGTGCGCGTGTGTGTGTGTGTGTGTGTGTGTGTGTTCATGCGGATGAGCAGCACGTGGCAATCAGGGTCGTGGAGGAAACGCAGCAGTGGGCGAGGAGGGTTGACGGGTGGCGGGTGGCGGGGGGGGGGGGGGGTACAAGTCTGTTCGAGTCAGCCGGGTCGTGCGGGGAGAGTTTGCAACGTGTCCAGCGGGTGTTAAAGACAGAGTGGCCAGCGAAGAGTGGCGGAAAGTGGCGGGAAGTTGCAAGGCGGGAGCGGAGGGATATGGGGGGCGAAGGGGGGGGGGGGAGATAAGAAGGACAATGCGCACACACGTACACCAAATATGTGTCTACACACACACGCAGGCACATGTACACACACACATGCACGCAACCTGCAGCGGTGCAGACTGCCCCGCGGAGAGCTGCGCGTGTGACACGGAGTTGGCAGAGAGTGCTTCGCCCACGAGGGCGAGCAGGCGTCCCCAGCTGCTGAACACGAGCACCTGTGTGCGCGCGTGTGTGTGTGTGTGTGTGTGTGTGTGCGTGTCGACCCCGCCCGCCTGGCTTCCCACCTGGCCCACACCCACTGCCCCATCTGCCCCTCTTGCCATCACGTCTCCCCCCCCCCCGTACCCGCCCCGCGCCAGCCCCCGCCGCCCCATCCCCTTCCCCCACACTCTCCCCCCCCGTAACCGCCCACGCCCACGCCGCCCCATCCCTTTCCCCCACACCTTCCGAGCCCTCAGGAGACGAGATTGAGGCCGCTATCAAGGCACTCAAAAACACCTCCCCGGGCTCCGACGCCATCACCGCTCCCCTCATCAAGAGCGGCGGCCCCGCCGTCGCCTCCGCCCTCCACGACATCATCTGCTCATGCTGGGACACCAACACCACTCCTACCTCGTGGAGACAAGCGGAGATCTGCCCCCTCTACAAGGGCGCAACCTCAGGCCCGACCACTCTCTGCAAGTCCTACCCTGGCATCTCCCTCCTGCCCGTCCCGGGCAAAGTCCACACCCACATCCTCCTCGGCCGCCTCGGACGGCACCTGGAGCCATCCCTTCACACCTCGCAGTTCGGCTTCCGGCCCGGCCGAGGCACTACTGGCGCCATCTTTGCCCTACGCCGCCTCCAAGAGGAGTCCCACCGCGCTCACGCCCCCCTTCACATGGCCTACGTTGACCTCTCGAAGGCGTTCGACCGTGTCAACCACCCCGCGCTCTGGGAAACCCTCCGCCACCGCGGAGTACCCCCTGACCTCCTCGACCAACATCAAGAGCCTCTACTCTGATGCCACGGCCCGTGCCCGCGTTGGCGACGCACTCTCTGCCTCCTTCCCTCTGGAAACCAGTGTCAAGCAAGGCTGCCCCATCTCCCCCCTACTCTTCGACGTCTACATCGACACCGTAATCAGGTCCCTGATTGCCCAGATCCCCAACGCTGGCATCCAAATCGGCTACGTTGTCGACGGCGTCCTAGACACCCCCGAGTCCCGCAAAGACTACGACACAACCGTCCTCCCCCTCCTACTCTATGCCGACGACATCGCCCTGCTCTCCCTCTCCGAGGACGCCCTCCGCACCGTGCTCACCCTCCTCGACGGCACCTGCTCTGACCTCGCGCTTGAGATCAACTACAGCAAAACCGTTGCACAATCCCTCGGCCACCCGTCTGCCCACACCGCCCCCACCACCACCCCCATCGCCATCCCCTCCAACTCCTCCCCTACCCCCCACCTGGTTCACCACACCTCCAGCTTCAAATACCTCGGCAGCATCATGGCCTCACCCCCCACCTACCCCCCCTTCGACGACCCTGACCCCCCACCGCCCACCAACATCCTCGACGAAGAAATATCACGCCGGATCAGCTCCGCATGGTACGCCTTCACCCGCCTCACCCCACGTTTTTGGAAATCAGATGAGATCACCCTCACCACCAAGATCAACCTGTACAATGCCTTTGTTGTATCCGCCCTCTCGTACGGCTGCCAAACCTGGACGCTAAACAAAACTCACATCCACCGCCTCGAGGTAATCCACAACCGATTTCTTCGCCGCCTGAAAGCCCCCTCCCGCCACACCTTGGAGCAAATCTCCACTGCCAAGCTACATGCCGCGCACCCTCCCACCACTCCTATCATCGTCACCATCAACAAACACCGATTGTTGTTCATTGGATCCCTCGTCCGCCGCCTCCCCACCTCCACTCCTCCGCCCCCCACCCCTGCCAACCCCCCTCCCTCTCCCCCTTGCCTCCCACGCCTCCTCCGATCCCTCCCACGCCCCCTCCGATCCCTCCCAACCCCGCTCCCTCTCCCCCCTGGCCTCCCACGCCCCCTCCGATCCCTCCCACGCCTCCTCCGATCCCTCCCAACCTCCCTCCCTCTCCCCCCTTGCCCCCCACGCCTCATCCGATCCCTCCCAACCCCGCCCTCTCTCCTCCCTTGCCCCCCACGCCTCCTCCGATCCCTCCCACGCCTCCCCCGATCCCTCCCGACCCCCTTCCCTCTCCCCCCTTGCCCCCCACGCCTCCTCTGATCCCCCCCATGCCTCCTCCAATTCCTCCCAACCCCCATCCTTCTCCCCCCTTGCCTCCTACAACCCTCCCCTCCCCTTCCCCGCCCGCCGAACCCATGTTCCCAGCCACCGCCGCCCTTGTCATGCACCGACGACCAGACGTGATACCCTACCAAGGTGGGGTCATCACCTCCTATCGTGAGAATGTCCAAGACATTTTCGAATCCTACGTGTTCAAGACTGCCGCCACAACGCAGTTTGACAAGGCCAAGAAGGAGTACGCCGAGTCCCCACCGGAGTCCCAGCTGAAGACCGTCCCCGAGCTTGCTGTGATACAAGCCCGCAGGCGGCCTCCCGGGTGGCTCACCCTCGCGAGGTTCCCACGCCTGTGGAATGGTATTTGCAGAGACATGGCAGCCAATGCGGGAGCAGCCAGCCAACAAAGTAGATAATGATGATGATGGTGGTCACAGTCAGCAAGCCTTCAGTCAGCAAGCCTTTAGGTAGATGCCAGTGCCTCAGAGGCAACCCCCCGACCCCCCCAAACCAAGGATACTATCCACTCGATTCAGGCTCTGGTTGGTCACCCGCTATTCGAAAGACATCCCAGTGCACGGGTCAGACCTCGTAACAATTGCCGGGGTGTACTGCTGTTAGTAGTACAGGCATTGCCGGTGCATGCGGACGGCCTCATGTAACGCTTGGTTGGTTGGTTGGTTGGTTGTGTGCGTGTGTGTGCGTGTGTGTGTGTGTGTGTGTGTGTATCACAACGACGAGCAGGCATGCTCAGCTGCTGAACACCAGCACTTGGGTGCATGTGTGTGTGTGTGTGCGTGTGTGTGTGTGCGCACACGCCCCTGCAAGAGCGTGCGCTGGCAGGACCCACGCGCACCGCACTAAGGCACTTGTCCCGCACGGTGCATGTCAACCCCGACTATGTGTGTTTGTGTGAGGATGCAGGCGTGCGTGCATCTGAGGTTTGGCACTCCTCTTCGCTAAGAACCCCCCCACAGCCCGCGCCTTGAACATCATCAGCACCCTGCAATCAACTCGCCTTGGCACCCGGGTACCTCTCCTCGATCGACGCCAGCTCAGACAGCAGCGCAGAGATCTTGGCACCGTACTCTGCGTTCACGCTGGCGCCCGCTGCATCCTCGGCGGCGAGGCGCGCCGCCTGGGTGTGGAGGTGTGTGGAGGGTGTGTGGAGGGTATGAAGAAGCGCTCGCTGCGTCCTCGGCGGCGAGGCGCGCCGCCTGGGGTGTGGAGTGTGATGTGCACAGAGTGTGGTGGTTGGTATGAGTGAGCGTGCGTGCGGTTTGGTGTGTGTGGCAGGCTGCAAGCTGCTCGACCGCGCGTGCTCGTGGGACTGCGCTTACTTGTACGTCGGGCATGGTTGATACGTCTCAAGTTGCCCCCCCCCCCTCCCCCGTCCCAAACAAGCACATTCCTCGCTGACGGTGTGGGAGGGCACCGACCGCCCGCCCGCCCGCACCTCCTCCTCGGAGATGGAGTCAAAGAGGTCGTCGGTCGTGAGCGACGTGCGGCAGAGGGGGCACAGGCGCTGGGCGGCGTCTGCGAGGAGGGGAGCAAGGCGCGGTGTGATAGGTGCAAGGCAGGCGAGGGGTGTGTGCCGCGAGGCTGCACTTGGTCATGCCCCCCCCCCCCCCCCAGAAAGACCTCCCCACACGCACTCACCCCCAGAGACGATGTCGTGGATGCACTCGGAGCAGAACGTGTGGCCGCACTTGGTCACGGTCGTGCGCTCCGTGACATCGAGACAGACCGGGCACAGGTTGGTCTCTGGGTCCGGAGACGACGCGCCAGCAGCAGCAGCAGCGGCAGACAGGCCGGCGGCGGATGGGCTGGCAGCGGATGGACCGGCAGCAGCGCCAGCATCCACCGCAGCGGACACACCAGCCGCCTGGGGTGCGCCGCCCGCGAAGGCTGCTGCTTCCAGCAGCGCAGACGAGGCAGCCATGGCGAGCGACGCGTATGCGGGCTGCAGGCCTGAAGACCCGTCGCCTGCACACGCGGGATGGTGTCCAAGTCGTATGTGAGCGCCAGTGAGCAGGCCGGCAAGGCAGGCCATCACGACAGGCCATCCGGGTCATAAGAGTCGTCATGTTCCATGAGAGCAGGCCATGCGAGCAGCCAATTCAGGCCATCAGGGCCATCGGGCAGGCCATCACAGCATGCTATCCGGGCCATTGGAGCGACCAGAGCAGGCCATCACAGCAGGCAGTGGCTTTGCGTCATGGTGGGCGCTCCGGCGGGCGCCGCTCAAACCGCGAATGACACCCTAAACAAACAACCTGCAGCGCCAGACGCGCCAGCAGCCCCAGTAGTCGCGCCAGTGGCGGAGGCAGCAGCGTCTTTAGCGGCAGCGGCGGCAGCGGCGGCAGCGGCGGCAGCGTCGCCGCCCGCCGCCGCGCCCGCCGCCCGCCGCTCCTGCGCCATCTGCTCCTCCTCCTGGTGCAGCACGTGCTGCATGTTGTGCCACGCACGGGAGAGGTCGCCTGCACAAGGGGTTGGGTGGGTTGGGTGGGGGGCTACTGCGGGGCACCCAGCGAGTGCCTGCGTCCATGCCCTGCATCACTTTGTGCTGTGTTATGCCGTGCTGTGCCGTGCTGCGCTGTGCCGTGCCGTGCGCAGCAAGCACATGCATCGCCACCGCCGCATGCCATGCCATTCTGCGGCTGCGGCGGTGTGCTTGACGGGCACGGCCCCATCGCGGAGACCCCCAACCCCAACATGTGTCGTGGATGACCCGCCCACCACTGCAGCACCAGCATACCCAACTAAGCCCCAAGCGTCACACTCGCATGCAGCGCGCTTTACGGTCGCAGCCCCATCGGGGAGACCCCCAACCCCAACATGTGCTGTAGACGCCCCCCCACCGCTGAAGCAGCAGCATACCCAACTAAGCCCCAAGCGGCACACTCTCATGCAGCGCGCTTCACGGTCGCAGCCCCATCGGGGAGACCCCCAACCCCAACATGTGCTGTAGATGACCCCCCCACCGCTGCAGCAGTACACACCACCAAGCCCCAAGCGGCACACTCGCCTGCGGTGCGCTTCACGGCCGCAGCTGCAGATGGGCGCCCGCCCTCCTTCTTGTTCAGCAGCGCGGCCAACTCTGCGGTGTGTGCGCAAACAGGGGGGGGGGTGAGGTGGAAGAGTTGCGAGTGGCAGTTGCTTGCCCCCCCCCCCCTTCTTGCTCAGCGGCGCCGCCAACTCTGTGTCCGCACAAAAGACGGGGCGGGACGGGGCAGGGGCCGGGGTGTGTGGGTGGTGGGTGGGTAGGAGTTGTGAGTGGCAGTTGGTGCCCCCTGGCCCTACTTGCTCAGCGACGCCGCCAGCTCTGCCCACGAAGACGGGTGGGGTGGGGGTGTTTTAGCCTTGCAAGGCTCACTCACCTCGCACGCACCCCTCCGCGCGCATGATGGTCTCCTCTGCAGTCAGCGGCACCGCGGGCGCCTTGTCCTTGGCCTTGTCCTTCCCCTTCCCGCCCTTGCCGCCATGCTTGCGCTTGCCCCCCCTGCGGCCGCCGTCGCTGTTGCTGCCACTGCTGCCGCCGTCGCTGGAACCCCCCTCCGAGTCGGACATGGCCTCCGGCATGGAGCGCGGAGGCCGCTGCGTGCGCGTGCGCCGCTGCGCGCGGCCGCCGCCACCGCCGCCACCGTCGCTGCTGGTGTCGCTGCGAGCGTGCGTGCGTGCGTGTGCGCGTGCATGTGTGTGTGTGTGTGTGCGTGTGCATGGCGCAGGTGTGCGCCGTCGCCACCCATGCAAAGGTGTGTGCTTGGGACAGGAGGCATGCCCCTGTTGCGCTTGCGTGTGTGCATATCTGCTCAATCAGATTCCGCACAACCCGGATAGAGGGTGAGAATTTGCGCGATCGCTGCTGTACTAGACCACACACCCCCTGCACACACCTGAGGCTCTCAAATTCATCGAAGCGCACGGTGCGGCGGCCTGCGCGCTGAGCGCCGCCGCGCGCGCCGCCGCCGCGGGCAGCCTGATGGCCGGCCGAGTTGAGCGCGCGCGCCGGGGCTGGCGCTGTTGGCGCGCGCGCGGCGGCGGCGCTTGAGCCTGCGGCGGCGGCGAGGGCGCTCGTGCCTGCGCCGCTGCCGCCAGCGGCGCTGCCGCCCCCCGCTGCGGACGCGCCCCTGCCGACCATGAGCGTGCCGCCACCGCCGCCGTCCTGGCGGCGCGAGCGGCGCAGCAGCCCGGTCTGCGAGGCACGCATGAACACGGATTAGGAGTGAACGGTGACGCTTGGATTGTCCCGTGTGTGCAAGGGCGAGCCCGCGTTTCACACATTTCACGCTGCCACGCGCCTGCAGATTCTCTCCCCAGTTGTGTATGTCTATCTCTCTCCCTTCTCTCTCTCCCACTCTCTCTCTCCATCTCTCCATCTCTCGCACCCACCCACCCACCTGCGCAGTGTCCAGGAAGGACAGCGGCGGCATCCCGAGCCGCGACCGCATCTCGACCTCCGCGTCCATGCACGCCTGCACGGGGTGGGCAGGGGCAGAGGGGGGAGGAGGGGGGGGGGCAGGGGTTGGAAGGGGCAGGGCAGGGCAGATGAGAGGAGCGGGAGGGGGCAGGGGGAGGGGGGGACAGGGGCAACAGCAACAGCCACCAGCAACGCCAACTGCACAATCAACCTGAAGCTGCGCGGCCGCCCACGCATCGTCCACCACCATGCCCCCGCCTCCGTTGCCGCCGTCACCACCGCCGCTGCCACCGCTGCCACCAGCGGCGTCACCACTGGCACCGCCACCGCCGCTAGCAGCAGCAGCAGCAGCAGCAGCAGCAGCAGCCGCAGTAGCAGTTGCGTCAGCGCCACCAGTCCCGGCCGTCCCTCCGAGCTTCGCCCTCTTCCTCTGGCGCGGCTGCTTGGCACCCCCGCTGCCGCCGCTGCTCCCGCTGCCGTCACCTGCCGTGCGCTTGCGCTTGCCTGCGGACGCAGGTGGTGTTGTGGCCGTGCCAGAGGTGGATGCGGGGGAGACAGTGGTATCAGCGCCCGAGGAGCCGGGCGCGCCAGCTGCAGCAGCGCCAGCAGCAGCAGGACCAGCAGCAGCGGCAGTAGCCACAGAGGTGCCAGCGCCAACAGCAGTAGATGTGCCGGCGCCAGAGGTGCCGGGCGCGCCAGCAGCGCCTGCAGCGCCGGCCCAAGAGGTCGGCACGGCGCGTGGGAAGCGCATGCGGAGGACGTACGCCGCGCAGATGTGGAGCTGCGGGGCAGGTCGGGGTCGCGCGTAGTGAGTGGCGTGCAGACACACAGTAACCGCAGCCACCCCGCGGTTGCACTGTCTGCATAACGGGGACCTACTAGCCCCCGCACTGTCTGCATGGGGGAGCTTCAAGCCCCCCCACTGTCTGCATGGGGGACCTACAAGCCCCCCCCACCCTCCACCCCCCCGGACCCCCCCCCTGCCCACTCACATCCAGCTCCAGCCTCGCCCACCGCTTCCACCGATCCTTGGCTGCGCCCTCCGCCCCCTCTGCTCCCTCGCCCTCCACCCCCTCGCCGTCCTCCGCAGCAGCTGCAGCAGCCATGGCAGCAGCGGCGGTCGCATCAGCCTGGTCGGCGGCGGCGGCCGCTGCCGTCTCCGCCGCACCTGGGGGGTGGGATGGGGGTGGGGTTGTGAAGGTGCAGTCGATCGGCCGGGAGCCAACGGTGATCCAATTAATCCACCGAGGTGGTCTGGTGTGTCGGTGGGGTTTATATAAGTCGCACAGTAAAAGAACAGCCTGCATGGTTGGAAACCCCGTGCGAGCTACTTGTGCTGGTTGTGACACACAAGTCACACAGATATCCAGGAAAAGAGCGGGAGTTGGGGTTTGGCTTGGGGGTGTTTCAAGGTTGTTAGGGCCAGAACTGGACTTGGGTCTAGGCAGTGGTACTAGGACTAGAAGGCCGTCTTTGCCGGAAAGCCGATGTTACTGTTGTAAAGGTTCTGTAGTTGAGTATCTATACAAGCTTGTTCCGCACCCGGGACCAGCGAGCCGTCCGGGGAGCGCGAGCGCGCGACGGCACGGATGTCGGGGAGGGACGCGACGGACGCGTTGGCGCGGAGCTCGTCGAGCAGGGACGACAGGGTGCCGGCTGCGTGTGTTCGCGCGTGTGTGAGTGTGGGTGTGGGTGTGTGTTTCTGCGTGTTTCTGATTGTGTGTGCGTGTGCGAGATGCCATCCAGCCCCCCCCCCCCCCGGCGGCCGCCGCTCCTTACACACGTCGGCGGCCGCGTCCTCCCCCGCTGCCGCGTCTACACGCGCGCGCCACCCACGCACCCACCCACCCACCCACCCACCCACGCACACACACACGCACACACACCTGGCACGTCGGCGGCCGCGTCCTCCGCCGCTGCCGCATTGATGCGCGCGCTGAGCCACGCCACCGCTGCAGACTCAAGCTCCTTGAACGCCCTCAGAACGAGCGTGTCCATGATCTGTGTGGATCGTCACACACATACATTGTGGGTGTGGGGAGGTGTGGACTGATGTGGGGAGATCCGCACGCACACAGCCCGGGAGCGCACACACACACGTCGACAGGCGCTCTCGCTGCGCGGTCATCTCCCCTGGTCCGCGCGCCATCCATCCATACACACACACACCGCACCTGCCGCATCGACAGGCGCTCCCGCTGCGCGGTCACCCCCCCTGGTCCCTGCGCCATCCAGCCGCGCGCAATGTGCGGATGGCAACACGCCTGGCGCAGCGCTGTGAGCGCGGCCATGACGTTGGACGTGACCTGTGTTCACATATGCACAAGTGTGAATGTGCGTTACAGAGCGTGAGGCGAGAGAAACCGAGAGACACGGAAAGAGACGCAGAGAGACAGAGAAAGAGATACGAGGGTGTGTGCGTGGGTGGCAGCACGCCTGGCGCAGCGTTGTGAGCGCGGCCATGGCATTGGATGTGACCTATGTACATGTGTGAGTTTGCGCGTGTGTGTGAGAGAGAGAGGGAGACGGTGAGAGAGGGAAGATAGAGACCAAGAGAGAGACTGAGAGGGGGAGAGAGAGAGGGAGTAGGAGAGGAAGAGAGAGAGAGGCAACGAGAGAGCAGAGAGACATCAGAGAGATAAGAGAGAGAGACAGAGAGAGAGACAGAGAGACAGAGAGAGACAGAGACAGAGAGACACAGAGGGAGAGACAGAGAGAGAGAGACAGAGGGACAGAGAGACAGAGATAAGAGAGCGTGCATATGCGGGTGGCATGCGCGGGTGGCAGCGGCTTATTTTGAACGTGATGTGCCCAGTCACGCTGTTGTGGCTCTGCCTGGTCAGACACACACACACACTCGCAAACACACACTCACACACACATGTGCACACCCACACCTTGGCAGAGGTGTGCCCGGACACGCTGTTGTGGCTCTGCTTGAACTGCGTCATGACCTGGAGGTAGCGGCGCTTGATCTGCGGTGTGTGGTCGATTTTACAGTCCGTTGGACGCCTTTGATGGCGCATTAGAACCTAGGAAAGAGGCCGGCAGCTGTCAAAATTAGACCCCTAGCATGCCATCTGCCATCATGACTGCTGTGCACGCGGTGCGTGTCTCAAAACAGGCGACAAGGAAGCCAGCCATCTCGTGCCAGAACCTGGGGTTCTCCTGGCCTGGCCGAGGATTCATAAACTCCCGCATCCGCTCATCTAAATCAGCCTCCTCGGGGCGAGGGATGGACCGAAACAGGCTGTGGGCCCGCACCCGTGCCTCTTCATAGGCAGGGCACTCGAATATCATGTGTGCCTCATCCTCTAGCCCACCGCATAGACAGCACGCCCGCTGGCTGCGTCGCTGCCTCTGTCCCGCCACGGCGTAGCGCCCCCGCTCGATCTGCAGCTCATGGAGCCCCATCCTGAACCTAGCTAGAGCCGTGATCCAGGCAGCACTGTTCAGCCCTGAGCTCAACAGGGCCGGTGTCTCGCTGTCGCTACCCGCCATCCACCGCATGTAGGTCAGCATCTTAAAGCCGTGCGACCACTCCTCAGGTACATCTCGCACGGTAGTGCCGCTCGGCAGCGCCGGTGTGCTTGTAGCGGCGGCCAGCCACGCCGCGGTCGCCACGTCCAGCAGGTTGGTGATGCGTACCGGTCCCTCCTGGTCCCACGCCAAGGTGTGCCCCACAGTTCCGAGGCACACCTGCAAGCGTGCCGCCCAGCACGTCCCCCCCGCTTCCGCCAGCCCCCAGCTCTCCCGCATTGCATCTTTAAGCAGGTCACCGTCAGGCCGCCCCCGCGCCTTATCCCAAAAGCGCGTCGCCTGGCGCAGCCAATCTGCCGCCAGCGGCCGCCACCCCGCCTCCCGCGCCAAAATCCCCAGTTGCTGCCCGTTGCTGCGGACTCCTAGGGACGCACGGGTAAATTGCAGAAGCACTTCTTCCAGGGTGCGCCATCCGTCGCGTGCGGCCTTAGCGCCCCTCCCACTCCTGCCTCTCTCCCACCGTCCGCCCGCCCCGGCGAACATGCCCCCCCCAGCATCCGCCATCATCGCAGGGCCCCACACCTCACAACCGTAATTTAGCACAGGCCGTACTTGCGTGTCAAACAGGTGGGCCTTAATGCCAATATTATTAAGGCGTATCATACAGCATCTGCGAGTTCGCGCGTATCTGGTGCGCTGGCCCCTAGAGCGTCGGGTGCCCACGTCCCCCCCCACTGCCCGCCGGTGGTGAAAGAGCATGCCCAGATATGGGAACTCGTGTGTCATGGGTAGATCTGCCCCTGCAAACTTCAGCGTTACCCTCCCTCCTGTGTGTGTGTGTGTGCGTGTGTGCACAGCGTGACCGGGCGAGTCTCGGACTAGGCATGTAGACTAGGAGCCACCCACACACCCACACACCCACACTCTCCTTCTCTCTCAAACACACACCTGATCGTAGCGTCCACACACACATTCAAACCCACGCACATCTGCTCGTACACGCGCTCCACGTTGCTGAGTGGAACGACCAAGTCCTCGCGCACGCACAGAGGCAGGCACAGCCAAACACACACACACACACACACACACACACACACACACACACACACACTCACACCCCTGCACACCTGCTCGTAGCACACGCGCTCCACGTTGCTGAGTGGAACAACCAAGTCCTCGTGCACGCACGGAGGCAGGCGCAGCCACACACACACACACACCCACACCCACACACACACCTGCTCGTAGCACACGCGCTCCACGTTGCTGAGTGGAACGACCAAGTCCTCGTGCACGCACGGCGGCAGGCGCAGCTGCGCGTCGACATCAGCCTTGGTGCGGCGCAGCATCACACCCTTCGTGCACGTGTGTGTGTGTGTGTGTGTGTGCACGCATGGCGGCAGGCGCAGCTGCGCGCGACGCATCATCACGACTCTGAGAGGGGGGGCATTTATTGTTGTTGCTGTTGCTGTTGTTGCTGTTGCTGCTGCTGTTGTTGCTATTGTTGTTGTTACTGTTGTTATTGTTGTTGTTGTTGTTGTTGTTGTTGTTGTTGTTGCTGCTGTTGCTGCTGTTGTTGCTGTTTTTGCTGTTGATGTTGTTGTTGTTGTTTTTGTTTTTGTTTTTGTTTTTGTTGTTGCTGTTGCTGCTGTTGTTGTTGTTGCTGCTGTTGCTGCTGTTGCTGCTGTTGCTGCTGTTATTGTTGTTGTTGTTGTTGTTGTTGATGTTGTTGTTGTTGCTCTTGCTGTTGTTGTTGTTGCTGCTCTTGTTGTTGTTGTTCTTGTTGTTGTTGCTCTTGTTGTTGTTGTTGTTGCTCTTGTTGTTGTTGTTGTTTTTGTTTTTGTTTTTGTTGTTTTTGTTTTTGTTTTTGTTTTTGTTGTCTTGACGCTTACACAGTATAAACATCTCGCCAAGGCGCCGTCAGGGCGCGAAGACAAATTGGCTCGTATGTCCCGAGTACCGAGCCCCTACAAGTGTACCTTTTGAACCGCGTGCGGCGCACGCAACACACCCCACTCAAACGTGCACCTCCCCCAAAGGGAGGTTCACCGCATGATACGGCACAGTGATTTCCTTTTCAGGATTTTAAATTATTTTTTCCACAGCCGGATTTTGCTTTGACCGCGTTGACCGTTGACCTCCCGTTGACCGTTTGTCCTCATAAATAGGTCACTTGAAAGCTCTAGACGAGTTCTGTCTGGCGGGCTCGGCAGACTTACAATCCACTGAATGGGTTGAGCTATATTCAAGGTCAAAGTTCAGCCGGAATACAGCCAAATGGCTGTAGAGAGCCAAAAAGGAAATCACTGATACGGCAACACAGACCACAGACAGACACACACACGCACACACACACACACATCTTGACCAGCGCACACATCGAGAGCAGCCCTGCCAGGCTGTGCCCCGCTGCCTGAAACATCGACACACACACGCACGCACGTACACACGCACACGCACACGCACACGCACACACACGCACACACACACACACACACGCACACACACACGTACACACACACACCTTGACCGGCGCACGCATCGAGAGTAGCCCCGCCAGGCTGCGCCCCGCTGCCTGAAACATTGACACACACACACACACACACGCACACACACACACACACACAAATATGCACGCACACACGCACACACACACACACTCGCATGCACACACACACACACACACACACACTCACCCCCCCATCCACACACGCACCTTCACCAGCGCTCGCATGGACAGAAGGCCCGCCAGGCTGCGTCCCGCGTGCGGCGCGTGCAGCATCCCGCGCCACGCGTGTGTGCCGTGGAACGGCTGTGGTTTGCGTGTGTGTGTGTGTTTTGTGTGTGTGTGTGTGTGTGTGCCGTTGAACGGCTGTGGGAATGGGGGTGGGGGTGGAAGAGAGAAGCACTCTGTTTGTGGAACGGCTGTGGGGAGGGAGTGGAAGAGAGAAGTGTTGTTTTTGCGCGCATGTATGCGTATGTGTATGTGTTCGTTGATGGGGTGATGGATGGACATGCACCCTCTTGCTGGCGCACGGTGTGACACCCGCCTAGCAACCAGAGCCCCCTCAATTCATGACCAGACACAGCCTATCTAGTGCTACAAACGGAGTCCCCTCGATTCATGACCAGACACAGCCTATCTAGTGCTACAAACAGAGTCCCCTTGATTATTGATCAGACGCAGCCTATCTAGGGCTACAAACAAAGTCCCTTTCGATTCATGAGCAGACACAGCCTATCTAGCTAGTGCTGCTGTCCAGAGATTCCCTTAACCGATCTCTCCCCGTCTCCCGTCTCTGAGGTTATTCACCCGCTTGTTGGCGCACGGTTGGTCACCCGTCTCCAAACGAAATCCCCTCAATGATGACCAGAAATAGCCTATCTATAGGCTTATAGGTCTGCCGTTCACAGTTCTCTGTAACGATCTCTCTCTCTCTCCCCCGTCTCTCTCTGTTGGTGAATAAGGTGATTGATCACCCACTCCATTCACCACCAAAGTCCGCCCAACCACACACACCCATACACACGCACGCCTGAGGGTGCACACGTCTGTTAGGCCACCCAAGTCGTTCGACGGACTGTATGATGATGATGGATCTTACAGTCTGTGTGACACCAGTCACGACACACACACACACACACACACACATCTGCACGCCTCATAATGTGCACGCCTGTTACGCCATCCAAGGCGTCCGGCAGACCGTACAATCGACCACACACACACACACACATCTGCACGCCTCAGAAAGCGCACGTCTGTTACGCCATCCAAGGCGCCCAACGGACTGTACAATCGACCAAACACACACACACACACACATACACACACACACACACCTCGAGGGCAAGGAATTCGAGCAGCCCCCTCAGTTCGTCCAGCGTGGAGGAGACGGGTGTGCCTGTGACGACCCACGCGTGGCGTCGCCACATCTGCACAAGTGTGTGGGGCAGGTGTGGGGCAGGTGTGGGGTGTGGAGGGAGTGTGGAGCTGCAAACATAGAGCAGGCAAAGGATCGTGGTCGGGGATGGTGTGCCGGTGGCGACCCACGCGTGGCGGCGCCACATCTGCATAGGGCAGGCGGAGGCGTGTGCGTGCGCATACACGCTAGTTATGTGGATATAAACCGTGAAGCGCTCGCGTTTGTATCCACATAGATGCACGCGTTTATGCTATGTATGTGCTGCGCTGCACGGAGGATGCTGCGCCGCCTGCACATGGAGCAGGGACTCGTCAGAGCAGTCCCTGCACTGGGTCAGATCACAGCCCAAACTAGCAGGCATGCAGGCAGGGACAGCCATGAAGTCATCCATGCGCTGGGGCACAGCACAGCCCAACTAGCAGGCTTACAGCCAGGTACAGGCAAGCAGTGGGAAGTGGGCAGGCAAGCAGTGGGCAGGCTCAGGCAGCCGGGGCGAGGTGAGGTGACGCGTCACATGATCGCGGCGCCTGCGCGACGCATGCGCATGCAGCAGAGACTCGTCCCTGCGCTGGGGCAGAGCACAACCCAAGTAGATACGATACAAACAGGCAGGGACATGCAAGTAGGAGTCCTCCTAGTGGCAGGCTCAATCAGGCTGGCCCAGGCAGGCGCAAGCGCGCACACCTGGTGCTACCTAGCAGGTGCCCATTTTCGTCACCATCGGCACCGTGATCGGCACCGTATAAAAAGCCGATGCGCAGGCCTGGTTAGACACGCCGTCGCGCGGCGCGGGCTGGCGCCGAGGCGGCGAGGTGGCTGTAGCAACGCCTGTAGCACCATCACAATGCGCGGCATGCGCTGCCGTTCACCCTCGCTGCCTTCAAAACAACGCAAGCACCACGATGATCGTGCTCAAGGATCATCAGGATATGGATCGATGATCGTAGTGGTCAAGCAAAACAACGCAAGCACCACGATATCGCAAGTTGCTGTTTCAACCCAACACAGACCTGAAAAACACGAAAACGCGAAAACACCAAATTTCACCCTTTCGAGGTCCGCATGCGGGCAGCCCCAGCACCCCAGTGCCCAAGGAATGAAGAGTTGTCGATTGAGAACCCTCCTTCGTAGTCGGCGTCGCGCATGAGGCGCGAGGGGCGACATCAGCGCAAGTTGTCGACTACTACCGACACCAAAGCGCAACGCATGGCGCCTCCCAACGCCCCCCACGCACACTCAACACACTGGCGATCCATTCTAGGGGCCTCGCATGCATTACCAGTGGCGGAGCGTCCCATGCGACCGTTTCGACCAGCATGTCATTTTGGTGTTTTGGTGTTTTTCAAGTTTGGCCTGTGTTGGGTTGAAACAGCAACTTGCGATAAACGCAAAGGATAGTGATGAATGGAAGGGAATGGCGCGATCCTGGTCAAACTTCGTGTTAGGTTCGAACGGGATGTCCCAAAGAGGGCAAATTGAGGCAGCTCTCGACAGTTGATAGATAGTGCATATGGCATATATAGTGCACATGGCATTGCTGTGCTTGTGTCACAATCGTGGGGGTGCCCTGAGGGAACGTGGCGTCAGGTTATTTGCATGAACGCGTGCCACATGCGCTCCTCGATCGATCTCCTGAGCTCGCGCGTATGTGGATGTGCCTCGACTTCAGCCGTGCGCTTGCATAACCGTCTCAACCTCAGCTCCAATCTCAACGATTATGCACGTGCGCGGCCTTGCGCGCGTGCACATCCGAATACGCTGAACACACACACACACACACACACACACGCGCACGCACACACGCACACACACACACACACTCGCACACACACACACACACACACACACACACACACACACACCTGAGACACCAGCTGTGCGGCCATGCTGTTGGTGGATGCAACCAGCTGCACCTCGTCGAGATGCACACACACACGCACACGCACACACACACACACCAGGGCCGTTCAAACGGGTCCAGATCGGACGCCAACGCCCCGAAGAAACGGCCATCCGGACGTGCGCGGCAGGCTCCGTCCGGTTTTCCAAACGCCAACGCTGGGGCCCGCAGGGCCCCTCCGGCTTTGCCGGACGCCATTTTTTGCCTCCGTCCGTTTTTTTCTCCCCCGGCTCCTCTTCTCTCCTCTTCTCTGGCACCTTGCACCCCTCACGACCAGCTTCGGATCAGTTCGCATCGCGCGCTAAGAGCTGTGATGCGGAAGAGGTGCGGTGGTTGGTCACACTGTTGCATGTTCAAGTGTGACCGCCGCCAAGATCCCCCCCCCCCCTTGGCTCTGCGGCAGCCGATAATGCCATTATCTAGATTTACACACAATGAATCACTGGTTCTAACACCACCTCCGGACAGGCTGCGCCCCGGCCCACGCTGCATGCATGCATGCGTGCGCCATGCGCAACAACTCGTCTGGGCAAGAGCGCACTCAAGCCAGTTTTTTTACCCCCCAGGCTGCGAAGAATAAGCAGGATTTGTGATGGTCGAAGGGCTGATGAAGACAGGGAAGGACAGAAACAGAGGCACTGCAAAACAAAAAAACGGGTCCACACTTTTCACACTTCCGGACGGCCAGCCAGACCCGCGTCCGGGTACCCGGACGCAGACGCCACCCCACGTCCGGCTTCCCGGACGTCGACCACCACCCCCCTGTACGGCCCTGACACACACACATGCGCACACACACACACGCACGCACACACACACACACACACGCACACACCCCTGAGACACCAGCTGTGCGGCCGTGCTGTAGGTGGATGCGACCAGCTGCGCCTCGTCGAGATGCACACGCACACACACATGCGCACACACGCACACACACACGCACACATGCACACACCTGAGACACCAGCTGTGCGGCCGTGCTGTTGGTGGATGCGACCAGCTGCGCCTCGTCGAGATGCACACGCACACACACACGCACACACACGGACACACACACACGCGCACACACATACCTGAGACACCAGCTGCGCGGCCATGCTGTTGGTGGATGCAACCAGCTGCGCCTCGTCGAGAAGCACACGCCAGAAGCCGAACTGGTAGATGGGCGACTTGCGGCCGAGCTCCTTGCGGATCTGCGAGCGCGCGTGTGTGTGTGTGTGTGTGTGTGTGTGTGTGCGTGTGTGTTTGTTGACAGGCGGGCGGGCGCGCGGGCGTGAGTGCGTGTGTGCGTGAGTGCGTGCGTGGGGGGGGGGGGGAGGGAGGAGAGGAGGAGGGAGGGAGGGAGGGAGGAGGGAGGGAGGGAGGGAGGAGGGAGGGAGAGGAGGGAGGGAGGGAGGGAGGGAGGGGAACATACATATGAAGTCCAACAAAGGCAATCACGTGCACACACACAAACACACACGCGCACCTGCTCATACGACATAAACACCAGGTCTAGGTCGGGCAGTGGCGCGCGCGTGCGCGCGAGTGCGGCGCGCGTGCGCTCTGATGCGTTCGCGGTGTCTGGTCCGCTGTCAGAGCCCACCACCACCTGTTAATAGGGCCGTTCCAGGGTGTGATTGGATGGTGGTCAGAAGGGTTCAGTCTAGAAAGGAGCTGGCATGTGTGCACTCTGTTGTGCTCGCGGTGTCTGGTCCGCTGTCAGAGCCAACGACCACCTGTTAGGGGGGTCATTAGTAGGTGGTTATGAGTTGGCTGTTGTGAGTTGGTTGTTGTTGCTAGGGGTCAGTAAAAAAGGGAGCTGGCCGTGCGCTCTGTTGCGCTGGCAGTGCTCAAACAGTGGCACTGTTTTTAATCTGGCATTTCAGCGTTTGAAGCTGGATTTGGGAGCTATGGAGCCTTAAGCTGAACCCCACAGCTTGTCCTTCCGGTAATATCGAATAACATGTGGCCGTCGCGTTGCAAGCCGTTTCAGCCAATTTGTCTTCCCACTCTGACGGTGCCTTGGCGAGCCGTTCGTACTGTGTAAGCGTCAGGACAACAGCAGCAGCAGCAGCAGCAGCAGAAGCAACAACAACAGCAGCAACAACAACAGCAGCAGCAACAACAACAACAGCAACAGCAACAGTCTCATATGTCCATGTATTACACAGTAGGAGCCTTGTATGTAATACGCATCAGACTCACCATTGGGATGTTGACCACCTGCTCAACACTCCTGCTGCCACTGCCGCCTGCTGCGTGTGTGTGTGTGTGTGTGTGCACGTGTTTGCGTGTGTGTGTGTGTGTGTGTGTGTGTGTGTGCGTGTGTGTTTGCGCATGTGTGCGCATGCGTGTGTGTGTGAGGGAGTGAGCGGCAGGGATAGTTTCGGCGGTCGTCGCACCAGATGGATTGAGTGGCTCTACCTCGGACCCTAAACCCCGAGGAGCGGCAGCAGGGATTATTGCGCCAGATGGTTTCCGAGTGGCCAGACCCTTGGAACAGTGATTTCCTTTTCGGCGTGTGGAGCCGGATCTGGGAGCCATGGAGCCGGATGTCCAGTCAGATGGAGCCAGAAATCATCAAAAACCACAAAAGGGACACCATTGCCTTGAACCCACAGGCTCTGGATCATTAACCATGGACACATAACCATGAACCTCCAACCTCCACTGCTGAACATCTCGACACATTCGCATCCAAATCCTTCGCTGCTGCTGCCGCCGCCCGCCGCCGCTGCCCACCCCCCGCTGCCCACCCCCCGCTGCGACCCCCTGCTTACCCTGTGCAGCTGAACCCGTACTCCCACTGCTTAACCCTCTGACCGCCGCTGCCGCCGCCTGCCCCCCCCCCCCCTCTCTCCCCGCAAAACCTCCCGCCCGTTCGACAGATACCCCTGCAGATGCCCTAAGCTGCCTGATTGGCTATATGCTTGAGTCGGCATTAATGAGCGGTATGTGGCGATGCAACTCTGCTGCTGAAACCTTACCTCCGACGCTGCTGTCCCCCCCCCCCCCCCCCCCCGCGCAACCTCCCACCCGTTTGAAAGATGCCCCTGCAGATGCCCCCAAAGCTGCCTACTTTGCGATACGTTTGAGTCTTCACCGGCTATATGTGGCTATACAACTCTGCTGTCGAACCCTTACCTCCGCTGCCGCCGCCGCCGCCGCCCACCGCCGCTGCGCGTCGTCCACTCTTGCGGGGGCCGGATGCATCGGCTGCGTCTGCGTGTGTGTGCGTGTGTGTGTGTGTGTGCTGCAGCTGCTGCTGCTGCTGCGCGTCGCCCACTCTTGCGGAGGCCGGAGGCTTCGGCTGCGTCTGCACGTGCGTGTGTGTGTGCGTGTGCGTGTGTGTGTATGTGTGTATGTGCGTGTGCTGCAGCTGCTGCGGCTGCGCGCCACCCACTCTTGTGAGGGCAGGAGGCATAGGCTGCGTCTGCGTGTGCGTGCGTGTGCGTGTGTGTGCGTATGTGTGTTTGTGCTGCAGCTGCAGCGGATGCGCGCCACCCACTCTTGCGAGGGCAGGAGGCATAGGCTGCGTCTGCGTGTGTGTGAGTGTGCATGTGTGTGTATGGGTGTACGTGTGTGTGTGCTGCAGCTGCTGCGGCTGCGCGCCACCCACTCTTACGGGGGCCGGAGGCATCGGCTGCGTCTGCGTCTGCACGTGCGTGTGTGTGTATGCGTGTGTGTATGTGTGTGTGGGGGCTAAAGCTGTTGCGGCTGCGCGCCACCCACTCTTGCGGGGGCCGGAGGCATCGGCTGCGTCTGCACGTGCGTGTGTGTGTGTGTGTGTGTGTGTGTATGTGTGTGTATGTGTGTGGGGGGGCTGCAGCTCACCGGTTTCTGGTTTCCGGTTTACCAAAAATACCAATACCAGTTTCCTTGTTCCTTGGTCCCCGTGTTGCTGTAGCCTAGGCGTCGGCTTAGTGTGTTGCTTTGATGTAATACATTTAAAAAAAAACTGCTGCCGACGCTGTGCGCCGCCCACGTTTGCGGGGGCCGGAGGCATCGGTTGCGTCTGCGTGTGTGTGTGTGCGCGTGCGTGTATATCATATCGTATAGCATAGCGACGAGAGGTCGCACGCTTTTGAAACACGCCCTTACGCAGACCTCTGGAACAGCATCGCTGTTATCTTTGTAACAATCTGGAAAGGAATGGTATGGAATGGAATGTGTGTGTTCGCTGAAGCAGCTGTTGCTGCTGCGCGCCGCCCACTCTTGCGGAGGCCGGAGGCATCGGCTGCGTCTGCGTGTGTGCATGTGTGGGTGTGTGTGTGCATGTGTGTGTGTCTGATGCCGCTGCGCGCCGCCCACTCTTGCGGGGGCCCGAGGCGTCGGCTGCGTCTGCGTGTGTGCGTGTGTGTGTGCGTGCATGTGTGTGTGTCTGCTGCCGCTGCGCGCCGCCAACTCTTGCGGGGGCCGGAGGCATCGGCTGCGTCTGCGTGTGTGCGTGTGTGTGTGTGTGTGCATGTGTGTGTGTGCTGCCGCTGCGCGCCGCCCACTCTTGCGGGGGCCGGAGGCATCGGCTGCGTCTGCGTGTGTGCGTGTGCGTGTGTGTGTGCGAACGTGTGTCTGCTGCCGCTGCGCGCCGCCCACTCTTGCGGGGGCCGGAGGCATTGGCTGCGTCTGCGTGTGTGCGTGTGCGTGTGCATGTGTGTGTGTCTGCTGCCGCTGCGCGCCGCCCACTCTTGCGGGGGCCCGAGACGTCGGCTGCGTCTGCGAGTGTGCGAGTGTGTGTGTGTGTGCATGTGTGTGTCTGCTGCCGCTGCGCGCCGCCCGCTGTTGCGGGGGCCGGAGGCATCGGCTGCGTCTGTGTGTGTGCGTGTGCGTGTGTGTGTGCATGTGTGTGAGTCTGCTGCCGCTGCGCGCCGCCCACTCTTGCGAGGGCCGGAGGCATTGGCTGCGTCTGCGTGTGTGCGTGTGCGTGTGTGTGTGCATGTGTGTGTGTCTGCTGCCGCTGCACGCCACCCACTCCTGCGGGGGCCGGAGTCATCGGCTGCGTCTGCGTGTGTGTGTGTGTGTGTTTGTGTGTGTGTGTGCATGTATGTGTGTCTGCTGCCGCTGCGCGCCGCCCACTCTTGCGGGGGCCGGAGGCATCGGCTGCGTCTGCGTGTGTGCGTGTGTGTGTGTGTGAACGTGTGTGCCTGCTGCCGCTGCGCGCCGCCCACTCTTGCGGGGGCCCGAGGCATTGGCTGCGTCTGCGTGTGTGCGTGTGCGTGTGCGTATGCGTGTGCATGTGCGTGTGCGTGTGCGTGTGCGTGTGCGTGTGCGTGTGCGTGTGCGTGTGCGTGTGCGTGTGCGTGTGCGTGTGCTTGTGCGTGTGCATGTGTGTGTGTCTGCTGCCGCTGCGCGCCGCCCACTCTTGCGGGGGCCCGAGGCGTCGGCTGCGTCTGCGTGTGTGCGCGTGTGTGTGTGCGTGCATGTGTGTGTGTCTGCTGCCGCTGCGCGCCGCCCGCTGTTGCGGGGGCCGGAGGCATCGGCTGCGTCTGTGTGTGTGCGTGTGCGTGTGTGTGCATGTGTGTGAGACTGCTGCCGCTGCGCGCCGCCCACTCTTGCGGGGGCCGGAGGCATCGGCTGCGTCTGCGCGTGTGTGTGTGTGTGTGTGTGTGTGTGTGCATGTGTGAGTGTCTGCTGCCGCTGCACGCCGCCCACTCTTGCGGGGGCCGGAGGCATCGGCTGCGTCTGCGTGTGTGTGTGTGTGTGTGTACACATGTGTGTGTGTCTGCTGCCGCTGCGCGCCGCCCACTCTTGCGGGGGCCGGAGGCATCGGCTGCGTCTGCACGCTTGTGTGTGTGTGTGTGGTGGTGG
>VFSX01000119.1:170000-175000 GCA_016618255.1 Chlamydomonas sp. UWO 241
GCAACACAGCATCAAGACGGGGCTTAGGGTTGAGGGTGGGCGCGTGTGCGCGGGTCAGCGGTGGTGGTGGTGCTCTGGTGTGCAACCCCCACGGGCGTACATGATGGTGGACGCAAGCTCATCGTAGACCCCCTGGACGTGGCAACGCAGCAGCAATACAGGGCTCACGATTTAGGTGTAAGGTTGGCGCGTGTGCGAGGGTCAGCGGTGGTGGTAGAGAGTAGGGAGGAGCTCTGCTGTGAAACCCCCAGGGGCGTTCTGGATGGTGGACGCAAGCTCATCATAGACGCCCCTGGACATGGCAACACAGCATCAATACAGGGCGTAAAGTTCAGGGTGGGCGTGTGTGCAAGGGTCGGCAGTTCTGGCGGGAAGCTGGGAGTGGGGACATGCTTTGTTATGCAACCCCCAGGGGCGTGCTGAATGGTGGACGCAAGCTCATTGTAGACGCCCCTGGCCATGGCAACGAAGCAGCAATACAGGGCCTAGGGTTTAGGGTTAAAGCGTGTGCGAGGGTCAGCGGTGGTGGTGGAGAATGGGGAGGAGCTCTGTTGTGCAACCCCCAGGAGCGTACATGAGGGTGGACGCAAGCTCATCGTAGACGCCCCTGGGCATGGCAATGCAGCATCCATACACGGCTTAGGGTTAAAGGAGGGCGCGCATGCGGGGGTCGGCGACTCTGGCAGGAACCTGGGAGTGGGGATATGCAACCCCCAGGGGCGTATACGTGTACGTACAGGGTACTGGATGCGAGCTTGTCGTAGACGCCCCTGGACATGGCAACGCAGCAGCACTACGGGGCTTAGGGTTGAGGGCTAAGAGCATGAGCGTGTGTGCGAGGGTCAGCAACACCAGTCGGGAGTGGGGACGTGCGTTGCTCTGCAACCGCCAGGGACATACAGGATAATGTGTGCAAGCTCATCGAGCACAGCAGCAGCAGCAGCAGCAGCAGCAGCAGACGGACGGGAGCCAAGTTGTGCTGTTGAGCAGTGGGGAGGTTGCCGCGCACGCGCGTGCACATGCCTGTCGACCCCCCCGCCACTCAGACTGACTGGCCAATGAAGTGCCCCTCCCACCACCATCACCACACACCTCTAGTGCCCACCAGCGCACACACACAACGTGCGTTCCCCCCTCCCCCCCCCAAGTGCCCCCCCCCCCCCCCCCATCACCAGCCACGCACCACTTCAGCGCGCCTGCGGCAACATGCGTCCCAACCTCCTCCTGCCACTGCACAATCAGGTTTGCACCGCCCCCCCCCCACACACATACACACGACCCACCACCACCACTGGCACCCCCCCAGCCACCCACCACTTCAGCGCGCCCGCCGCCACGTGCGTCCCGACCTCCTCCTGCCACTGGGCAATCAGGTTAGCAGGGACGACCACGAGCGTTGTTTGGATGGGCACGGGCTCCAGGGCGGGCGCGGGCTCAGATTTGACCTGGGGAGCAGGGTGGTGGTGGTGTGTGTGTGTGTGTGTGTGTGTGTGTGTGTGCTTGGAAGCGTTTGCGCGAATAGCCTGGTCTGTTTTGGGTTTAATTGGCGGGAGGAGGTGAGGAGGGGGGGAGGGTGTGTGTGTGTGTGTGTGCGTGTCGTTCAGATGGGCATGGGCTCCAGGGCGGGCGTGGGCTCGGATTTGACCAGTTTTGTAGGATTGGGGAGGGGAGGGGGGGGTCAGCCTGGTCTGGGTGTGCATGGGCACGGGATCAGATATTTAGCATGAGTTATTTTTGCCTGAGTGGGGGGAGAAGAGGATGGGGGGTGGGGGTGGGGTGGGTCAAGGGGGGGGCGTGCGCGCTTCGTTTGGATGGGCACGGGCTCCAGGGCGGGTGCGGGCTCGGATTTGACCTGGGGAGCGGGGAGGCGGGGGCGGGGGGGGGTGCTTCGGAGTGTTTGCACGAATGGGCGCGGGCACGGATTTAACCTGCTGTGTTTGATTGGGGGGGGTGGGGTGCAAATCGGCGCGGGCTTTGAATTGGCCTGGTTAGTTTATGTTTTGAGTGGGACCCTGCCGCGCGCGCAACTGCCGCCCTCTCTGTGCACCATGCTTGCGCACGCGCGCGCGCAGCGGTAGCGGCAGCGGCAGCGGCGGTGGCAGGAGCAGCAGCGGCAGCAGCAGCAGCGGCAGCAGAGGGAGAACCAACGTTTTATCCACGGCCAGAGAAAGGACCACGCGCGCACCTTCTCCGCCTTGGGCGCTTTCCCCCGCGCTGCCCTCCGCCGCCCTTGCTGCGCGCATGCCCCCATGCGCGACAGCAGCGGCGGCGGCGGCAGCAGCAGCAGCAGCGGCAGCACAAGGGCACGGCCCTCTATATGCGACCCCAGGCAGGTCACAGACTCGGCCACCCCTTTCTCGCACCTTCTTTGCCTTGGGCGGCTTGCCACCGCGCTTCCCAGCGCTCTCGCTGTGCACCATGCCAGCGTGCGCTGCAGCGGCAGCGGTTCGCACGACCCCTGCGTTTTGTGCCGCCGGGGGGTAGGGTGCGCGGGTGGATGAGTGAATTTGGTTAGAGGAGAAGTGGGAGGAGACAGGAGTTAAAAGAGAAGTGGGAGGCGGACAGGCTGTGGTGGGAGCAGTGCCCCCTTTGTTTTTTGCCGCCGGGGGTTGGGTGGGCGGGTGGCGGTGGTGTGAGCGGGTGGGTGTGGTTGAATGAGATTGGACTGAGGGAAGTTCTAGTGTGCCTGCCATGTGGGGTGGGCGGGTGGGGGGGTGGGAGGGTGGGAGGCTCCAGAGAGGTGGGGGGGCGGGCAACCTGCTGTGCGGCCGCGGCAGCGGGACGCACACCCCCCTCATGTTTCCGCCGCGAGGAGGTGGGTGGGCGGGCGAGTGGGTGGGTGGATGGGGGTGGTTTAAGGGGGGGAGCCTCCAGAGGGGTGCGAGGCGGACAGGCTGCTGCGCGGCCGCGGCAGCGCGGCGCACGCCCCGTGTTGTCACCGCCGTGAGGACGGGTGGGTAGGCGGGTGGGTGGGTGAGTTTGGTCAGCTCGAGGAGGGGGGGGGGTCCAGAGGGGGGGAGGCGGACAGGCTGCGGTGGGAGCAGTGCCCCCTTTGTTGTTGTGACGCCGTGAGCGGCGGGGAGGACGGGTGGGTGGTTGGGTGGGTGGATGGGTGGGTGGGTACAGTCGCGGTGTCGGGCGCAAGTCTCATGATGACGGACTCTGGAGTCGTGTGTGGCGCACCTGCAGGCAGCGTATCGACTTTGCTCGGCGCATAGTGCCCCAAGCACAGTGATTTTGTTTTCAGCTTCTGCCCGAGCACTACATACAGGTGGCTGGCTACTTGGGATGGGGAGGGCTAGTGGGTCGGGGCTGGACCTAGACGAAAGTATGCAAATTCTCATATTCCCCAAAGCGTGCCACGGGAGCTGTGCTGATCCGTTGCAGGCATGGGGCAGCTCGTTGGAACGCTGAGCGTCTCCTCCCATCTTGGAATTCCAGTGTGATACATTGAATTCAAATCTAGCTGGTTCAAACACGCCGCCAAAACTGTGTATTTTACACTCACCCTCCTCCAGTGCGTCATCAGCAGCGGCGGCGGACGCGGCAAGTGTGGATGCGATGTGGGCAGCGACGTCTGCGAGTGTGTGTGTGTGTGGGTGTGGGTGTGTGTGTTTGTCAGCAGCAAGTGTGGATGCGACGTGAGCAGCGACGGCTGCAAGTGTGTGTGTGTGCGTGTGCGTGTGTGTGTGTGTGTCAGCGGCCAATGTGGCTGCGATGTGGGCAGCGACGTCTGCGTGTGTGTGTGTTTGTGTCTGTGTGTGTGTGTGCGTGTGTGTGTGTGTCAGCTCCTCGGCCGACTGTCGACCGCATCCCAGACCGCCTCGCCTCCGCCGAGCAGATCCTTGGCCGCGCCCCACTGCGGCGCCCCACCACCATGCACCACAGAGAACCTCACATCGCCATGCCCCCCCTTCAGCACCCTTCACTCCCACTGACACGCTCCAAACTACACAGTCCACCTATCCCCCACCTTCACCACCCCACAGTCGACTACCCGCCCACGCTCCACCCCCACATGGAGCTTGCCGTCCCGTGTGCGCGCCATGCAGGCCCATGCACCCCCGCCCCATGCGCCTCCCGCCCTCACGCGCGCCGACCCCATGCTGGCCCTCCCTCCCCCCCCCCTCCCCCCAGCCTTTCCTCCCTTGCCCCTGCCTCCACCCCCTGCCTACCTACATCATCGCCCCATGGACTTCACAGGCCCATGGAGATGATCCGCCTCACCACCCCCCACGCCCCAGCCTCTCCTCCCTCGCCCCTGCCTCCGCCCCCTGCCTACCTACATCATCGCCCCATGGAGTTCAGAGGCCCATGGAGATGATCCGCCGCCCCATCCCTGCGCCCCTGCCTAAGTTCATCATCGCCCCATCGAGTTCGTTGGCTCATGGAGATGATCCGCCGCCACCCCCTATCCCAGGCCCGCCTACGCTCGCCCGTCGCCCCATCGAGGAGCTGATCCGACGTCCTCTAGGCCTGCCTACCCCCAACTATCGCCCCATGGAATTAATCAGCCCATGGGGGGATGATACGCCGCGATTGAGGTTGAATGAAGTTGAAAGTTGAAGTTGGTTGGCCCGAGTGGCAACCCCCCCCCCCCCGCCATGTGATGTACCCCTCTTAGCGCTGATTGGTCCCCCGCTGTAGAACGACACACATGTGCCTTTTGACCTCTGGAACATTGCCAGTACTTAAGTACGGGTAGTGCTGTTGCAGTCGTGTAACATTATGGAATGGAATGGAATGTGTGTGTGTTTGTGTGCGTGTGTGCAAATGCGACAAGGGCAGCGGCGTCTGCGAGTGTGTGACAGTGTGTGCGACATGGGCAGCAATGGATGAGTGTGTGCATGTGTGTGTTTGTGTGTGTGTGTGTGTGCAGATGTGACGTGGACAGCGGTGTCTGCAAGACAGTGTGTGTGTGTGTGTGTTTGTGTGTGTGTGCGTGTGTGAGTGTGTGTGTCCAGATGCGACGTCTCGTAGCCCCCCTCACAAGGCCCCGC